>KZ061557.1:294333-457968 GCA_002091835.1 Anopheles maculatus
GATTCGATATCGGTATTTATGTATTCCAATTTGTGCTCCATATTTTGAGCGATTAAAGATTCCGGTACACTCCATTCCATTGGTTTCCTTTTAATCAAACGTGCTCTGTTTCCGGCCAGTATATGTAAATGAGCTGTAGAATATTCCTTCTACGTCTGTAATATCCGAAAAGAATTGACCTGAATGTAACAGACACATTATCCAATTTCCGTTCGGTTTAAAGTTTATAGGCGTTGAATTTAAATGAAAACCTCTTATGTTTTTGAAGTTCTGAAAATGGAATTTACACTAATTAAAACACTCATCACACCACACCGGGCCCCGAAGTGACCAATGGTGACAGGAAATTCGACCATTTGGTATTCAAAATATTATTGCAAGTGAAATGATACGCCCAATTTGGGGTTTTATTTTTTGCGCTTCATTCATGCTGTGCTCTCTACCGCTCTAGAGATCTCAATTTAATCAGCGTCTTCGAGACACTTCCGCCAGCAACAGCAGCTTTTTATGAATTGTATTTCTGATGGTCCGTTTATTTATTTTCGCAACGAACGTGTTCATTATTGGTCCGGTTTCCTACTGATCCTACTGGTTTAAGTGACAATTTTCCACGTCCTGTACATTGTTGTGGATGGGATAAATATAGTGGCGGTAAACGTGTAAACAAACTCGTCGCTCGTTGGATACGATGGTTGAAGTTATTTGTTTTAAATGTCCACTACCTCAATCTGCTAATCGGGCAATTTTGTGGACGTCAGGGTTTTTTCTTTCTTTCTTTCTTGTCTTCGGGTAATACTGGGGACGGAAAAAATAAACAGCAAGAAAACAAATGCTTGTTTCCCTGGCGGAGATACGTGAGCTGAACAATTATTGTGAATTTATCATCTGTTTATGCTACTGTCAGTTGTCTAATTTTTACCCAAGCAGTCTCTCTTGGTGATGTCTCAACGTCCTATTTCGTACATTTAAAATTGTTGCTCACAAACTTTTCGTCCAACCTAAAATCCCTCTTACTCCCTCAAGCAAAACCCACACGAATCTATCTCCAGGAGTTGTAAGAGAAGCTGCCGACGGAATCTCGAATGCGTTTCTGCGCTGTTTACTCAGAGAGTGGGGCCACACCGATCGCACACTCTTGGAGCGCGAGTTGCCGCGAATAAAGTGACATGAAGAGCAACCTCCCTACTTAAGTCACCTTCGTGGTAGTGGTGGTTGGTGTCGCCTGAACTTAATGGCCGGTTTAAACCACAACACGCGCTCTCCGCCAGCATAGTACGCTCGCGGGAGAGTTTGCCCAGAGCGCAAAGCAACCTCCGGAACAGGGAGCATAAGAATTGTGCGTGCACTTTGTTGTGATCACCGTTTGACAGATCGAGCCAAGACGCGGACTGCAGCGGATCGACCGACCGGGCGCTCTGGCGTGCTCTTTATTCGCGAGCTCTTTATTTTCGTTCGTTCGTGTTCGTTTTTTGTTGCGCGAAAAATCGTAGCCCGCGTGTTTGAGAAATTTGTGGAGCTTGCAGGGATAACTTTCCTACAAAACAAACGCAGTGAGCAAGTTGTTTTTTTTTTTTTGGTGTCAAACGGTTTTGTTGCACGCCTGCTTAGATAGTGTTCGTTTCAGCAGTGTGTGAAGCGTTGCCGGTTATCGTGTTACCTGGTGGGCAAAGTGCGCTTATCAGTCAGTGTAGAAGCACGCACAGCTTCGATGAGGCAGTATCGCAATTTTCGGAACAGGCTGCAACGTTGTTGGCGCCCACTGCATCTTATCAACTAAGCCGGGTGTTGCGAGCGTGCCACGGTGGTGCTGTATGGCGGCGTGCCTCAAGCCTGCTGTCTAGTGTTGTGTAGGCTGTGACCATGCGTGCAGCAGTTACGCAAACGTGCGCGACCATTAACAAAAGAAATCTTGTGCTGTGAAGAAATCGGTGTATGTGCTTCGTTTGCGTAAGAATGGTTCTAAACGTCACCTTTACCCGTGTGAATGTGTGTGTGTTTACTAGCTCCTCAGTCCAGTCAGTTCTACAGTGAGAGAAGAAAAACTTGCACGCGTGTGCATGTGCTTGGAATATATGTGCAGACCCCAACCACCTATCGGTGTGTGATTTGAAAAACGAAAGTTGGATCACTAGATGTCACGATCGCTGACACGCTCCCGGGATTCCGTAATGGTGCAACGTACGATTCATCCGATGATGTCGCCTCTAGGCGGAGTGCATCTAATTATAGTATCGGTGCGGAATAACTCGTACCTCCGGTCTTGACTAACTCCACACACTCCTCGTGCATACACACACAAGCACAGAAATTTCTTGCGATTCCCAAGTCCAAACACATTGGCGCCTGTCTCAGGCTGCTATCAGGCCGGGAAGATCGGAAAAATCACCACCGAAGTAGTGGTAGTAGCGATAGCCATACCCAAAGCAGGCAGTCTTTCTCTATACAGCGCAGAGAATCACGACGATTGTGTGCGATATCTAAATGGGATGGATGGGCCGCTGCCGCCTTGCATCAAAACATGTCGAGGAAAAGATCACACAGCGGAGAGGGGCCCACACTACTGTTCCACTTGAGCGCTTGTTGTCGCGTGCGTGCCAAGATTAATCGGGCTGAAACCGCGCTGAACGCACATCGACGCAAAATGCTGTCAGCTTTCTTCCTACCAGGCCCTCGCTTTTTATTCCCTCTCTCCCGCTTGCGCTCCCGGGCTTGGGAACGATATGGAGGCTTGGCTCAATGAGTGACATGAAGAGCAACCTCCCTACTTAAGTCACCTTCGTGGTAGTGGTGGTTGGTGTCGCCTGAACTTAATGGCCGGTTTAAACCACAACACGCGCTCTCCGCCAGCATAGTACGCTCGCGGGAGAGTTTGCCCAGGGCGCAAAGCAACCTCCGGAACAGGGAGCATAAGAATTGTGCGTGCACTTTGTTGTGATCACCGTTTGACAGATCGAGCCAAGACGCGGACTGCAGCGGATCGACCGACCGGGCGCTCTGGCGTGCTCTTTATTCGCGAGCTCTTTACTTTCGTTCGTGTAGTGTTGGGTTTCGTTTTTTGTTACGCGAAAAATCGTAGCCCGCGTGTTTGAGAAATTTATGGAGCTTGCAGGGATAACTTTCCTACAAAACAAACGCAGTGAGCAAGTTGTTTTTTTTTTTTTTGGTGTCAAACGGTTTTGTTGCACGCCTGCTTAGATAGTGTTCGTTTCAGCAGTGTGTGAAGCGTTGCCGGTTATCGTGTTACCTGGTGGGCAAAGTGCGCTTATCAGTGAGCGTAGAAGCACGCACAGCTTCGATGAGGCAGTATCGCAATTTTCGGAACAGGCTGCAACGTTGTTGGCGCCCACTGCATCTTATCAACTAAGCCGGGTGTTGCGAGCGTGCCACGGTGGTGCTGTATGGTGGCGTGCCTCAAGCCTGCTGTCTAGTGTTGTGTAGGCTGTGACCATGCGTGCAGCAGTTACGCAAACGTGCGCGACCATTAACAAAAGAAATCTTGTGCTGTGAAGAAATCGGTGTATGTGCTTCGTTTGCGTAAGAATGGTTCTAAACGTCACCTTTACCCGTGTGAATGTGTGTGTGTTTACTAGCTCCTCAGTCCAGTCAGTTCTACAGTGAGAGAAGAAAAACTTGCACGCGTGTGCATGTGCTTGGAATATATGTGCAGACCCCAACCACCTATCGGTGTGTGATTTGAAAAACGAAAGTTGGATCACTAGATGTCACGATCGCTGACACGCTCCCGGGATTCCGTAATGGTGCAACGTACGATTCATCCGATGATGTCGCCTCTAGGCGGAGTGCATCTAATTATAGTATCGGTGCGGAATAACTCGTACCTCCGGTCTTGACTAACTCCACACACTCCTCGTGCATACACACACAAGCACAGAAATTTCTTGCGATTCCCAAGTCCAAGAAATCGGTGTATGTGCTTCGTTTGCGTAAGAATGGTTCTAAACGTCACCTTTACCCGTGTGAATGTGTGTGTGTTTACTAGCTCCTCAGTCCAGTCAGTTCTACAGTGAGAGAAGAAAAACTTGCACGCGTGTGCATGTGCTTGGAATATATGTGCAGACCCCAACCACCTTTCGGTGCGTGAATTTGAAAAACGAAAGTTGGATCACTAGATGTCACGATCGCTGACACGCTCCCGGGATTCCGTAATGGTGCAACGTACGATTCATCCGATGATGTCGCCTCTAGGCGGAGTGCATCTAATTATAGTATCGGTGCGGAATAACTCGTACCTCCGGTCTTGACTAACTCCACACACTCCTCGTGCATACACACACAAGCACAGAAATTTCTTGCGATTCCCAAGTCCAAACACATTGGCGCCTGTCTCAGGCTGCTATCAGGCCGGGAAGATCGGAAAAATCACCACCGAAGTAGTGGTAGTAGCGATAGCCATACCCAAAGCAGGCAGTCTTTCTCTATACAGCGCAGAGAATCACGACGATTGTGTGCGATATCTAAATGGGATGGATGGGCCGCTGCCGCCTTGCATCAAAACATGTCGAGGAAAAGATCACACAGCGGAGAGGGGCCCACACTACTGTTCCACTTGAGCGCTTGTTGTCGCGTGCGTGCCAAGATTAATCGCGCTGAAACCGCGCTGAACGCACATCGACGCAAAATGCTGTCAGCTTTCTTCCTACCAGGCCCTCGCTTTTTATTCCCTCTCTCCTGCTTGCGCTCCCGGGCTTGGGAACGATATGGAGGCTTGGCTCAATGACCCCAAAAGACCGATCAATCACTGCGGAAGTCTGCAAACGGCAAACCCCGCCTAGTAGATGAAAGTGATGCAGATTCTAGTTAATATCCGAGCGATTTCTGCAAGTCCGCTGGAGTGGTTCAGCACGCGCGGCGAGGTAGCCGACTGGATTAATGTTATCGTCCTTCAAATCGAATATCTGAAAGTGATCAACGATCTCTCACGATATTTTTGCAGAATTTCGCAACCGCTCCGTAGTAGTGGCGTCGAGCTGCACAGTAACCCATTGGCCTACTGTTGGCTGACTTTATTGCCACCCTGTCCTGAACTTCCAGTGCTCTTGTGATCCGTGCAACTGCTCCTCCGTTCCTTTGGTCTACCTTGTCGTCGAAGTCGTCCGATCCCAGGGGCAGAAGAAGTAGGAAAAAAGTGTGACTAGTGTCAATTAATTTTGATTTATTACGTGATTCGTATATTGTGTGCCTCGGTTTGGTTGGCTGGTTGCCCCTGCAAGCCTGCCGAGCCTTTTAACTCTGAGAGTATTTAACCGCGTGGCAAAGACTCCTGTCTGTCTGGTCGGTACGGCACGGCAGTATTTAGCAAAATCGTGAGCCTGATGCTACCTGCTGCACACAGCGTTGTGAATATAAATTTGCCAGAATCGATTTGTGCCATGTTTTCTCGTGCAAAGTGTAAAGCCCCCAAAATTCTTGTCCAGGGGAGCATCAGCGCTGTAACGATCTCCGAGCATGTTTTATTTTAACTCGCTGCGCTGGAATGCTGTTTGCTCCAACGCGAACCATAGTTTGGTGTTGCAAATCGCTTCAAACTCGCGAAAAAATACGAATCGTGCAGCAGCAACTCGCTCGCCGCTGCCGCTGTCTCATCCCACACGCAGACACAATGTGGTTCGTGTTTTATATTTGGTTGGTGCGCTTCAAATCACACGCACACCCGAAAACGATCAAGCCCGTGATTGCAAACATAGTAATCGCAAACATAGTATAATGTGGAATCGATTGATTGGACGAGGAGAGAGCTACGCTGGGACGGCAGTGAATAGGGAGGCCTTGTTTATAAACCGCTTAACCCATCTGTCAAATTGTTATTTTGCAACGGGGGTGCGTCCTAACTAAGCTGTGGCGAACTCTGGTCGGGTCGGGAAGCACGGCCAGCCGATGGGTGATGAGCGATTGCAGAATTTGTTCTCGTTTTTCATTTTCCGCTTGCAGAATTTAAATCACCGCATTGGAGGAAGAATAATAGTTTGTTTGTGTGGCATTTGGTGATGTATTTGTGAGCAATGTTGCACGTTTTTCGATTGGCAATTTATTTCCTTTCGTGCATTGATTGAATCATGAAGCTTCCTGTTCGTCGAGAGTTACGGAAAAAACCTCTTTAGAACTCGGATGTCTAAACGGTAATATAAATGTATAAATCTAATGTGAAGTGCCATTTTCTATTTTACGATCATGGCAGTAAAGGTGTTAGGTTAACATTTCAGTGATTTCGTTGAATGACGTTCGGAATATTGTTCTTGGAATAAATTTGCTTAAACTGCTTTCAATTTAAAAGAGCTATAAAAGTATATTTAAAAGACCGTCTATGCTCCAGTTGCTGTACTCCTTGGAATTCTCTTCCTACACGGCTACAGTGTCCTTCTGCGTATCTGTGTCATTTTTAATCGCTTACAAATCGATCCCCCAAAATGTGCATTCAGCGTAGAGTAATCTCCTCTAGCAAGTGACACAAGAAAACCGGTAATCCGACACCATTATAATAACGACAAGCACGAGCTACTCAACTCAGCAGCAGCAGCAACAACTCACAAAACAAGAGCATCCCAAACATGGTCACATAGTACGCGTGCTGCACTCATGTCCGACAGACAGTGAGACGCGATCGCTCACCCCAAAACGGCCAACAGTTGATCGATGGTAATGAAAATTTACGGCACAATAAATTTGTGGTAATACTTTCAACGGGGGGAAAATTTCGTTGCATTCCTTCTGCCCCAAAAAACCCCAGATTTAGTGCACTACCTTTAGCGTTTGTAACGATGATGCGTCGGAGGAAAGCGAATTTTTTTGGTGGGTCGCACGCGTGTGCCTTGTTCCTGCGCCGGACACGAGCTTGACGGTTGATGTTGGCTTTTGCAAAAGACAACAACGCCTCCGAGATAGTGTGGTCCCCCACATGGACCGTGGCTCTGAGCAACCGTATAACCGTACGGCTGTGCGCGAACATGCTTAATTGTGTGGGCTGCGCTTTGACTGTTCAAAAATGTGTCAAATGTGACAACTTCACCCCGAAGGCCACACCAAACTTTGTGGTGGCTATTATCAATTTGACGTTACGATGCGTGTATGCGAAGGAATGAGAGAGATGCCCGTTTTACAAACATAAACTTCGATTCATGACGATGGTTGGGGTCATCCGGCTCATCCACCCAAACAAACTCTCCGCCGAGTCGATGACGGGAGAGTCTGTAAAGTTCCGAATGTGCTTCAATCAGCAATTAGGTAGAGTTGCGTTAGATCCTGCCGCCCAAGGAACGTTCGCACCGAGCTCTTTCTTTACCACCGGGTGGTCGGATTTAATTTGCGAGCTTATCAAATACTGGATGTGATTTTGTATATTTACAAGGAACAAGTTTGAACTTGGTGCTGATCTTCGCTCGGGTGTACATAAAAACGAAGTGGCGTGATGCGGCACATTTTTTCGAATTGATGTGGTGTAATATTTTTCAAACCCTGCTAATTGCATAGAAATAAAGCACATTTATCAACCTTTTGATTATTTCATTCATACAAATTTCTTTGTACTATTTTCGTTCGTTGCTTTTTGTTCCCTTGGAAGTCTGTATTGGCTGGTTGCCCCTGCAAGCCTGCCGAGCCTTTTAACTCTGAGCGTATTTAACCGCGTGGCAAAGACTCCTGTCTGTCTGGTCGGTACGGCACGGCAGTATTTAGCAAAATCGTGAGCCTGATGCTACCTGCTGCACACAGCGTTGTGAATATAAATTTGCCAGAATCGATTTGTGCCATGTTTTCTCGTGCAAAGTGTAAAGCCCCCAAAATTCTTGTCCAGGGGAGCATCAGCGCTGTAACGATCTCCGAGCATGTTTTATTTTAACTCGCTGCGCTGGAATGCTGTTTGCTCCAACGCGAACCATAGTTTGGTGTTGCAAATCGCTTCAAACTCGCGAAAAAATACGAATCGTGCAGCAGCAACTCGCTCGCCGCTGCCGCTGTCTCATCCCACACGCAGACACAATGTGGTTCGTGTTTTATATTTGGTTGGTGCGCTTCAAATCACACGCACACCCGAAAACGATCAAGCCCGTGATTGCAAACATAGTAATCGCAAACATAGTATAATGTGGAATCGATTGATTGGACGGGGAGCGAGCTACGCTGGGACGGCTGTGAATAGGGAGGCCTTGTTTATAAACCGCTTAACCCATCTGTCAAATTGTTATTTTGCAACGGGGGTGCGTCCTAACTAAGCTGTGGCGAACTCTGGTCGGGTCGGGAAGCACGGCCAGCCGATGGGTGATGAGCGATTGCAGAATTTGTTCTCGTTTTTCATTTTCCGCTTGCAGAATTTAAATCACCGCATTGGAGGAAGAATAATAGTTTGTTTGTGTGGCATTTGGTGATGTATTTGTGAGCAATGTTGCACGTTTTTCGATTGGCAATTTATTTCCTTTCGAGCATTGATTGAATCATGAAGCTTCCTGTTCCTCGAGAGTTGCGAAAAAAAACCTCTTTAGAACTCAGATGTCTAAACGGCAATATAAATGTTACTCTTCTCAGATACAATTTGTTCCAATCTAATGTGAAGTGCCATTTTCTAGTTTACGATCATGGCAGTAAAGGTATTAGATTGACATTTCGGTGATTTCGTTGAATGACGTTCGAAATATTGTTCTTGGAATAAATTTGCTTAAACTGCTTTCAATTTAAAAGAGCTATAAAAGTATATTTAAAAGACCGTCTATGCTCCAGTTGCTGTACTCCTTGGAATTCTCTTCCTACACGGCTACAGTGTCCTTCTGCGTATCTGTGTCACTTTTAATCGCTTACAAATCGATCCCCCCAAATGTGCATCCAGCGTAGAGTAATCTCCTCTAGCAAGTGACACAAGAAAACCGGTAATCCGACACCATTATAATAACGACAAGCATGAGCTACTCAACTCAGCAGCAGCAGCAGCAACAACTCACGAAACAAGAGCATCCCAAACATGGTCACATGGTACGCGTGCTGCACTCATGTCCGACAGACAGTGAGACGCGATCGCTCACCCCAAAACGGCCAACAGTTGGGCGATGGTAATGAAAATTTACGGCACGATAAATTTGTGGTAATACTTTCAACGGGGGGAAAATTTCGTTGCATTCCTTCTTCCCCAAAAAACCCCAGATTTAGTGCACTACCTTTAGCGTTTGTAACGATGATGCGTCGGAGGAAAGCGAATTTTTTTGGTGGGTCGCACGCGTGTGCCTTGTTCCTGCGCCGGACACGAGCTTGACGGTTGATGTTGGCTTTTGCAAAAGACAACAACGCCTCCGAGATAGTGTGGTCCCCCACATGGACCGTGGCTCTGAGCAACCGTATAACCGTACGGCTGTGCGCGAACATGCTTAATTGTGTGGGCTGCGCTTTGACTGTTCAAAAATGTGTCAAATGTGACAACTTCACCCCGAAGGCCACACCAAACTTTGTGGTGGCTATTATCAATTTGACGTTACGATGCGTGTATGCGAAGGAATGAGAGAGATGCCCGTTTTACAAACATAAACTTCGATTCATGACGATGGTTGGGGTCATCCGGCTCATCCACCCAAACAAACTCTCCGCCGAGTCGATGACGGGAGAGTCTGTAAAGTTCCGAATGTGCTTCAATCAGCAATTAGGTAGAGTTGCGTTAGATCCTGCCGCCCAAGGAACGTTCGCACCGAGCTCTTTCTTTACCACCGGGTGGTCGGATTTAATTTGCGAGCTTATCAAATACTGGATGTGATTTTGTATATTTACAAGGAACAAGTTTGAACTTGGTGCTGATCTTCGCTCGGGTGTACATAAAAACGAAGTGGCGTGATGCGGCACATTTTTTCGAATTGATGTGGTGTAATATTTTTCAAACCCTGCTAATTGCATAGAAATAAAGCACATTTATCAACCTTTTGATTATTTCATTCATACAAATTTCTTGGTGCTATTTCCGTTCGTTGCTTTTTGTTCCCTTGGAAGTCTGTATAATCTCCCTCCCGATTGGTAATAGCTTTATTTCTTCCTTATTGCACACAACACGTTGGCTTGAGCAACGTCTACGTGTACGGTCCGCAATGTCGATCGTCGGAAGGTTGTTGTGCGTCTGGTTGGTAGTTGGGTTTATCAATATTTGAATAATCCTTAATGGAATCTACTTAACTGCACTTTCCACTTACCGTTATTAAAGAGTGTCGTAAATAAGGATATGCGAAAGCGATTGGAGCATGCAAGAAAGGTCCCTGATGTAGTAGCAGTGTGCGAGTAGAGTAGTACTACACTGTGCTGCTGATACATTCCACACAACCTGTTCCACGAGAAGGAACCATAAACGAGCACAAGGTCGGTCTTACACTTTGTTGTTGTTGTTCGCAAAATATATTATACCATTGTGACCTAGAGGAGAGATACCGACATTGGCATGGTATCGATTGGTGTTTGCTAGCTTTGCCGGATAGGATATGAAGCTCTGTGTTGCTTTCTTTTCTGAAAGATGCATAAAACAATCAGTTCTTTCAAGATTGCATGAGCAGAATGAAGTTTAAGTTGATACATTTTAACAGCTTTTTTACTTCTACAACAGCTAATTGCCAACCGATTGTGGAGAGTCTTCAAGGGTCGGGCAAGAGTGATAAGAAAAAGGTCACAGAACCTCGACAATGCGGCCTGTGTGTCGCCCTTGTGCGCGAGTAAGGATAGATGTCATCCGGCTCATCCACCCAAACAAACTCTCCGCCGAGTCGATGACGGGAGAGTCTGTAAAGTTCCGAATGTGCGGCTCTTAGACGGCTTCAATCAGCAATTAGGTAGAGTTGCGTTAGATCCTGCCGCCCAAGGAACGTTCGCACCGAGCTCTTTCTTTACCACCGGGTGGTCAGATTTAATTTGCGAGCTTATCAAATACTGGATGTGATTTTGTATATTTACAAGGAACAAGTTTGAACTTGGTGCTGATCTTCGCTCGGGTGTACATAAAAACGAAGTGGCGTGATGCGGCACATTTTTTCGAATTGATGTGGTGTAATATTTTTCAAACCCTGCTAATTGCATAGAAATAAAGCACATTTATCAACCTTTTGATTATTTCATTCATACAAATTTCTTTGTACTATTTTCGTTCGTTGCTTTTTGTTCCCTTGGAAGTCTGTATTATCTCCCTCCCGATTGGTAATAGCTTTATTTCTTCCTTATTGCACACAACACGTTGGCTTGAGCAACGTCTACGTGTACGGTCCACAATGTCGATCGTCTGAGGGTTGTTGTGCGTCTGGTTGGTAGTTGGGTTTATCAATATTTGAATAATCCTTAATGGAATCTACTTAACTGCACTTTCCACTTACCGTTATTAAAGAGTGTCGTAAATAAGGATATGCGAAAGCGATTGGAGCATGCAAGAAAGGTCCCTGATGTAGTAGCAGTGTGCGAGTAGAGTAGTACTACACTGTGCTGCTGATACATTCCACACAACCTGTTCCACGAGAAGGAACCATAAACGAGCACAAGGTCGGTCTTACACTTTGTTGTTGTTGTTCGCAAAATATATTATACCATTGTGACCTAGAGGAGAGATACCGACATTGGCATGGTATCGATTGGTGTTTGCTAGCTTTGCCGGATAGGATATGAAGCTCTGTGTTGCTTTCTTTTCTGAAAGATGCATGAAAACATCAGTTCTTTCAAGACTATATTATACCATTGTGACCTAGAGGAGAGATACCGACATTGGCATGGTATCGATTGGTGTTTGCTAGCTTTGCCGGATAGGATATGAAGCTCTGTGTTGCTTTCTTTTCTGAAAGATGCATAAAACAATCAGTTCTTTCAAGATTGCATGAGCAGAATGAAGTTTAAGTTGATACATTTTAACAGCTTTTTTACTTCTACAACAGCTAATTGCCAACCGATTGTGGAGAGTCTTCAAGGGTCGGGCAAGAGTGATAAGAAAAAGGTCACAGAACCTCGACAATGCGGCCTGTGTGTCGCCCTTGTGCGCGAGTAAGGATAGATTCCTAACAGGGAGGTCTAGTTGCGTTCCGTTCCATCATCAACCTGAAAGGTTTGAAGTTATTACCATTGGTTTGTGTTGCGCTTAGCTTTGAAGCTGATAAGCGACAGCATGTTAACGTCCGAACCACCAATGTTTTCTTTGACATGACTTTGTCAAAGGGTAAAGCAAAATATTGCTGTTGGTATAACGAGCTCTGGCACAAAGAATTCTTGTCTACACAACAACAATCGTTACCAAGATTAACGCAACGTGAACAAGACATTCGTTCTAAGACAAAGGAATTTAGTTTTAATAGCGCAGACGATCTCTTGCAGCTTTTCCTTTAAAACCAGAATAAATAATCAGAAGATCTCCTTTCCAAAAATTAGCGTTTTAGACACTTTTACAGATCGTTAAAATCAACACACCGCAAACGGTAAATCTTGCAACCCGAACCAAGACTTCGGTTCGTTCGTCCAACGAGAATCGATTGTCAGACACTGGCTAGCTCCGGTTTTATCACTGGAGGGAGAGAAAACCTGTCATTCCCCCCGAGATATGACGATGGTCATTGTGGTCAGTGTTTCGGTTTGAGCCTCCTCATGTCATCCATCGAAACACACTCGCCCTTGGAATTCTCTTCCTACACGGCTACAGTGTCCTTCTGCGTATCTGTGTCATTTTTAATCGCTTACAAATCGATCCCCCAAAATGTGCATTCAGCGTAGAGTAATCTCCTCTAGCAAGTGACACAAGAAAACCGGTAATCCGACACCATTATAATAACGACAAGCATGAGCTACTCAACTCAGCAGCAGCAGCAGCAACAACTCACGAAACAAGAGCATCCCAAACATGGTCACATGGTACGCGTGCTGCACTCATGTCCGACAGACAGTGAGACGCGATCGCTCACCCCAAAACGGCCAACAGTTGATCGATGGTAATGAAAATTTACGGCACAATAAATTTGTGGTAATACTTTCAACGGGGGGAAAATTTCGTTGCATTCCTTCTGCCCCAAAAAACCCCAGATTTAGTGCACTACCTTTAGCGTTTGTAACGATGATGCGTCGGAGGAAAGCGAATTTTTTTGGTGGGTCGCACGCGTGTGCCTTGTTCCTGCGCCGGACACGAGCTTGACGGTTGATGTTGGCTTTTGCAAAAGACAACAACGCCTCCGAGATAGTGTGGTCCCCCACATGGACCGTGGCTCTGAGCAACCGTATAACCGTACGGCTGTGCGCGAACATGCTTAATTGTGTGGGCTGCGCTTTGACTGTTCAAAAATGTGTCAAATGTGACAACTTCACCCCGAAGGCCACACTAAACTTTGTTGGTGGCTATTATCAATTTGACGTTACGATGAGTGTATGCGAAGGAATGAGAGAGATGCCCGTTTTACAAACATAAACTTCGATTCATGACGATGGTTGGGGTCATCCGGCTCATCCACCCAAACAAACTCTCCGCCGAGTCGATGACGGGAGAGTCTGTAAAGTTCCGAATGTGCGGCTCTTAGACGGCTTCAATCAGCAATTAGGTAGAGTTGCGTTAGATCCTGCCGCCCAAGGAACGTTCGCACCGAGCTCTTTCTTTACCACCGGGTGGTCAGATTTAATTTGCGAGCTTATCAAATACTGGATGTGATTTTGTATATTTACAAGGAACAAGTTTGAACTTGGTGCTGATCTTCGCTCGGGTGTACATAAAAACGAAGTGGCGTGATGCGGCACATTTTTTCGAATTGATGTGGTGTAATATTTTTCAAACCCTGCTAATTGCATAGAAATAAAGCACATTTATCAACCTTTTGATTATTTCATTCATACAAATTTCTTGGTGCTATTTCCGTTCGTTGCTTTTTGTTCCCTTGGAAGTCTGTATAATCTCCCTCCCGATTGGTAATAGCTTTATTTCTTCCTTATTGCACACAACACGTTGGCTTGAGCAACGTCTACGTGTACGGTCCGCAATGTCGATCGTCGGAAGGTTGTTGTGCGTCTGGTTGGTAGTTGGGTTTATCAATATTTGAATAATCCTTAATGGAATCTACTTAACTGCACTTTCCACTTACCGTTATTAAAGAGTGTCGTAAATAAGGATATGCGAAAGCGATTGGAGCATGCAAGAAAGGTCCCTGATGTAGTAGCAGTGTGCGAGTAGAGTAGTACTACACTGTGCTGCTGATACATTCCACACAACCTGTTCCACGAGAAGGAACCATAAACGAGCACAAGGTCGGTCTTACACTTTGTTGTTGTTGTTCGCAAAATATATTATACCATTGTGACCTAGAGGAGAGATACCGACATTGGCATGGTATCGATTGGTGTTTGCTAGCTTTGCCGGATAGGATATGAAGCTCTGTGTTGCTTTCTTTTCTGAAAGATGCATGAAAACATCAGTTCTTTCAAGACTTCCATAACAGAATGTAGTTTTAGTTGATACATTTTAACAGCTTTTTCACTTCTACAACAGTTAATTGGCAACAGATTGTGGAGAGTCTTCAAGGGTCGGGCAAGAGTGATAAGGAAAAGGTCACAGAACCTCGACAATGCGGCCTGTGTGTCGCCCTTGTGCGCGAGTAAGGATAGATTCCTAACAGGGAGGTCTAGTTGCGTTCCGTTCCATCATCAACCTGAAAGGTTTGAAGTTATTACCATTGGTTTGTGTTGCGCTTAGCTTTGAAGCTGATAAGCGACAGCATGTTAACGTCCGAACCACCAATGTTTTCTTTGACATGACTTTGTCAAAGGGTAAAGCAAAATATTGCTGTTGGTATAACGAGCTCTGGCACAAAGAATTCTTGTCTACACAACAACAATCGTTACCAAGATTAACGCAACGTGCACAAGACATTCGTTCTAAGACAAAGGAATTTAGTTTTAATAGCGCAGACGATCTCTTGCAGCTTTTCCTTTAAACCAGAATAAATAATCAGAAGATCTCCTTTCCAAAAATTAGCGTTTTAGACACTTTTACAGATCGTTAAAATCAACACACCGCAAACGGTAAATCTTGCAACCCGAACCAAGACTTCGGTTCGTTCGTCCAACTTTTTATTGGTGCACATTATACGCAGCTTTACGTCGGTATGCCCCCCGAAGTAGTCGACTAATGTAGTAAAATTATGCATTAAATTAAAAACTAATTTCGAGACTACGGTTGTGTACGTGTGCGGTATGTCTACCACATGCCTAGAGCGTCGGGTTGCAATATCTGCTCCAATTTTTATGACGCAAAGCTACCTGTGGATACCAGAGAATCAACGTTCAAGTACCGCCGCCAACGTAATGGTGAATTGTTTCCATTTACCATCGGCATATAGCCGCGAGAGCCGCAGTGCTTGTAGCGTATTAGTCATGCGGGACCCAAACCAAGCATAACCTAGAATTCTTCGATTCTATTGTGTTTTTGTGGTGCTTTAGTTTCGACATATCGAGCGGCATTCATCCCACAAGCAATGGTAGGGGCGTTTTACCATACTGGGGCTCGGTTAGTTTGTGACAGAGTGGAATTAGCTATTTTCGAGTATCCACAACGCTCGCTACAGGCATGATCGTTGAATTGTTTGGCCGTGCCTCAAATCCTGTTCGATCATGTTTGAATGGGTAAACGGTTGCGTAGGTGTCTTCAACACCTTGAGGCTGAGAAGGTTGAGGATATCTACCAGTTCCATCTAACCACCTTGCTCGAGAGAATAGATCGATTGCTCTATCATGTTTAAACCAACAAAGCATCGAAAAGTTTATATTGAAGAGGACAGTCTGTGGATAAAACATCTAGCAAGATTCGTTGCTATATTTGAAATAATATTTAACTAATGGATGAAATCGTCGATAACAAACGAATCGCATATTCTAGGAAATTCCTGCAAGCTGAGACACTGTCTGGACCGAGCTAGTGAACACCTGCGTGATAGTTGAGAATCTTCTCAGTATGTGTATGTGAACAATGCGGCATTCACATGTATTCAAAAAAATATTTTTATTTTTTATATTTTTAAAAAACTTTTTTATTCGTATGATTTCACCAGTCGCGTGCTACTTGCTCAACAAGACGTCACCATCTTAATGTGCTTCGGTCCGACTCATTAATCATAAACGTGTGTGTGGGCTCCACGTATTCCGGTTGGTAGTTGGCAGAGGATTAAATCATCACCGGCAAAACCTCCGAGTAAACGACGAGTGAACACAAGTGTTGTAGTCTCAGCCACGTACAGGAAGAGATAGTAGCCGAACGCAAAGTTTTGAAGTGTTTTCGCGAAAAGTAAAAGTGCTCTGTGATATATCTGATCTTCAATGATATGTGGCTAGCGTTGTGAACGTGAACATGAGTGTCCGCGATAGTACTGGAACGACGACAGTGTTCAGCAATCGGATGGCACTGCACCAGCAACATCTTCCGCATGCGGACGGGACAAAACTTGTGCCAAGAATATCACCTCATCATAATCCATCCATCATGGGTCTAACCGGTGGTGAAAATGGTGTCAAGCGTTCGGCACCGTCAGACACGAGCGTTGGACCGGTTGTTAGTGGTGGTGTAGTGATGCGCAATCGGGTAATCGATTTGGATAAGAATCGCATCAAGTGCAACCGGAATCGGATCTGGTCACGGCCCTCAAGTTTCTTGAGTTTCTTCAAACAATCGCTCGGTTCCACGAACGGACCAGCAGCCAGTTCTTCGAATGGTAGTGAAAATGGTCATCATAAAAGCTCGAAGAGTAATGTGTCGGCGTTGAACGAAGTTTCGCACTCCTCGTCTAGTGTGATGTGTGGTGAATCTACAGTGGACAGTGTTGACACGAAAGCAGCAGCACCACCTACCGTTGGTGGTGGACAGCGACTCGATCTGAACATGATCCGCAAGCTAGAGGAGGAGATTTACAAGCGTGGCCGTGAGCAGCGACCCGATGCGGAAGCGAAAGATTTTCACGAGTTTTATTTCAACAATCGAAGGCATTCGGGTGGCGAACGGAAGACATTTTCCAGCGATACGTCCGCCTTCAATGGGGACAATCACCGGGCAGTTCTGCTGGTGGATCCGAACGCACTCGAGCCGATACTGCTGAAGCGTCCACTCAGCACGGATGAAGCGCGACTGGTGAGCGACGAAGCAACGGTCGATCCGACCAATCGGCTCGGCGCAGATCAACCGGTGTTATTGCATCACCAAGGAGCAGGAGGAGGAGGCAACAAATCGATCATCATTGTCGATAACTCGGAATACTATCCGGTGCTGATGCGGTACGACATCAACGCGGACCAGATCGACCGCCAACAGCAACAACAGCAGCAGTATCGTCGCAATAGGACAGAGATGCTTAAAATAGACACCACAACACCTCCTCCTGTGGCGCAGCGCAAGAGCTCATCAGCTGGCAGCAGTGTTGCGCCAGCCAAGCGGCCGTCTGGGACGGACAGTTCAACGTCACCGGTCACCACCGCTGGGGATTTCCCGGTGAAAAGTGACGAAAAGTTGTCATCGTTCGGTTCCTCCCTGTCGTCCTCTTTAAGTGGGGCGACAACATCGTCGAGCGTGGAACTACCACACGGTTTGCGGGATTCTACCGAACCGAACAGCTCGGTTCCAAAACATCGTCCACCGTTAATGACACCCTCCGTGCCAGTAGCTGGCAGTTCAGCTGGTAGTGGTGGTCGAGGGAAGAAACAGCTGCAACAGCGGACGGCAAATCTATTCCAACGCTTTCTTCAGCACCGCCGCAGTCTTAACCTTTCGGTGCGCCGTAAACGGTTCCGACCTACGCACGAGTGTGCTCATTTCAAGAACACGGAAGTCCCACTTGGACGAGCGCACTGGGCGGACATCATCCTCGGTAGTCCGGCGAGTAGCAGCAATGTTAGGTCCTCCGGTAACAAGGTGAAATTTGAGTATCTCAAACGAATGGCCCGGTACGATTGTGAGGCGGGCATGACAAATGGTGGCTACGAGCAGCACGCCAACATTCGGACAACCGGCTCGGCGGTACGACGGCGAACCGTCAGTGAACCTGATTTAGTTTCACGACAGAATTGGAAAAGCGATGGCTTTGTTCAGCATCTGCAACATCACCATCGGACGCTGTACTGGAGCACCGGCGATTTGGGGAGTCTTGGGCGGATGATGGAGCTGGGGAAGAACTTTGAAAACATTTTCGATAGTACGAGCGACAACCTTTCCGCTCGGCTGTCGGCTGCTGTGATGTCCAGTTCAAGTTCCTCCTCGGTACCGCTGTCGGGATCGGGTTCGCTTTCTTCCTCCACTACGGCATCCTCCATGGGTAGTACCTCTAGTCAGCGGATACTGCAACGTCGTCTAGCGAGTGCACTACTCAAGTCGACACAGCATCATCCTCATCATCACCATCACCACAACAACAGCAAACCACCACTATCGAGTTCTTCGATTGGTAATTCTGGATCGTCCAACTCATCATCCTCCCTGGCGGTGTCATCCGGACCGTCCGGGAATGGCGGAAACTTCCTGCGCAAAAAATCCTCCTCCTTCCGGGGCGTGCTCAGGCGCTCGAACACTCCGGACGTGGTGAATACTTGGGTGTATCGCAAAAGGTAAAGCGGGACGGCGGTTGGAAAACTGACAACGGGGGGGAGAAACGAAAATGGGGTCATTTGGAAATTAGTAAAACGAGGTTGACATAAATATTCCTGCAAGCGCGAATTAATGTTTTCACTGTCTCCAAACTTTATGGACTTTCGATGTTTCTACAAATTCCCATTGGGGCTGGTGCTCGCTCGCTCTGTTCGGCGCAGGTTTAAGTTTCACTTTCATCACAAAACTTGTCTACCGCCAACGACAAAACTTGCCCAACTTTGCGACAGAACAACGGATTGCTTCATTTTTATGTTCCCTCGACGCATACACACGAGCGTTCCCGAGTGTCGGGGCGGATTATTTTGGATGTCATTCTTTTTTTTGTTGAGGAAAAAGAAGCGGGAGACATCATTTTCATCACACTACGAGAAGTTGACATCTATAGTGCCGGATGCTGTGTTACACGGTGCCAGTAGAATTGCATCTTATGCTCGGTGTTACCCGAAGCAGAAGACGGAACACATACGGAACACCCTTTCGCTGTTGGTCGCCAATTTGACAGGTTTATTTGTGAAGAACCACCCGTATGTGTTTGTGTCTTGGCTCGCTGGGCAGATGGTAGAAATCAATTTTCAAACCTCAAACCCAGATCAACTGATCGAGAGTGAAGTTTGTTGCACTGGTTCTCGATAGCTAGCTGGTTAATCTCATAAAGCGTTTTGAAACGATAAGTCTTAAATAGCGTTTTGTTACCGTGGGAAGGCTGGTGAAATGGGTCACGACACTTTATATTGTTGCATCGCTTCGTTTGATGATTACTTTATTGCAATTTGAGAGGGTGCAGTCAACTGTTCGGGGCGTATCTTCCCCCCCGGTAATCGTTCACCCATGCTGACGTGACATCGTTTGCCTTAGACGATAATAACAATCCCACAGGTTATTGTGTGCGTTGGCGAGAGACAAATAGGATTGTACTAATAGCTCGTGTCGATCATAGGAGAAAGTTAATGGTGGGTTTAGAGCAATGATCGGAACACGTCTATGTTGAGTAATATACAATGCAACTCATAGTTTGAACATCATTTCTAGGCTTGATCTGGTTAAATGACATTAAGACAACCACATTTTCGGAACACATTTTCGGTCCATTTCACACAATAGGATTATATTTTTACTATCACTGAACGGTGTCGTGTTCAACTGTAAAATCCGTCTCCTACGGTGGAATGCTTTCGAAAACAGTTTTGGCACATAGAAAGCCTTCACATGCATGCCACATGTAGATTGTCCGCTGCGCACTTTAACGGACGCGCGTCAGGTTCCACCGCACAACCACAGGCGATCACCAACTCTCGGCGATCTGTCTCCAATCAGCGATTGAAAAGGACAGCAACCAACTGCTTCGTTCAGGGACTTAACGGGCGGCGTTAAGGAGACTCGTAAGCAAATGAGGCAGAAGCATAAGAAGCAAAAAAAAAGGTTGCACCGCCAACACGCCAAATTGAATTGATCCAACCAACGAGTTGTAGTAGGACCCTACCAAAGGTGACACCATTTCGAAGCCCTTCCCACGGGTCTCTGTACACGGGTGGAAAGATTCAATACGGCAAAAAAAAAACAACACAGAATGAAACAAAAAACGCCAAACTAGCGAAAGAAGACTCGTGCATGCAAAAACATAGAGTGCTGGCGGGCTACCGAGACACCCAAGACACAGTGCGCCAAGATCCGTAGGCCTAGCGTCTCCCGTTTGGTCGTCATATTGCTGCGTGCAGTGTTGTGATACCGGCGCAGGGTACCCGTTCGGTGGGTTGCCCACCAGTATGTCCCACGACGAACTTGCCGGACCGGTGTTGTTGCAAAATATGGAGCTAATCAAGATCTGCTGCTTTGCATGCCATATGTCCGTGGGTTTCGCCCAATTTCCGTTTCGCTGGGCGAAAGGCGACACAAAACCTGGCCCCCCCGGGTGTCACTTGTCACGGGTGTCGTGTACTTGTTGAAGCCGCTACTCGTGTGGAAGAAGCGCTGCGTCAAATTCTTCCCCCCCCGAGGTGAGATGATACTGATCGCGCGATAAGCGAACTTAGAAGCGAGTCTAATGCGATGCCTGAAAACGATCGCTACAGTATTGGGTTCCTGTTGACGTTGAAGGTGATAATGAGGCATAAGGGAATACATAAAGGTTAGGAATTTTCCACACACGCCGGTGTCCCGAAACGGCCAGACGTGGATAGCTTGTCGCAGTAGTTCGCGTACATGTAGCGCCTTTGGGAGTCAAATTTCCTTGGTGTAAGGTGCACACCTTGGCCCAAGACACACTACACCGGACAGAGAACTGCGGATTGACAAATCGACAGCGTCGGTTGGAATGTTGCTGCAATACATCCAAATTCGATTTGTTTTGGAGACTACATGCCGAGACCCGAATGCGCTTATCATTAGCAATTAATCTTTTTTTTTCGAGGACGTCCACATGAAGTACACCCAGAAATTCGGCAACTTTACGATGGGAGTGCTTGTTTGGAAAATAAAAAACATTGCAATAGAAATATGACACCCCCTCCCGTGAAACGTGAATCTTTGTGTCTTGAATATCCGCAGGGAGTGGTGTGGTGAGCGCCAGAATCGAATAATGTAGATCTGCAACTGCTCCACTGGAGCATGTTTGTTATTTCGACCCGAATCACGCAACAGAGCACGGTTGTGTAGATGCATTAGCTGCATTTCGATGCATGATGGTTGATAAACTGTGGAAGGTGGATGTATGTATCGGGTATTATTATGACCACCTGGACCGTTTCACACGGAGATAGATTTATTGGGTACCGATCGGGTCCGATCGGTCGAGGTTCGATTAATTAATATTTATGACATTCTGGGTCGTTGCCGATTATTATCCACCGCCTCATGCAATATGTCTGATGTCTTCAGTGTTGGTAATGGTTGACCATCGCCATTCGCGTTCGAAAATACGCTGGCAACTGATATTCCCGATATTGCTGATTAGCCTTCTTTTTGTTTTTCTGAAAGGTTGCCATCGCCCAACACTACTTACTTGCTGGCGTGAAATTTGATCGTACGTTTTGGCGTGTTGTGTACCCGCTCAGCTCGTAATGATCACAAAACTGCGAGAGAAAAAAAGGAAACCTTCGCGCGATCGTTGATTCGCGCCCTGAAACGGCAATTAGTGTCCAATCAATGGTACGACTTTTATTGGGCTGTGGTAAAATATTCCCTTTTTGGCACATAGCAATGGTTCTCCTCCGTCCCAAAACTTGACATTCGGCACCACTGGTCCTGCGGTTAATGGCGAATGTGTGAAGCGTGGGAGAGAGGTGATATTGCACTACGTTAACCTTGCCGACTTGTTGTGCCGCCGTTTTCCTTATCGTGCAAAAGGCACGTATCGTTGCCCGGTAAATTAGCCAGACAGTTAATAAGCGACTTCAATCCAAAACCGGGCCCCGGAAGTTTTTTTTAACCTATTGGAGTTCAATGTGTTCTGATCGTTTTCCAGCGTAACTGATAAGAAAGCGTTCGAATTATCTACTGTACGGGAGGTTGGATAAAACTTCGGTCGATGTATCTGTCTAATGAGTAATGACGTATTTTTCTCCCTTTTTTTTTTGTTCTTCCCTCAACAGTTACGATGGCTCTGGAAACGGTTTAGGAGAGCCCCCGTATCACCGGGGGCACGGTAGTCCACACGCCTCGCCATCGCGGTACTCCTACAACAACACTGCCAAAAGCCCACTGCAGCATTGGCGTACGTCTAGCGCCGGTGCGTCCGACTTCAAACGCAACTCACGTCTCCGCAGTTCCGCGAACGCAGCCGTGCCCGGTGCGACCGGACAACATCAACATCATCATCACAACATGGTCGATCTGAATGTGCCCCGGGGCCACTCGCCCCACTTCAGTCCATCCCGACAGACGAGTAAGTAGTGTAGTGAGTTCAACATTAAAGCAGATTAGTGCGCAATGCATGTCTCCGTCGTAGACAAAATTCATAGAATGATAGAGTGTTAGAAAACGCCTTCAGCATTGCAAAATTCTTTGCTCAATCGATCGATTTGTATGCCTGGGATTTCTTCTCAAACTATTTGCTTTTGCCCAAGACTCGTTCGAACGACCAAAAATGTGAGGTACCTTTGATAGACAATATAAGTCCCTCTAATTGGCAGCTTACAATTAAACAATTAAACGGTGTCTAAGCGTTGGACATCGCGTATCTACCACACCCTGTAGCATATTTATACGCACAGCAATTAAACACTACTCAATGATTATAATAATCCATTTACAATATTGAAGGAAGCACATAAAACCTGGTGCGTACCACGTTGCAAAAGTTGTCTCCTTATCCACTTTTATCATCTATCGCAGTGAAAACTTTCATTAACAACACCTGACAAGTGTTTTCACGCTCCTTTCGAGGCTTTGCGGTACCACGGGCACGGAGTCGAAACCTCGGAGGAAGCGTAATTAAGTACGCACCACCAACCTTTCCCATGTGCCTTTTTTTTTCTTCATCCTCTTCCATTACTCCAGTTCGTTGGCGTGGAGCCTGCGATAAACGTTAGATAAACCCACCGACAGCTAATTTGTTTCATTCGCAAAAGTTAATGCGCCTTGTTGTCCAAGGTTTTACCCTCGCGCACACCCATACGGCTTCGACACACGATCGACGGGAGCTTGTGCGGCTCCCGAAGCGCCCGGCCTCATGCTTCTTCACGCATCCTGTACCAGTGGACGTTGTCATTGCAGCGATCGAGAGCTTGTCGAAGTAATTAATCTTACGGGTGTAGCAAGCTTGATCTGTGGCGGGTCTGCTAGCAGGTAGCAGACCGATGCAGACTCATTGCATATTTCATTCGAGTTGCCCGGCACCCCCACAGGTCTGCCACCCAACGGCAGGATACGACGGAGAGTTCATTTTTCATTCTCAGGTTGCAGCGAACAAGACGCTCTGTGCACAACAGCAAACACAACGTCCTTCTCCCGCTGATTTCGTTTTGCTTGACCGTTTAACGCACTGTTGTGGCAGTGTTTTTATGTCACGGCGTAGCCGATTGTCGTACCATTATTAATTCTCGGGTTTCTTCTACACCTCTCCCCCCTACAGCACAAACCGGAGACACGCAAACGCTGCACGTCTACCTACCGAACCATGGCTTCCGGATGATTCGCTTCGACGAGGCATCGGATGTGCGGCAGATTATCAACCTGATCGTAGGGTGGTTGTCGCCCGGTCAAAAGCCAAACCCGCAGAGCTACGCGCTTCGGTTGCGCCACATGCTTACCAAAGAGGTCCTATGGATGCCCCCGGACACATCGATGACTCAGGTCATGGCGCACATCTTCAACCCATCGTGCAGCAATGCCGACTGTCCGAACGTGGACAAAAGTACGATCGCCAAGCGTATGCAGCAAAAGACGAGTGGTGCAGTCGGGCATGCAAACAGCGTGTGGAAGGCGGAATTACGCGTCCGGTACATACCGAAAAATCTGAAGGAACTGTACGAGCGGGATCGCACCACCTGTCACTTCTACTTCGATCAGGTCAAGCAAGACTACATCCAGTCGAACGTGCCGAACATTGATCCGGAGATTGCGGTCCAGCTGTGCTGTCTCGGCATCGAAATCTGTGATAGATACCATTAAACAGAAGAATCTGAAGAAGCAAATCCAGGCTGGGTACAAGAAGGTGTACAGCTACAGCGAGATGGAGTATATGCTCAAGTTTTTCGATCTCCTTCGCACACAGTACACCTTCGATCAGGAACAGTTCAATGTGCAGCTGAGCAGCAGCTGGAACATTCGTGTCGATCTCATCATCGGACCACACGTCGGTATCTCGTACTCGGTGAATCCGCAGGCACCACCAACAAAGGTGACCGATTTCGAGAGTATCGAGCGCATCACCACCAGTATTCTGCCGACGTCACTCACCAAGAGTGACCACCAGGGTGTTTCGGGCAGTGGCAAGGGTGCGAAGGGTAAGGATCAGCCAGATCTGACAAGCTCTTGCGGAAGTAACTCGTCCACCGGTGATGGTGACAAGAGCAAGAAGGATAGCAAGAAAGGTTCGTCGTCGAGTTCTTCCGGCAGTAGTCAGTGTGCCTGCGGGGAGATTAAAACTCAGCTGCGGATCCGCGTTAGCGGCAACAGTGAGGATCTAGCGATCACGTGTGATGGCATCAAGACTTCCGAAAGTATAGCCGATCTAGTCGATGGTTACTGTAGATTATTTAACAATAACGATAACAGTCTGTGGGATCGTACCGTGGTACCAAAGGTGGGCGGGGCAGGTTCTGCTACGCCGCCTACCAACAACAGTGCGACCAATTCGCTTGAAAAAAGTCAGCTCAAGAAAAGTCTCACCGAGTCACAGACGTCGTCCTGCGATAGGCACGGTTCACGATCGTCCAGTGCGGATCGGCTGAACGGTGGCAGCAATGAACAGTCCGACATGAGCTCTTCAACCGTTGGACAACAGCTACCAAAACCAACACTGAACGAGGATTATGCGGAGCTTGGAATGTGTGACGAGGAAGGCGACTATTCTACACCGGCCGCACGCGATTACGAGCTCGATCGGACGCAGATAACGCTGAACGAGATTATCGGGGTGGGTCAGTTTGGCGATGTGCATATTGGTACCTGCCGATTGCCCAACAAGTCCACCTTAGTTAGCAAGTTGAATCAATCACTGACGTCCGAGTTCGACGAGTACTCCCAGATGGTGATGGACAATGGGAATGCGGACGCGCAGAAGACTGGAATCATCCAGGTGGCGGTGAAGACGTGCAAACCGGACGCAGACACTACCACGTCCGAGAAGTTCCTGCAAGAAGCATGTAAGATTTAAGCATTAAACAAAGTCATCCACAATATAAATTTATTTATGTATTTTCTCTTTTTATTTTAGACATTATGAAGAAGTTCGAGCATCCCCACATCATCAAGCTCATCGGCATATCGAGCGGTCCGCCAATTTGGATCGTTATGGAACTTGCCCGCCACGGAGAGCTGCGAGCGTATTTGAAGAAGAATGGTCCCAAGTAAGTTTTACTTCTTTTTGCCCTTTTTCCCCTTTGCACCTTCTTTTGGGGGCGATTTTTCTACCACGTTCGAAGCCTTGGAAGGAAGATCTTTCGGAAGTTTGGAGGTTGGAATCGGTGCGGTCAGAAATCCTGCCGGACCAGCTTGATGAATACGGTATCGCCACTTTTGACCAGCCACCGGTAGTGGATCATAGTTGATCCGGCTACGCAAAAACGTATTTCCACGCAATCCCGTCAATTTCTCGAACTGTTCTCCGTATCCCCAAACGCAAACTTCCGTAGGTTCGTGTGTTGCGGTTCGTTTTCTTTTGGGATTAGAGTTGGGATTCGGATTTTGTCCCGCTATAAGTTTTTCCACAAAAAAGCAACAACTATCTTCGGGATAATATCGCGCCATTGAAATATGTCAATTTGTTCCCTACTCTACAGGCTTAAGCTTGGAACGCTGCTGCTCTACTCCTACCAACTATCGACGGCACTCAGCTATCTGGAATCGAAAAAGTTCGTTCACCGTGATATTGCCGCCCGTAACGTTCTGGTCAGCTCTCCAACTTGTATAAAGGTGAGTTCCAGGTTAATTAACTTAAAATTTTGAGTATTCCGAAAAGCGTTGATGTTTTCACTTCAGATTTAAAACCAAAATAAAGTCGAGAACGAAACGATGGCTACATTGATGCAAATTTCTTTGGTTTCGCTTTTTTGTTGCAGCTTGCCGATTTTGGACTCTCAAGATGGGTTGAAGATCAGTCGTACTACACCTCCACCAAAGGCATGCTGCCGATCAAGTGGATGGCACCGGAATCGATAAACTTCCGCCGTTTTACAACCGCTAGCGATGTGTGGATGTTCGGTGAGTTTCCAGGATCTTTTAGCATTTACACGAATTTGCTTTAAAACGTTAACGTTAATTCTTTATTTTCAGGCGTCTGCACGTGGGAGATACTCATGCTTGGCATTAAACCATTCCAAGGTGTTAAGAATTGTGATGTTATCGGCAAATTGGAGAACGGTGAACGTCTTCCGTTGCCACCCAACTGTCCACCGCGTCTGTATTCGCTAATGTCACAGTGCTGGTCGCTAGAACCGCACAAGCGGCCCAACTTTAAAAGTGTCAAGGAAACGCTCTAGTGAGTAACCTTCTTACTTTATAATGCCGTTTGTTAATGTATGTTGTTGTTTTTTTTTACAGTGAAATTCTGATGGAAGAACGACATAGCGATTGCGAAACGATGCGCCGAGAAAATCGGCGTGTGGCAGCGATGTCCTGGGGTGCTGGAGATGATATGGCACCACCCAAGCCTGCCCGAGGACCTACAATGGGAGGTGAGTTGATGTTGTTGATACATTCTTGTGTTATGTAAACTAAACAAGCATTGTACATTATTTTGCAGGCGACGGTCCCCTTGTGCCGGGCGCACCCCAAACCTACATCGTTGCCCGCGACCCGACCGTGCTGGCAGCGCTGATGCGCGAAAACGAGCAGCGGGGCATCAATCCGTCGTCCTACACAAAAAAAAACTAGCCGTAGACTTAGATCCTAACGCACCACCAAACAATACTGATAATTGCCAAATTGCCAAAGAGATCGCTGTCGCTAACCTACCGTTGAAAACCGTCCCCCTACCCGTGACCGAATTGCATAAGCTAGATCCCACCATCGACGAAGCGGCCGCCGCCGCTGCCAATGCTGCCGCCGTCGCAGCTGCTGGTTCTGATGGGGCTACAGAATCGTTACCTCCATCACATCAGCAGCAGCAACCGGGTGGTGCAACGTTCGAAGAATGCAACCAAAACCCGTACGGCGGTGGTATTGGTGGCGGTGGTGGTGGCGATGCATCCGCTACGGATGGTTGTGCTAGCAATGCCATCGAGATGCTTCAACCAAAGAACACAGATACGCTGGAACGCTATAAAAATCCGCAAGATATTCTTGTACTGTCCGCTAATAACAACATCATTCATTCCATGTCGCAAAGTTCATCCTTCGCCCTTGCCCCATCCGGTCCCCAAATGCTTTCCTCCTCGGCCTCTTCCGCTCACGCGAATCCCCCGGTTGCCGGTCCCATTCATCAGCCGCATCCGGGTGCAGCCGGGGTTGGGTATCCCGTACCGTGCGAAATCATCAACGCACTTACCCAGCAAACCCACTCGATCGAACCGACCTACAAAGCCATCCAGCAAAACAAATCCGCCGCCGGTGGTGGTGGCGCTCTGCAGGCAAACCTAAATCCTCAACTGATGAACAATAATTTCATGCATTCGAACGCTCAACAGCAGCAACAGCAGCACCAAACGCAACAACCGTACTACCCGCAGGGTAATTCCATCGTGACGTATCAGCAGTATCATGCGCAGCAGCAACAGCAGCAGGCACTCGCTGCTGAATACTATCAACATCAACATCAACAACAGCAGCAACAACAGCAACAACAGCAGTATGTTATGCAGCAATCTCAGCCGCAGCAACAACAAGTTCCCGGCAACTATATAACGTACAGTGCTGCTCCTGTCCAGACAATGCCACCCAGTGGCGCACAGTATCCACAGCCAGCATTCGTTAAATCCCCCCAGCAGGAAGATCAACCTGGCGGCGCCAAATCACGCAGTCTGGAGAGAAACGTTGGACAAAACATTGTGTCAGCGTATGCAGCACGGATTAATTCGCTGGAACGCACGCGCCAGATGAGTATGGAGTACGGAAACTCCGTGAAGGCGATGCGATCGAATTCTCTCACCCGTCAGTACAGTGGTGGAAATCAATCGGATCTCTATCCAGGCGTTGGGCACGGTGTACGCTCATCCAGCTTGGAACGGGGCGCACAAATGGTAAACAACTCAGGCGTTGGTAATGGAGGAGGCTTTATGAGCCGTATGGGAAGCCTCGAGCGTAATCAGCAATCATCTTCCCAGTCGATTTTCCTCAATTCGATGAAGGGTGGTAGTCTGGAGCGTAATCAATCCGCTGCTATAGTGAACGATATGATGAACAGCAAGATTGCCTACAAAGGTGGAAGTCTCGAACGTAATCAGCACATTCTGCTGACCCGTTCGGGATCGGCAGTTGGAAGTTTGGAGCGTAATATGCCGTTCCAGAACTATCGCAGCCCGGTAGCGGCTGCTCCGAAAGAGCAAGAACCGTTCCAAGAGGAAATTTACGATTTTGGTGGAGTCAATGTAAAATCTTGCGCTTCGATCGCACTGAAGAAGAGTGTTGAGAAGGGAATGCTTCCACCGAGCTCACTGGCTGTCTCGCCGGGAATACCCGCAAATGCGGGTGCCAACTTTGCTCTTCCACCGCCGTACAGTTCGGCTAGCAAGCAGCAACAGGCAGCGGCAAATCAGCAGCAGCAACTACAAGGGACACCGCAGCGAGCTATCTGGGGTGGTTCCAATGCTGGAAATGTTGGAATTCATCAACAAATGTACATGCAGCAATCGCAAGTACAGCCAGGCGGAGGTCCTGGAATGGGTGGTCCCATCATAGGAATTGCCTCCTCACAACAGGTTCAAATCCCAATGAAGATCTCCCACAGCCAACCGGTTCAGGCGCATCAAGTACAACCGGTACAGGTGCAATCGGTACAGCAACTAGTAGCTCAACCGGTGCCGCAGCAACAACAGCAAATGCTTGAACACAACCAGCAACAGCAGCAGCAGCAACAACCAGCGCAGGTGTCTATCGGATTTGATTCTCTACTCTTTGTTTTGTCAATCTCCTACCATCTGTGGAATGACAAATATTGCTAAAAGATACTTTTTCCGTTGTTTTTTTTTGTTGTGTTTTTTTTAGCATTGGATTTTACTTTCTTACCGAACTCCGCGTAATGCTTTCTCCATCATCATTATCATCCTCTTCATTTCCTTATGCGTTTTGTTTTTATGTGTGATTTTGATCTAATATTATTGTATTAACCTCATTAGGCGTTTTCTGTTTCTGTTCTTTGTGTTGTGTTTTCGATGGTAGCTGCTAGTGCTATCATTTTGTTTTTCCTGTTTTGGGTTTCATCTTTACTTTTTGTTTTACTTTGTACTGTCTCATTCCGACACACCTTTTTTCTGATCCGTTATTGTTTCTTTCTTTCGGTTTTAAACGTAAAATTGTTAGCATGTTGTTAGCAAATTGTGTTTTTTGCTTTAGATTTCTTTTGTATCAGTATTTTTGTGGTTTAATTTTAACTATTAGCCAACTGTCGACTTAGTAGACGTTCTTTGTTACACTTTAAGGCCACCTGCATCTAACGCAAATCGATTTGTAGTTGCAGGAAACACAACAGCAGCTCGAGGAGAAACTGCGCAAACAGCAGCAGGAAAGTGAAATCGATTCCAAATGGCTACAGCAAGAGGAGAACAATCTCAAGAAGCGATTGAGTTTGATTACTGCCAATGCCGCCAGTATGTCACTCGATCAACAGACGGCAGGACCGATGATGGAAGGTAGCACGCCGCCCATCAATGGCGGTGGTTCATCGCTATCCGGAAGCTACCATTCACAGCAAAGTCCACACTTTTCGCCACAAAACACGATGTCCGGACCGCAAAGCTTGGGCGATCACTATCCCACCACACCGAACACGAGCGATTCGAGGTTAGTTTATTTAGAATTTCTAGCGATGCTTACAGCTAAAGCGATTGATGTACAAAATAGTTTTGGTATTGAATTCAAGAATGTCGCCTTCTAGTGGTCACAATTTCGAAGGTCTCTTTAGTTACTAACAACACTATAATTGAACTTCTGAATAACTTATTAATGATGTTTTTTCTGGTTTTCTTTTTCTGCCTCAAGACCTCACACGCCAGGATCCGGTGGTGGTAGTGGCAGTGGTAGTGGTGGTATGATCAAATCCAAGAGCTCATCCATGGAACGCTGCACAACACCACAGTCGAGCGACGAGAAGTTTGCGGTGAAAAAGGTGGAACCAACCAAAACGATGCCACTCGATCGGACAAACGATATGGTGTACAACGCCACGACCAGTGTCGTGAAATCGATCATGGCCCTCAGCCAGGGTGTGGATCGAGCACAGGCGGCCGAATATTTGAATCTGGTGCGAAATGTCGGCTTCGAATTGCGTGATCTGTTGGGAGCGGTCGATCAGCTATCGGCTAGCTTCCCTCCACAGCGCTACAAGTAAGAATTATCGTTAGGATTGTTCAAAATAAGAGTAAATTTTAATACTTTCTTGAACAATATTCTTTTCTACAGGGAAGTAGAGATGGCACACAAAGTATTATCCAAAGACATGTATGAACTAGTTACGGCCATGCGGCTAGCACAGCAGTATAGCGAAACGACGCTGGACGCAGAATATCGGAAGTACGTGCGCTTGAATGTCCTGCTAATTGTGAAACACAAAATAAATAAATAAATTTGTGTATTTTACTTGTAGAAGCATGCTGTCAGCAGCTCATGTACTAGCTATGGATGCCAAAAACCTGCTCGATGTCGTCGATTCTATCCGCGTGCGATACCCGAACCTCTTCCCGCAGCAGCAGCAGCAGCAACAGCAGCCCCAGCAACCGAGCGCACCTTCAAGTCCAACGCAACGGCAACAGCAAGGTCCCGGTACAGTCCATCCGTCCAACATAACGCCCCAAATGTTTTCTCAGCAGCAACATTCGTTCGATCAAACGCAGCTGCTCATGATGGGCGAATGTTATCAAAATCTTCAACCAAAGCAATCGATGCTGGCACACAGCTCACCCCCGACGTCGCTCACACATTCCTATGACCCTTCGGCACCGACCGGCCAGGGTATGGGCACCAGTCAGTCCGGGATGATGCTGCCCGGCACCGGCTATCAACAGCAGAGCGGAATCTACGACAATGAGTGCATCATCAGCAGCCAGTCAGCGGACGGTGGCAAGCTAAGGAAACCGGCGATTGCCGCAAAACCTCCGTCGGTTGTGGCGATGGCTTCGGTCAAGCTAAAACCGGTAGCAACGGTACCGATAGACGTGCCCGGTTGCACCGATGGAAATGGTGGTGAGTTGTACTCGAACTCACCGAACGTAGCAACGTCCCAAACGAGCCCGAACGGATCGGCCCAACTGAACACCGCGGACATTAAACTTCCCGATCCGGTTTCGTGTACCATCGTGCAGGAAAATTTACTTGCCGCCAACAATCAAAAGGTGATGGCCACAAACAAGCTCGGCGGCTAAATACGAGGCTGTTTTTGTCAACCACAAACCAATATACTCAGTTATTTCCCGATGAGCGCGTATGTGTGTGTGCGTGTCCGGGAGATTCTTTTTTTGAAAACAAAAATAGTAAATTGAACGGAAAGGCGATGAAATGAAAACACAATGGCGTTTAGAAGCGCTGGAAGCAAACCATTAAAATACTGTCCTAATGTACTGGAAGATTTACGAATTGCTTCATTTTGAGGGCGGCACTAGGAAGAGCATCTTTCAAATGGCTTAAGCAAAAACGCTGTAAAGGTAAGCAGTAAAAAAGCAAACTTATTGATGTAAAGTGTGTGTTGCAACTATAGTCCCGGCAACAGTGCAAAAGCGAGCGAGAGCGAGAGAGAGAGAGGTCAAGTTCTGCTCGTTCGTAGGCTACAGTCCGATCAGTATCAGGCGTACAGCAAGTATATGCTAGCAGATAAAGCATAATTTTATTTTATTGTAGCTCCGGCAATGGGGTAACGTTGATGACCATGATAATAAGACAAAAAAGGAAGGTTTTTTTTAAATAAACACTGATGAGATGAAACGATGAACACGTATGAATTGCGTAAACAAAGCGTAAAGCAAATTTAGTTTGAGGATTAATTTCGCTGGAATAGGTTCTGCTTAAGAGGAGTTTAACAATTTCCATTAAAACATTGTCAAATGCTTCATTTTACTTGGTACGGAGTGTCAAAACTTGTAGCGGTTTGAGTGTTTAAAGTACATTTAACATTTATTTGCTTTAAACACACTTCAAAGGGCCGCAAACTATTGCTTCATTTTATTTCACGCACAAAATAGATGAAGGTAGATTGCCCTCCCTTAAAATGGACCATATTGCAATGGAATTGTTTACACAACTAACTAACAACAACCACCACCACAGAAAAGAACAGATTTATTAAAAAAAAGACTTATAAAACAATCAGCAATACCCAACACAGTGCGTACCAGTAGTGGTTAGAACAATTTTTATCACAAACTTTTCCTACCACATTCTTAATTTTGGATCGTTCTTTTCGCCATTTTCCCGATTTACTTGTGTGTGTATGTGTGTGCGCGCGTATGGAGCACATTTATTGTGTGTGTCCTAATCAAATATTTCGAAAGACTTTACACGGTGTAAGTAGTGTAGCAAGAGAAAGCTATATTTGCTCTGGTAGCTGTACAATATTCGGTTTGTGTTTCGTTTTCCATACTTGCTTTGTGTCTTTACACTAATTCCATAAATGTGTTTGCTTTAGTTTTAATTTGTAGCTAAAACTTAGTGCATTAACTCTAACCAAGTAACTTATTTATTATCTCGACAACACTCATACCAACTGTATCTGTATATTCAATGATTCGGTTAACCGTGATGTGTACTTTGTGTGAGTGTTCTCTTTGATTTCGTGTTCCCATTAACTCGTACTAAAACTATTCAGCCCCTATCTACTCAAAAAAAAACTTGTTAAAAAAATGATCAAGCTTATCCGCAACTAATACCAAAACATACGACGATCCCATGCAGTCGTGGAAGCCAATGTATAAGCATTCCACACAAGATTAGTAAATGATGCTTTCCGAATTGCTGCATTTAATAACGCTTTTGGCGCTTTAGGAAATGCATCTCGAAATGGCTTTCCAATCGTCTCGAAACTATCCTTACTCTCATCCAATAAGCAAGTTGGCAAATAACAAACTGTAAATAGAAGCTGCTGAAAGGAAAAAGGGGGCAATGGAAAGGAAAAGAGTAAACAAATAGTGTGTGCTACGCAGAATAACAGAAAGGATTGGTGTGTTTTGGCGTCCAAAAACAAAAACATAACAAGATCTCACCCTAACTCATTTAGTTTTCTTTTTTGTTTGTGATGATACATCTAAAACGGGAATCAAAACATCATCAATCAGTAAAACCTCTCTGGACTGGATGCAAAACAATAACGAACGCTACTTACTATACATAACTTTAGAATGTTCTCACAAAACCAGGAAAGTAGTTGTACAATCATAATAATCAAAATACTGAAAGTGTCTCATTTCCTTTTGCATGAAAACGTAACAACAGATCAATAACGCAGGCAGTACTATAACTAAAACCTTTTACTTTCCATCGGATTAAGCACAGCCAAAGTACTGAAACCGATGAGCAGCTGGCGATTCGCCATGTCCAAAGCGCCAATTCTCCATCCCTCTCTATCATCCCGTTTTTGTAGCCCGCAGATTGGTGGACATATATCCAGGAAAATAAAAACCAATGCATAAGAAAATGGTTTAACGCTTACGTTTAGTAATAGGTATAAAGAGGATTGATATAATATCACAAACAATCTTATCAAGGGTGCAAAATGTGGGATCGATGTTGAGCGCCGTGTGAATTGGGTTGATTTTTGAAATTTAAGGTAAAAAAGAATCCTTAATATTCTTTCTCTGCACACTTCTTCTCCTTCTGCTCACACACCGTGCCAAAGATAGTCCTTAGCACGTGCCGTCCAGGACATGTGCCCGTAGAGGACTACCGGCCGTATCAGTGTGCGATATATGGCGCATTTCGTGCGTTGTTGGAGTCTTCTGGATCTCAAGAGTTTGTAGAGCCTGTAGTATGGCAGCTTACGTTGTTATCCAAACTACCTCAGCATCGTCACCGTCAACCAGTACTCTGCTTCCAGAGTCGTGCTCTATCACAGTCAGAACCTTCGGCAGGCAGGTACTTTATCTTCGTGCCATTGATCTTCAATCCAATCATACATACCACCATCATACTTCCACCATACACACTATCGTTTTGAATTACATAGATTAAGAATTCCGGATCATTTTTAACAGTAATACCGAGAGCAACTATGTGAAACACGTCTAATAATGTTGATGACCTGGCATTACACTTTTTCATGCTTCTGACTTCAATCCAATACACATTACCAATCGTTTGTACTGAACGCTGCTTCCCTACCTTCCATAGAACCAGTTTGAATAGTCTCCGGTGATCTTGGGAATTACCCCACACGTTAACTGCGCTGGCAAACAGCTCATTTTGTTCGGCCAATGACTCGAAACGTGGGCTAGGTCATGATCAGCCTGCAGAAACGGAAACTGAGCTACAGAGCGTACATGTGTGCAGTACAGGATGCAACGCGCAATGATTGGGTTTTACTGGCAATAATATGCCCACGCTTTGAAGCTCCGTTTTGTGAGGAAGAATTTATGGTTCTCTGACGGGGAGCATTTTAAATAGAGTTAATTTAATTGGTATTCATGTGATGACACTGACAAACAGTCGATCTAGACGCTGCACTCTGTTTGATAAAATGATTCCAATGAAACTAAATTTAAGCTTTCTCTCACTTATTTAATACGATTCTCAAACGAAATTTGAAACCTCCCAACAGTATCGAATAATGGATGGAGCTTTCACGAACTGTTTCCTCTGTTAAAATTCCACCCACAACGCTAGAAGGCAATCAAATCTAGCTTCTTTTCTGTTGCTCTTTCTCTCTCCTCAATAAAATGATCATAAATCTTGACGAGTCTCATCCCCGTGCTCGCTGGTTAAGAATGCAGTGAGAATCCCAAGCAAGTCCGAAAGCATCCGCTATAATGGTGACAACGACTCGGACAACAGTAGGCTCTTACCTCAGCGCATAAGGTTGACGTCATTGCCTGGTGCTGCTATGGAAACGACGCGACTTGATACTCGAACACTAACCGGTCCAATGATGGTATGATACGACAACATCAAATGAAGATAGAGCGATGAATTTATTTAATATAAAATTTAAATCTAAACTTGAAAGTTTACTTGCAAAAAGTTCCGTCTCCAGTACGACTAGTGTCGCCTTTGCGATACACCACAGCACAATAAAGCATCAGAAGAGATGCAAAACACAACACAAAAAGATCGAGCGCTGGTAGAGCAAGCTTTTATTAAGGCTAGTTCCCTTCTTCTGAACGGCACAAACGGCTGCAACCGGAACGCGAACGATTCAGTCGCCTAGAGCAACGCGTACGAAGCGGACGCTTTATCCTTTATCCGTTGCGTGGAAGTGTAGTGTGTCGCCAAATCGAGTGTTACATCCGTACAGTTGTCGCGTAGGTTGTACAGAGCACAGTGATTACTTCAAAATGGTATCCAAAGCGTTCGTGATCGTCTGTCTGTGCCTGTTGGCTGTCGGAAGCGTTGTACGGGCGGATGTTTCTCATATCGGTAAGTTCTGTTACACAATCACAGTGGTTGCAAATGCAAGTAATCTCGCACTGAAATGCTGTGAAGCACAACTGCATCTTTTTGATTGCAAACACACGATTACAACGTGACTCAACGTGTGTGCTTGACGAGTTCTAAGTGCTAAACCCGAAGGGTGTGAGAACTCTTGCGAACTCTAGCAGTGTCACATGCAGGCTTGATAATGATTTATTTGCATTGGGTTGCAAAATCAACAAAACAAAACATAAAGAAGCTTTGTGACAACCTAATCTGCATGATGGCCGCACGATAATTGTTTCACAAGCACTTGTAATCCGGAAGTAACAACTCCGGCATGACATCATGCTGTACCTCCAAACTAGATTTAATCTTATGATACCTTTTCTAAACCAATCCGTCTAGGACTTGTGCACCTATAACCAAGCGTTTCTAACCAATCAGTCTAGAGTTGTCACTAAGGATTCATAAGCAGCACTTCTTCACTCGAGCAAGGGACAAAAGACAGGGAACGTTAATAACATAATCACAACGAGATAAGGAAAACAAAGAACTCCAAATTGTCCAGAGCAACCGGTTTTTTTGTTGTCGTTGCTCTTCGCACAATTCTTTCGGGATTATTTTGCTGCCCGTCAATCTGCAATCGTTTTTTGATCCTTCCCTTCGAAACGAATCTACAGTGGTGGTCGTTATAATAAGGCCTTTTCCAAAGATTATTCAAAATAGTTCGACTGAAGTCTGTTTGTGTCATGTATCACGAGATCTTTACTGTATCATGCGATCAAAAGGATGAACTGTTCAGTTTTGTGGTAAAAACTATTTAAGTTTGTCATTAGAGGTCTTCGGCAACCTCTCCCAACTCGGAGAAAAAGGATTAAATTAGAATATGCAGAATAGAAACATGTATCTAACAAGTTAGCTCACTTCATCGGCCACCACTGTACTATGTGACTCTTTAATCGGTCTATTTGTTTACGGCCATCGTGCGACGCTCGATCTTGACGGTGTCACTTGGCCTTGATGGGGCCTTTTTTTTCTTGTTTTCTTACTTCGCATAACCCATCCTGCCCAAATCCAGCTGCTGCGGCGTTCCGCTTGGAACCGGTTCCGGTCATGAGCTGGCACGAACGGGAACTTTTGAAGGAGACGCAATGGTTGGGATGGTGCTTTTCGCCTATTTCGGCACAGATGACTCTTGGCTTTTTTTTTGGGGGGCTGCTGTTGCCAAACTCTCACAAGGACTGCCCGCGAGGGAACGCGATTCCGTTTCATAACGGGACGGGTGGGTTCGTGGCACGCGCGTTAATGATTAATTGCCTTCGGACAATTTGGTTGGTTTGAGGCATCGAAGAGGTCAGACGAAGCAGTCAAGGAAATGCCCTCGAGGCGCGGGCTTTGTGCAGGGTGTATTATTACCATGTGTTAACTGTTTTGTCACTTGGAAGTATTTATCCTTCGCCTAATTTGCTTGGTATTATTGTATTCTGTTGTGTGATTAATGTAAAACCAAAGCGACAAGAGATTCTCGCGTAGTAGAGTCATAATATATCGGCTTTACTGTCTAAGGACTTAATAAGATCGAGAGACCTCATCGTTTCGAGAGATCTTGTCGTATAAGGAGATCAGAAGAAGAAGAAGAAGGGGCGGCCCGGTGGGGATGCGACAGCGGCGCCGGTCTTCACACGGCAGGACCGGGGTTCAAGTCTCATCTGGGTCGTTCCCCCATAGTGAGGATTGACTAACCAACTATGCGGTATCAATTAGTCTAGTAAGCCAGAAATGGCAGGCATGACCTTAAGAGGTCGTTAGGCCAAGAAAGAAGAAAAAGAAGAAGAAGATAGTACGAAGAATTCTTCATAACGAGCCTAACAATTTCTTGCATCACCATTACTATCTGACTAAAGCAGCAAAATTCCTGTATGAGAGCCACTCAATAGAGAAAATAGAAAGGCAATATCGAGTTCAGCTATCAATTGAACGTCACTACATCAACAATAATGATACCATTTCAATAGAAGATTGATCGACCATTTTATGCGTAATTCAGCTCATGTCTATATCTTACCTTGTCAAAGAAGTCTCCATGAACGATCCACAACCATACGGAGAAGAACGCTCAACATTACTCATCCATCTCATCCCGTCCTGGGAATCAAATCCTGCCCTGACCATTTCGCATTCACACGATTATTATTATAGCCGACATTTGTGTTGCGCCATGATTGATTTAAATGCTCCTACCGTTCCAACTTATAATCTGCCCTGTACACACACACTCCATCACTGCTGCCGGTGCGAGCGCGATAAGCCATCTTAACCGATGAGAATGGAGTCTGGAAGTTGTTGTATGTAATCATCCGGACACCTTTTATGCATGACGCTTTCCGATACCGTACATTGTGTTGCGATAAATCGTACCGGGTGAAGGTCGCATTTGTACGAGGGCTTAATAGAAGGGACACACATAATGCCGGAGGGCTTCACTTCCGGGTGGATTATTTATGTTTTTTCCTTGACTGAACAGATGACTGATTAATAAATGCTTCTTCTCTTTCTGTTAAAGCTCCTGCCGCACCACAGGAGGATCCTGTCACCGACGTGTGTTTGGCCTGTATCTGTGAGGCTTCGTCCGGGTGTGACGCTTCGCTAAGGTGCAACGGAGATGTGTGCGGTATGTTCCGCATTACCTGGGCGTACTGGGCCGATGCTGGCAAGCCTGTCCAGCAGGGTGATTCTCCCGACTCTCAGAATGGTGAGTAACAATAAGTGTTTCTCTAAAAATTGCACATAGATTCGATCTAATGCTTGATTATGAATGTTTTAGCATACGCAAACTGTGCCAACGAACCTTACTGTGCCGCGAGAACCGTCCAAGGTTACATGAGGAAATTCGGACAGGTAAGATAGACATATTACTGATCGATTAAGGCTTCTGCAATGAGCTACAACATGTACGGCTACTTCCTTCCCGAACTAGGATTGCAACGGTGATGGTACGATCGATTGCTTCGATCACGCGATCATCCACAAGCTGGGAGGCTACAACTGCAAGAACCAGGTACCGATCCTCTACCAGTCAAAGGTCGACGAATGCATCCAGCGAAAGGCCGTCGAGTATGGTGCCGTTCGTCAGTAGGGCGTGTTGCGCTGTACCATTTTCTTTTATTTATATCGATAGATTTAATGCCTCGTGGTGTCACTCTCTTAAATTGATTAAAAACGACGATTTTATCACCCATTAATACAGTTTGCTATATCAGGTTGCTCTTTAAAATAAAAACACAAACAACAAAGTAGGAAACGAGATAGATTTTATGACTTTATAACATATCTTTATTTGTCAAAAAGCTATTGTTGCTCTGTTCTGTCCTTGCCGTGGTCGTACTATGGTTATATACCGGGAAGGTGTTAGTTGTTAGTTATTCGTTTTTGCCCTTACCGGGGGCCATTTTAAAAACTTAACCTTAAGATTAAAACAAAACCAACAACGGTATTGCTGCACCCTCGTTGCCAGGGTCACGGTTTCGTTGATCGAGCGCACTACGAAGGGGTACAGCGAGCACGAGTATTCCTTCCTATCACTTCAGTCACTGTACTCGCGCACCACACCTTACATCTCTTTACATCAGCTAAACAACAATCATCTAACAATGAGTAAGCTTTGTCCCTTTTTTTGTTTTTGGTAGATAAAGTGTGTTCGCAAAGTAGCAAAAAGGAAAACAGGAATATGGAATGGTTGCTCGTCACTGCTAGGGATCGTAGATCGTCATAAGCGTATGGAAAATAGTTTTCCTCACATTCAAATGTGTGCAACGCACGGAAGAGTTTAAATTATTAAGCGCCTGAAGGTATGCAATACACATCGCTAATGAATTCGGTAATTAGAAGGAGGAACAAGCCAATTGCATACTTTTAGGCGTTTTCGAATCAAAAGAGGTTTTTTTTCTCCACAATATCGTTTCTGGAAGCTGCACTGCAAGAAGCAAACATTTTTCTCTCGATTTCACCCCAACTTTTCTAAAGAAGTACATATAAATACTGCAAATTTTGATTGATCGAAATAGCGTTTGCAAAGTAAGATAAATTAATCACAAACAATTATTTAATCAATAATATTTTAATCTGTTTGCCATTTTCGTCCGCACTGACTTACTTTCTTTTACTTAAGGAGGTAGCTTTTCCGTTTCTTCCCTTAGTTGCGCCACTCCTACCTTACTAGTATTATTAACACTATCGTTAGCAGTTTCTGGAACTTACTATTTTATCGCTAGAGGAGATTGTGTTGAAGAAGAATTAAACCAAAACCGTAGTTGCATTGCTGTTGTATCTTGTATAAACGGGGGAAAGGAAAAAAGGATGTGCTCGGGGCAAGTTGCGCCAACAATTCCACGCCTCTTCGGTGTCGATATGTCGTGACGTGTTTTTTTCGCCAGTGTCGCCGGCAACTGTCAAGCAGCATCCGATTCCCAGCCTAACTGACCTATGTTGCGATTCGATTGCCCTAAATTGACTGCTGCTTCTATTCTTCGCTGCAATTTTATTGTAGTTGTAAGATAAAGTGATATTAAAACGAACGTTCTGCTCCTGTCCGCGGAACTGCTTTTCCTTCTGTTTGGCAACGTGATAGTTTAGTGGTTTTATGGTGGACCTCTGGATAAATGACGCCTTCATCCTGCGCTCTTACTGCTCCAATGCTTCAACTATAAGTGTATGGGTTCCTTTCTTTTAACGCATACAGACACACACACATACACACACTCACAACGTCAGGATCGGAAAACATTATTGCTGTCATGTTGTGTGGGACGTTTAGTTTTCTAACACGCTTTACGCCTGAATCACTACACTACACGCGACCTGAAGACGATTTGTTGTCGACGACCGGTCTTAATACACCCCACCCACAGCTGGATGCAGGTGTGTGTGTGTGTTGGTAGCAAAATCTAAAATGCATTTTTATGCAGGCTGTTTTTTGTTTGTTTTCGGGTATTTAAAATTCTATAACAACAATTCCTCTTTCTCCTGCTTCTTCTACTTACACTATTGTTTTAATGCGCGCTTTTGTTGCTTCCTTTTTTTATCACTGTTCAACTACTGTTTGGTTTTACTTTTTATGAGTTTTCTTGTATTTTTAGTTGTTTTTTTTCTTTTGCTTTTGGCTACATAACAGCAACACACATACTGCCTTAACATTCATGCTTCGAGCTTTTACGCTTTTACGAGCTTTACTTAACACGGGCTTTTAACTACTTACAATTCTTGTTTTATATCGTGTTTTGTTTAACCTCTGTTTTTAGCGTTTTAATCATTAGTTTTCACAATATTAAAGGAAGTAGTTTATTTCTTCTGTTTTTGTTTTTTCTTTTCTGCTGCCTTTTAGATCATCGATTCGATCGTGTTTCATACGCGCATTACTTCAACCTATCACAGTGAGCTTTTGTGTGTAGTCGCGAATGTGATCGTATGGCGAAAGAGAATCCTTGGAGGGTTCTTTTTGCCGTGTTTGCTAAAAACTGGTTTGCTGATTATGTGCTCAAGGATGGGAGCGGTACATGATTTAGAATGTTTACATGTTTGTTTCGTTTAGGGAAGGCTTGCATTGAATTTGGTGGTGGAAGGTGGTGGCCTGCTTGAACTGTCTGTGGGAATGGTGGGAATTGTTCTACTTCTAAAGGGAGATAGTTTTAGAAAGTATAGTTAAACTAAAAAAACCAAACCAAAAAGGATACGGATCGTTGCTTGTGCCGTTTCTCACCAAGCAACACAACACACAAATCGGCGTAGGAACATAGATTTTACACTTATTGCCACGGCCAAACACTACTACCGGTCTGGCTCTACGCTCTACCCTAAATAACTCCTCCTTTGATAGTGACAGTGACACAGAACCACTAATTTCCTTTCTTCGTTTTGAGTGTTTTTGCGCGTTTTGCTCAATTCAGTTGCTAGTTTTGCTCTACGTGGGATGAATGTGATATGTTGCTTTTTGTTTTTTTTTGTTCTACTATGTTTTGCCTCTCTCTTTACGAGTGTTTTTTTCCACTTTATAAGTTATCCAGCTTTTACTTTCTCAAGAATTATTATCATTTACAGCTAACTTACGGCTTACATTTAGATGTAACAAAAATAAAGTTGTTTTCACTTGCTTTCTTTTGCTGTTCATAAGTTCAATTGAAATACTCACGGTTACAAAACAATAAAATGAGCAAAGGATTAACAAATATAAACCACTCAACGAATCAATATGATCCAAAAATGGTAGCGAAAGTGAAGAAAGCAACAGGAAACAGAGAAGACAAGGCAGTCGATTGAACGAAACCAGTGGGTGTGTGTTCGATTCTTAAAAAATTGCGCTTCTCTTTATCCTACTCTTATAAACAGCTTTTTACGGAACGAAAAAACTTTCACCTGAAACCACGTTTCACTTTTACACTTTGTTTTCCCTTGCTCTCTATCGTTTTCTACTCTTGTTTTACGTTGCTTTGGAAGCTAAATGTGTTTATTGTGAGTTTTCTCCCTTTTCCCTATTACTTTAATCCATTTCCACCTTCGTGCGCTAGCAGCGCCTCTTTCGCTTCCCGCTTGCCCCGCTTTTTCTCCTCCTTGGCGAGCATTTTCGCAAGCTTTTCCTCCTCTTTGGCAATGCGTTTTTCTTCCTGCAAAGGAAAAACCAAAATTATCATTAGTTGCGTGTGTGTGTGTTACCTGTTTTGTTACAATGCTCATCCTCCCACCCACCTTTCGCGCTTCCTTTTCCGCCTTCTGTTTGGCCTTTTCCTCCTTCTTTTTCTTCTCGATTGTTTCGTTCTTTTTATTGTCGTACTTTTCGTCCTGCTTGCTGACGAGCGAATGGTTGCTGCTGCAACCCATCCCACCATCACCGCTACTTCCCGCTCTACTGTTGCCACCTCCTCCTCCGCCTCCGCCACCTCCTCCTCCTCCTCCACCTCCTCCCCCGCCGCCACGACCCAATCCGGATGGACCGGGCGATGAGGCGGAAGCGGACAGTACGCGCGCCTTTGGCGTGGAGCTGTTAACGGCCGTGATGAGTGACGTTGTGACCGGTTTGCCGGTGGCCATGTTCGTTTTGTTGATGGGCGATTTCGATGCGACGGGTGCAATTTTGGCGTTTAGGCCGAGCTTGGACGGGCCCGATTTGCCCGGCCCAATCTTTTCCACCGTCATCAGCGGTATCGATTCGACCGGGTTCGCTGGTTTGCCTGGTTGGGTGTAGTATCTAGCGGGAAAATAGTGTATAAAATCTGTTTTTTAATCATTTTCTTATAAAACAGGTCATTTTTTGTGTGTTTTATTTTATTCTATTCCTAAAAGATATTCAATTTAGATCAAACTGTCAATTTGAAACCGGTCTAAAACAACCCCGGTAACATTCGTAGCGCTAATGGACCAGAATCGATCTAATCTCCATACATGGCGGTATAATCGCGTGGATCGTGTGACCGAATGGCGATGATTAGAGCTTTTTGCGATGAAAGTATGATGTTTGGTTAAAAAAAGCCGATGTTTTCAATGTGTCAAAATCAGAATGTAAACAAAGTGCTACGGTTCCGCAGTGCAACACCGAGGTGCCGATCAGATTGTTGTGTGGGGCGGATGATCGAAAACAACTTTCGTTGCCAAGTCAGCTGTTGTTTTCTTTGCCTTGAAAGTTGAAGGCATTTCGTTTTGGAGCTGGATGTGCAGATCTGTTAAGAGCGGTGACTACAGTGCCATATAGAGGAAGGGTTTCGTTCGGTTTGTCGCTGTGGAGACCTTACCCGGTGGAACATGGATGGACACAGTGGCGGATCAAACGGTGACGCTGGAATAGATCGCATAGCCGGCTGACTCCCGCTGTGAACGGACCCGTCAGTGTAGCTGTGATAATGGTGCTTGTATTTGTTCCGGATCTGATTATTAAAGGTGAGTAAAGTGGACCATTTTTGCATCGTTCCCTTAACACACAAGCTCCTCATATGCTTAATTTATCCCTAGGTAACCCTTGATGTCGAAGACCGCAGTGATGGGCCAAACGATGCAGAAGCGAACTCTTGTTTTATTACAGTCGCGAAACTTGAACGCCGCGTCGTTAACGAAAAAAAAATCATCTGTGAACCAAAACAAACAAATACAGACGACTGACAGAAAAAACCCACAGTCTATTTAATCATCGCCGAAAATTTGAATTTGCCGTTATCGAAAAAATGAAGGCGTTACATACGTAACGTTGCGGTTTCGGCCTATTAAGATCTTCTAAAGCACCGACTAAGGGACCGTCGAGTTATGGTCTATTAAGGTCTAAATTCGTTCGAAAATGTTACCGGGGAAGTCTTATTCGAAGAGTATTTTGATTGCATACATTTAGGCGTAAATGTTATTTCTTCGCACAGTGGTTATTTAAGGTTCAAATTAAATCACATTGCAAACAGTTATATTCTATCTTCGCTTGTACATGCTAAATACTTTAGTGAAAAGCACAAAGAACAAGCCTAAATTAGTTCAACAAATTTCGTTGCACCAAACGTCATCACCAAGGCATTGCGCCATCATCGTAGCCCTTTCGTTCTAATAAGATTTAAAAATGCCTTGCTTTCTTGCTTGCTCTCGGTATGCAAAACAGCACCATCACGGCTTTCCACAATGTCTTCCAGTGAGCAAACAGCAAACCTTACCACTCGTATAGTGTGTGCCAAAGTGTTTTCTTTCAACGAAACACAACAAAAAATCGGAAAGCCCTGGCGAAGGTTTCTACCGATCACACAGAATTATGGCAAACTTTGTTGGCCACAAGCCAGCGGAAACGGACAACCACATTTTCATCTTCAAACATCCTTTTACCGGCAGGCTCGAAAAATTGGTCCACAAACAAATGACGACAGCGTCGTCGGGAGTCGTCGAGTTGTTGTGCATTGGTAAAAATGCTCTACAAAAGCAGGCTTTAAGCTACAGGATGGTGGAAGTTAAAACAAGGAAACACAACGAGCTCTGCATTTTGGGAAGACACTTTGTAACGCTTTCTGGTGTTGGCCCAGCGCCAACCGTGCCCATCGCGTGATAATGCTACGTTGCATAATTTGTTGCACAGAAGCACAAAACTTTGCCCGCTACTTACTTAAACCGTGCGCCCGGATTGGCGGGGGAAGGGGGTCTGTGGGGGGTTGGGGAGTTTGGGAAAAACAAAACAGACTACAAAGACGCTCAGAACTTTGGACCTTTCCGTCATTTGAGATGTCTAATGAATACTTGAAGTTAACTAGAGGTTAGACCTAGGCCGAGAACCCAAGTTATTGTTTATTTGCCGAGTGACTTGCCCAAAACTAAAATTTTTGTCTGTGAGCATCTTTTCTCCAGCAGGGACTCTATAGTTGGGCATAGATCCAAGCTTCAAAATGACAAATCTATAACTGTAGGATATCTAATCACAAGACTAGACTGTCTAGACTGTCTATGTGTAATACCAACATTTTTTGTATAGATTTCGCTGTGCATGCCGTAAAACGATAAAGGATTAGCTGCTTACCAATCCACCTCGTAAGGTGCATCCATCCACAAAACGTGTGCCACGATCGCAGGAAATAAATCACTTCCCTGCACACGATAAGCATTCTGGTAAGACTCCACTCGAGCAGTGAGCCTTCCAACTCTAACAACCAAGCGAATTGATTCTTTTACTTCACCGAACGACTAATTATGGCAACCAACTCTACCGGCGGAAGCCGGAAACTACTTCCGATTGGTGGCAAGCCGACACCACCACCACAAAACTGGGTGCAATGGCTCCATGCTTGCTTCTTCGTTCGTTTGAGTGCAGCAACACCTTCGAGCGGACAACGTACGTTACCGACCGCAAAGTTACGACCGCCAGTGCTAGAGAGGTTAGGTTAGAGCCTCCCGCCTAATACGTCAAACCCAGACGGAAACAATTATGAGTGTGCATTGGCCACCTTTATCCTGCCGGTCCATTCAACCCATTTAACCCCCTGTTGGTTGACCTGCATGACTCAAACGTTGGGCCGTACGCAAATTAATTTCTGTTCCTGTTTAGGAGGTACCCCGGAGGTTTCGGTGTGCTTTCGGTTTGTCTTCTAACACAAAAAAATAGACACCATCTCGAACAATGTATGGCGCCGGCAACACACACTTGTTTTCGCAACAGTTCGTACCAGGTTCAAGGTAGCGTTCGGGGCGTATGATGACATTAGCGAGCCTTTGCTGCTGTCAGGGTACGGTGACGGATCCGTTGTAGCGGGTTTTTAAGTGGATAAAGAGCCGAGATTAGACGGGCAAATGTCAAGTGTAGCAAGAAGGTGATCGGTACCGGTTCACGAACGATGCGGAAGCTTCGTATGTCTGTTTTGACTAATTGAATTCCTTGCCTGAAAAAGGCATTTGAGAACACTGACTGATTTGTAGTTAAATTTAATGATCAACTCTAATAGAAAACATGCAACGCGACAGCGGGCACCAATTAAAAGGCCCTTCGATCGGTAGTACCTGCAAAGTACGATCCTCTTCGTCCCCATAATTGGACTTGTCTAATGAAGCTGTTACAGGCGGACGGCACCAGTTTTCTTCACCAGTTGCCGTTCCGTCAATTGACCGTGAATTATTAATTCTTCACCCCTGTTTTGGGTGTGTTGAAAGTGATCACAAACACCGATTTTCATCGCCGCCGGGTCTTAACCGGTTTAGTGGCTGTGAAGAGCACCGATTTAAATACGATTTAGGAAGGGCTGTAGGGCGCTGTGTGCATGATGACCAAGCGTGACCTTCAGGCCCTTGGTGTGGCTGCAGGGCATTAGTTTTGGAGCTGGACGGTGAGCGAAAGGAAGCGTCGCGATGCACGGTAATTTGTAGCGTGACACAAGTGTGAAAATGGAGTGTTTTTGTGGGGCTCGTTTTGACAGTGTAAAGCCCTTTAGGAAAGCAATCTTGCTTGCTTGATTTGGAAAAGCATTTCGGTGGGCCATTAAGGCAACGAAAACGATGGTTTGATGTTGATTAATGCGAGGATCGTGTGTTGACTTTGTATGCAACCTAGCGGGTCATTTTGCTGATGATCAATTGAAGCACAACTAATTGGGTTGGAAGATATATTTGTCTTTGAAACGTTGACGTTTGTCATTTGACAATTGATCGCTTTTGTAGTCGTTTCTTCTAGTCTGCTAGATACATAAACATCAACAAACATTTTGAATGTGTCAGTGTTGTTCTCAGGACATGTAGCTGAAGAGCAATTTACATCACATTTTGGTTCGTATTTCTGTTCACTAATTATTTTCTTTGTTGTGGTGCACCGCTGCACACATTTGTATTAATTTCCAAATATTTACTTCATTCAAAATTATCAGCAACGATCAATATACAAAACAACAGCTAACCAACAAGCTCCTTTTTTTGTTATCCTTGCTTATAGCTGTGCTAGTGAATTTATATTATTATTTGTAACGTACAAGAACTTACAAGTCATCCCAGAGTTTTTTGTTCACGCTTTTTCATGTATTATTTATTTCGTTCCACAGTTTTTTCATCGTTGCTTAAATATTTAGCAATTTGTTTTCATATTTTACGAACCTTTTGTTTTCTTTAACATGCTATAGTAATTTGGCACATTTAATACATTTTCTATTAAGTTTACCTATGTTCATAAATTCTTTTAATGTTTAATTTCTCAAGGTCAAAGATCTCCATATGTAACATAGCTATTTTGAAACAAAATTTTACTTTGGTTAAAATTTTGGCACGAATAATTATTAAAAATATTCTCAAATCAAAAGAAATATTTGAGGAAGGGTATCATAAATTTGAAAAAATAGATGAAAATTCATAAAAACTGTAGGAAAACATTAAAAAGTTGAGAAATAATAGAAAAACCTCGAGACAAAACCAAAAATGGTCATGGAAAATGGTGAAAAACGATATTCGTTATTATTTCATCAATTATAGCAACAAGAATAAACGTTTTAATGGTAATTCTATGCGTATACTATAAACACAATAAAGCGCCACCGTAAGTTCGAAAGATAAAGACTAGAAATGTATAAATAAAGTACTAAAATAATGATTGTTTTAAATTGTTTTAAATTTTAAATTTATAACATTTAATTTTTTAATTCAAAGCAACAATTTTTTCCAGTGTATCTCAATCCATTTTTAATATTTTTTAATCTTTTATAAAGGATTTCGAAATATATTCTTTAACGCAATAGCAAGCGGCTTATAGGAAGAAAGTAAGTTTGATATAAACACACCAAATTAAACCCCTTTGTCCCATCTACTACTCCATCGATCATAGCTGTCACACTGTTTCTTCTTACACCGAGTAAACCATCTCCCACTCTGAGTGTCTCACTCTCGCCATTACTCTCACTTTCCTGCATTCACTCACTGGCTCACTTCGTGTCAAAACTTCCGTCAATAGTCAACAGCGTGTTGTTGTTGTTGTAGTCGGGGTAATGCGAGCGATAGGATAGCCTTCGATCGATCTTCACCACTGTTCGGTGCGGCACATTCGATCGATCTAATCCAATCCTTGGCTAAGGTCAAGTTCGAGCGCACAAGGGCTGTAATTGAAAATGGTTTCGGTGCGTCAGAAAGAGAAGTAAACAAACACTGCCGGTGCGATCGAAAACACGTGTGCAAGCACGGTGCGTTGTTTTGGGGTAATCGATAGGCAAAAAGACTCGAAGACGAACATTGGCCGACGCATACACATGCTGCATAATAAACGTGCATTTATGTACGGTGGCGAGACATTGAACAGTATCCAAACGGAACCGAATGTTAGCATTTATTTTTGGAGGATAAGGTAACACACAAACAGGCTGCCTATTTTACTCCTCAAGGTGATTACGATCTCGGTGGTAAAATAGTTAGAAGGATAACTGATGTGTCTTAAATACAAACAAAATAATTCATTTCTTATTTTTTAATAGAATCCTAAGCACTTCAACTACATTCAATTACACGCTCCAAATGTTGTTACGCCAAACACGAACAGGAAGCGAACACCGTTATGGGCCTATTGTTTCCTCTCACTATATGCGCATAGTTTACATGCTTAAACAACATTTTCTTGCAGAACGAAATAAATCCGCTCGATAAATAAATATCCACAACAGCAAAAAGAAACTTGTTCTGCAAATGAATATAAATGCGCATTAATGGTTTTGCTTCTAGCGACAAACAAAAATACATTTGCATACCTAATGCGTGCACATGACGAATGGAAGCTTCCCGAACGGTCCGAGAGGCTCGCCCGGTCTCTTGCAAGAGAAATCGGTTTCTGCAGAATGTGACAAAGCTGCCGCGTCAAGGATTTCCGAACGCTTGTTTCTTTTCGGCAGCACGGAACCAGTTTGCTTAAAACTGAAGCAAGGAAGCAGTATTGATATAACGTATTTTTTAACATGATGATGAAGGTCGAATGACAATCCTTCTCGACAAATAAATTATCAATTCGTCCGGTGTCCTGTTATATCTGTTATATCAAACACCACATTCTTCCATTTGCCAAATAAGACATCGAAACTGGTTGCAATCGGGTAATTGCTAGTAATCGGTTACCTTTCTTCTCCCAAAAATAAAACGACCTACTCCATCCGTGGTCTGTGCTGGGTATCAGCACCGGGAAGTTCCTTGCACTTGTGCTCCTTGGCGTTCTGACTCGTGACGGAGTCTCTGAACGGAAGGGCCTTTAATTAGCTCATTTGCATGCACTTGGCCGACCCGCCCGGTACGTGCGATTCGCGTCTTCGTTCTGGTGCGTGCGTGGCGTGTCGATCGATTACGTCGTACGCGTTTACCGAATGTACACGACCGGCACGTGCTGCTGCTGCTGCTGCTGACACTGGCAATGAAGACATGCTAGTGCACCCTCACTTTTAGGGACCAGGGTTTTTTGTTTCGTCAGCAGTTCCAAATATTGCAAAACCTACCTCTCGAAGAAAGCTCTGTGTTGCTTTAAGGAGACTCCTTTAAACGGATGAGTCAGTAGCAAAAAGGAATAGCAGGAAGAAAGCGAAATGACTTCATAAGAAAGAGGTTGATTGAAGGGGTCATTGTTTATTTTGGAGCTGGATGGGAAATGTGTGTCTGTATGTTTGGCATATAGTTTTATGAAACAAACCTACAACAGGATATTTGAGGGATAACTTCAGGAGGATAAGGATGGAAGTCAACAAGATTTCTGGGATATTGAACCAGAAGAAGGTAAATAGAGGTTCTAGCCCAATCAACAGTCAACAGTACTCGTGAGTCTATGATTCAGATTTTTTCTACAAAAAAAGGAAACTCTATCAAATTACTAGACTAGTATTAAATGAGAATTTTCATTGTTGGAAATCATCTTTCTCAGAGCTCACCGTGGCCGAGAAATTTATAATAGCACGGCAATCTGACGAAAACTTGAACGAAGAGCTAAAGATATCATTTTATTCTTTAGATTCTATATATGCTATAATTAGATGATAATTGATGCTATAAAACTTTGTACATAACTTATACAATCGATTTTTATTTTACATCAAACAGAACTCTTGCTTCTTATGAACAATTCTAATAATAAATATATCAAAAATAGACCATAGCAGAACTATTAGTTTATAAAGTGACTAAAACGGATATCCGGACAACTTAAAATCGAACAACTGCTCGACTTTCAGTAGTCTTCAGACATAACTTAAACGCCATGTTAAAAAAAATGGCCTCACTCGTTGTGACATATGCCCGACGAGTCAAAAACGTCATTCACAGTTGTATTAGAAACTTCTGATAATTTTTATCTCAAAATTTAATGTTCGAATCCCGTCTTTACTCAGGATTGACTATCCAGCAGTGGGTAAAACTAAGTCATAGAAAGCTAGAAATAGCAGGCCAAGACCTACCGAGGTTGTAGATCCAGAGAAGAAGAAGACTTAAAGGTGTATAAAGAGATGAGTGAATGAAGAATCATGATTATCTAGCCGTAAGGCAAGAAAATTGTCCTCAAAGTCAACCAAATTGGTTCGATTTTAAGGTACGCGGATGTCCATTTGAGTCATTTGGGTATGTCGACTTGTCAAATCACTTTAACGCATTTGTGTTAAAGCTTTAAGAGATTTAAAGATACATATCAAAAAACATATTTTCTCTTCTCAAACTCATGAAAAAAGTGTGTGAAGATACTGATCTTGTTTGGTGGTGGTAAAGGATATCTTGTTCTGTCTTTTCTTGGTCTGTCTTCTGAGTTCTACCACTAGTACAGAGATCCATAATGTGCCAGACAGATGGAAATGATTTGTTGTAAGTTAAAGACAACATTCAAACCTTATGTTCCCCTTTAGCGTGCAAAATTAAATTAAATATTAGACTTTCCATTCTTTAGACCTGATATTTTCATAGTCCTTCTTGTATTCACTCCAATCTCGATTCCTTTAATTTAAAACTCCCTCCAACACAGGCGAGTAGTAAATTCTACTATCGTGTTAAAATGTCTACACTACCCATTTATTCCACCAGCTCTAAAGCACGTCGTCCCCATGCCACCATAAAACATGTATCATCATCGTCTAGACCGCAGCGTCACGGCTGTCCGTCCAGCCCAATCACAAAGTCAGCCGGCGGTAAAGTAATGCTTTAAATTATGCTAATTGATATTAGTTCCAGCTAGTCGATCACCTATCATTACTCACACACTACATCCTACCAACGGTTCTTTTCTTTCTCAAATTGATGAGCCAGTTTTTCACCAGTCATTCCATCGTCGGATTTGTGTGGAATCGTCCCGCTTCCTTTTTTTTTAAAGTATGATGCCTTTTATTGTTCAGCTCGATTACATGGAGCCGGGACTGGTAAATCTGGAATATGGATTTTCACCCCGCAAAGGAATGAATAAAACGCAACCCAACCGGAAGTGATTCACTGAGCATCAGCATTGCGGATGGAGAACGAGCAGGGAGAGTAACACTAAGGACTAAGGGCACAAATTGGCTCACTGGGAACGGAACGGACGGCTTAATAACGTGCCACAGGGATCGTGGATGATGCTTTCGGTGAGGATAAGCGTACGTGAAATTGTACGTGCTAAATTAGACGTGATAACTTCGTTCTGGAGGCGATTGGGTACAGTTTCGCGCACTATTCTTCCTTCCATCATCGCATTTTGTGCATGAGAAAACTAACGAACGGCGTTGGATTAGACACGCTTAAATGATCGATTCGTTTTATAGGTAGGAAAAAGCATTATTACACATCAAAATCATGATGCAAGTTTAATTTAATTTCCCGACAGACGCTGATTACAAGCTGATTAAGTTAAAGCCCCTCTAAATAGCACCCACGTAAAGGCGTCCTAATCCCTAACCGCGGCGATGTAAATAATCGATTTACAACCATTGGCACACCGTATCTTTTCGTAACTCGAGCTCGAAAAACGCATCTGCTACCGTGTGTGAAGGCCGCGGTCAACGGGTCACATTATGCACAAGCTTTTACACAACGCGATTCCCAAACTGGCGAGTGTCACACCAGAAAACTCTTCGCTATCTCGCTCCTCTTTCGGGAGACGGGCCAAAGATTGTGGTGATCTGATGATGCGTGTGCACCACCGTTTTATCACCGCATGACCGTGAAAACATCGAGCCGCTCGGAGCTAGCGGGTTCGATCGATACGACACTAAACCCACCACCTAAAACCTAAAGCCGTGGGGTTGTGCGGGCAAGCGCCAAGCACCCCGAACCCAAGCGAGCCGTTAGACGTGCGACGCTCAGTTTCGCGTTGATCGTCGCCCGCTAATGATCGTTGTGCATCGAACGAGCGGTGCGTACGGTACGGTGGATAAAGTGTTAGATCAGGTGCGTGCGAGCGTGATCGTGTGTTCGGTGGAAAAAAAAAGTGAGTGGGCTTGTGTGAAGAGGATGCCAAGATGCACAAAGATAAAACACTGAATATTGCACCGAGCAAACAGAAAAAATCTAAATCTAAAATTTATCGCGTAAGGTTCGTCGCTTGCAAAACCTGTGCCGCTCGTTGAAGTCTTTCGTTTTCGAGCCGTTTGAATCGGTCAAAACGAGATAAAAATCAATCCGATTTTAAAATTTTAAAAGCAAATCTTTATACTTAATCAACCTCCACATAAAATCCGATTGCACTACCGACCGACGACAGTGGTGTGTTGGTTAACCGTAGCCGAAAGCCAAAAATGGAACTGAATTTTAAGCGCCCAAAAAAAAATCAAACCATCGATCGTACGGAGAAGCTTCTCGGCTGTTTTTGATCGCGCATGCTTAGTATAGGGGATATTCGGTGATATTGAACTAATTTCATCAACAGCCGGTTGCTGATGAAAAACGTACGAATTCGTTGCCGTTTCCACACGCTTGATGATCGGTTATGTTTAGTGAATTCCGTAGTGCAAACGTGCGCGCTGTGGTGTGAAATATTCTGTTCGAAATCTTCAAACACGCACCAGTTGATGAGTGTAAAGGGCAGAAGAAAGCCGTTGAGCCAATTGGTGTGCACGCTCGGTGCAAGTTCGATGTCAAGCTGCATTTAAGGGGTCGAGGATTCGTTCACACAAAGCTGTTTTGCGTTACGACAGCACCACAACAGCAAGCATCTTAAGCAGGGTTCGCTAATCGATGTCACACGATTGGGACAGCTGACATTGAATCGCTGCTGGCTGCTGGCAACATGGCCCCCACAGCTCAGTACAGCGTTTTTGTGTGCGTTCGTTCGTGACACTGAGCACAGCTTTTTTTTTCGGGGTTTGTTTTGATCTCCTCAACGCCCTGTTACAATGCTCTCGCCCAACGATTGTGGTTGGTTCGCTTCGGTGTGTTTGCCTTCACGGCGACTCCAACGTTTCAGTGTCACCGAAGTTAGCGGGCATTGTTTTGATTTGTTTTTTCCTTTACGGATTTTGCACCGTTACCATCACGCTCTTAACGGGCTGTAAATGTGCGGATGAGTGGAAGATGGAAACGGTTATAAATACCGTTGCAAATAAGCGAGCTTTAAGAACAAACGATTCCGATTTGCAAGCGGATTCCTTGTTTTGTAAGGAAATCAACATACAAAAATTGCAGCACGAAATTATTAGCTCACAACCATTTTTTGCGAGGAAATAGATAGCAATTTTGATTTGAAGTTCCCATCGTGCCAGGGTCAGCATGCGTGACGTTTGATTTATTCGTTTTTTTTTGCGCGAAAAATGTGTCCGAAATCGTTGCTTCGGTTGGGTTGCTGTTTTTCCCTGTTCCCGCTGTTAAATGGACCCTTACAAGTGCAATCAAACGTTTTATCTACTGTCAAAAACAAAGTACAACTAGCAAATTGGTGGATCATTTTCGGCGGCGATCATACGCTCCAGTAGCATATGAAAAATTGATTACGGTAGAGCAAAAAAAACGAGGGTGGGAAAAACGTAGAGAAAATAGGGCAATGTAAGTGGCCTTTCTGCTCATCCATATTGTAGTGCCAAGGGGGTTGATAAGCAAAACCTCTTTTTATACTGTTGCTGGAAAAGACAGTTCAGACAGTTCAGAAAAGCAATAAATCTTTGCATAAGAATTCCGTTTCTTTAAATCATATTTTCCGAACTCACTTCAAAGCCTCACAAAAACAATCTCGCTGCCCAGACGGCACAACAATAAGCGCATAAAGGTCCGACGATTTATTGCGAAAAGTATAGGTATAGGAAATTTGGCCGGCGCACACACACACACAAACTGTCCAACTGCAAGAAGCGCTGCAGCGCTGTTCGTTCGCGTGATCTGCGGTGTTTCAATAGCGTTGCACTGTCTATCCACGTCACCGGCTGACTGACTGATGACCATCGGCTGTGATTGCAGTGTGCCTTTGTCGGTGGAAAAATCACACACACACACACACACACGTTTGCTGCATCGGAAAACTGTTTTTGCCCCGTACGAACAGGAATTTATTGGACACCGACGCCACCGTCCAGACGCACCCTACACGCCGAGGTGTATTGATTTTGGAAGCTTCTGCTTACCGTTTTGTGATTTTTAATTTTGTTTCCCACCCCTAAACAGCAAGTGTAGTGCAGTGGAAAAATACACATTAAAAACTTGACCCAACAGGAAAACCCCCCGATCGAGTGTTTTCCTTCTTTTTGTGTGGTGTTTGTACAAGCGTCATCAGCAAGTGCATCCAGTGAAGTGAAGTGTCCCGAATTGGGTTTTAGCTTCGAGTGCGTTTCCGTTCTATCGTTCGCGTTGAATTTTCCTTCCCGGAAACAGGCCAGCTGGCAAGGCACGCACAGGCACAAACAACTAGCGTCGAACGATGGTGCTAAGCGAAGGACAGCTGGCACTGTGCACCGTGTTCACCCTATGGTTGGGTAAGTTACATTTTCGGCTTCTCATTCCACCATTTGTTTTTTTGTTTTGTCTATCGAAATTTATGTGTTTTCGTTACCGTATTCGCGCTCTGGTAAGCGTTTGCGTCCAATCGAATCAAAAACACCGGCAGCCCCCGAAAAGGTCGATCGTGCCATCGATGGTTATAAATGGGGTTTTGCGTTCGTTCGAGACTGCACCTGCATGCACTACACACAAGCAAATCGATTGTTTAAAAACTATTACTCAAACGCGGTTATTGAACTGACGGAAAGGGACATTTTTAAGGCTCTTTCCCTGTGGAAAAAAATCGTCCAACCACCACACAACCACTCCCCAAGCGGACGTCAAACGATCGTTGACCCAACACAGTGCCGTACTCGGTGGCCTTAAGTTGGGCAAACACACGACGATAACACGGCGCCCGTTACGACGACCGGCTATCGTTACAACAGCTCTCACCCAGCAGCCAAAACTATGTCAACCGATATGTCAACCGTTGTGCCAGTGTGTCCTGGGCAAGGTGTGCGCGTGTGTGTTTTTGGCGTATGAAAAATCGGTACCGGTATGTTTGTATGTTTGCTTTCAACTACAAACTTGTGACCACTTGGTGCCACTTGGAAGGTGGGTTTTTGCGATGTCATTCATGGTGACTTAGTAGTGTTTGCTTTAGGATGGGTAAGTTAGGTTACATTATTTAATCTTACATATATACTTCAAACCTATCCTAATGCTAATCCTCATTCTTTCTCACTCATTATGGCTTTGAGATTTGATAGTTTTTACAATATTTAAGAATTAATTCTGTTTTACTAAGGTTGTTTTAGACAAAACCAGCTTAGTATTTAGCTAGATTAGAGACATAAAATACAGAGACTAAAGAAAAGTTCTAATTTTGAACTGAAGTCTTCAAAAAATACCAAGATTAATCAAATATTACAAATAAAACATTAAGAAGATTTGATTAAAAATACAACAGATCATTTATTTCTGGCCCTCATCCTTCGTCAAAATCATTTGAAAATTCTATATTAAAATATTACACAATTAAATTAGACAGCAGCCAACAATACTTTAATTTTTAGTCTTATCTCTTCTTTCGTGGCCTGCTCCTAGGGAGCACGTCTAATAGACATGGCCTGGTGTCTTAGTCTTATAATTTTCCATAATTGGTGGTTTTAGTCTTATAATTTTCTTCAGAACCAAATTGTAGGAATTTTCACTAATCGGGAAATCTGTAAATTGTGATATAAGGATTTTAATGTGTGTTGTGCGTTCGATATTCAATTTGAGCCAGTTATTCACTGGTCAAGTTACATAGTTCATTTGTGTTCATTAGTCGAGTTCATTCTGATTCTTGGAAAGTCATATGTCTAACATTTGGCGTCTGATTTATACTATTAGCTCCTAGTGTTGTCCAGTATCTTTACCTAACACAAATTCAAAACGAAATAATTCATAAACAAATTCAATACAAATATTTAATTTAATAATTTAATGATAATCTCAATTTTCAAACAACGAAACTGACCCGTCAGCCTTTAATCTAGTTAAAAAAGGCCATAAATGATAGACCTCTTCAAAGAAGCCCTCCTGAAGTTGTAATGCAAACCAACGAATTCCTTTTTTTTAGATATTTAGATTTTCTTGCAAAAGTCGCATAATTAAAATTCTCTAAATTATTTCCTCAAATTTTTTAGTAGATTTTACGATAATACAGGTAAAAAAATAACAAACTTCCACTAAGAATTGCTGTTTCAATGTGAGAGAATTGAATAACTGAGCTATTCCACTTGTAATGAGCATCGGAACCCAGCGAGAAGCTCCTGAATTATTAATGTACTACGAATATATCTTTTGGAACACTTTTGTATAGCTCGATTTTGTATCATAAATAAGACAGGTGTGTTGATGGACTATTGGAAGTAGCTGTAGTGTCGTACTACTTCATCCGATGAAGACGAACAGCAAACCTAAACATTGCACCGAAGCATAATTAATCAACACAAGCCGGTTTCTTTTTCTACTCGATTCATCCACAACAACAAAAAAAGAACCACAACCTTGATACTGGTGCCTCTTTTTCCGTCCGTCTTTTCCTACTTCGCTCACACCGCAAATGCACGGTACCGATTCGATCTTGACCATCGACAATTGCCCAGTCACGAATTTGCCTTCCGACCCTGAACGATCACTCGGAAAGCACTCATCTAACGATCCGGTCCGAATCAGTGTGGTGCATCGCCACTTCCTACAGCTGATGTAACCGGTTGGGAAAGCAATGCGAACAATTATTTGCCCGCTCAGTGCACACTACACGCGTTGGTACAAACGGCATTTGCTACTTGCCTATCGACACTCACACGACCCTGAACCCCTATCGCTGCCCGGTTTGCGACCGTTTTGGTCCCCACTTTACGGCGTCGGTAGGCAACACCGAGCGTGTCCGAGATGCGAAAATGCGGTGAAAAGTTGCGGCAAAACCGTGTTGGCATTTGTTTCATGTTTAGCGCCTGCTCTCGGCAACCGGGCAAACCGGGTACCCATCGACAGTCTCGAGGCTCGGCAGACGACCAAATTCCCTCGGCTCACATCTTACGCCGGCCGGCGGAAGACACTAATTGGTGATTATCAAATTACTAATTCAATAAGTAGTACGGTGCGAACTCGGCTGGTCCGGGGCTGGATGCTCGATGTCTATGCTGCCGGGATGCGGTAAGCATACTGCGCATAGCGCACGTTGAAGGGTTGGAGGTCAAACGATGCACGGTGATGGTGGCAGATTTTGTTTCCAAGTCTAGTCGTGGTAAGGGCATTTGATAACCCTGGAGAGGATGAAATACAATAATTTGCAGAACAAAGGCATCGGAAAGGTTGTCTGTTTGTGCAAAGCTCAATCAACCGTGAAATGTTGGTGATAGTATGTTATTAAGTCTATTAGTATTTAATGACTGTTCAATTGTCGCTGTGTATTCCTGAGCGAAGATGAGAAATTAATTTAATAACGATAATAATGTGCATGAGAGAATGAGAGAGATTTAATGTCTTGCTATAATGCTATAATTTGCTATTTACTAAGAGCTACGCAAATTCTAATGTATTTTGGATCATTATGGTAAAATGAGAGGTTGAACACTTCTGGTGTTTAGATCTACAAATAGAATTTTTAATTTTCATTCCTTTCTTTACTCTTTTATAGTCAAGAATAATGCTCCAACCATAGAATTTTACTGAATCTGGAGTTTTACATATCAATTTAAAATAAAATTGGAAAAGTTGCATAAACATGGAGATACCTTAAACCTTGGAAACTGTTCGTAAATTTCAATGGGCCATAAAAATGAACCTATTATGAAATGAACACCGTTACTTATAGCTACTAACGCTCCCAGAATAATCGAATCCAAGAATATAACATTTAACCAACAGTGTAGTTAACCACCAGGAATTCCGCAATGTTTGAAGTCCTCCATTTCTAACATCCTACCAAAGAAAATAGCCAACCTGTAACGCTTGCCCAAGTGTGACTTAAATGGGCTAATTACCAAACAACAACCAAAATGTATCTCAAAACAATTTCCCACCTACACCAGCCCTTTTGCGCGGCGATAACGGCAACATGTGTCATTACTGTGTCCTCTTACTTGATCAGCCCGAACCCTCGAGCGGGTTGCAAAAACAAAACAAAAAACTGATTAGCAAAACACGACGTTAAACTTCTACTTCTATTAGGCAAGAGACAAAGCGAGTTACAAAAGGACAACTCGCTCCCCAAAAATCACGCCATTCACACGTTACGCACGCCACACGGGAGAAAGTGCCACGATTTCTGCCGCACGACGAGCAGTTATTTATGGTAGCCAGTTTAGCCCACGAACGAAGAATCTTGGGTCGCTCGTAGGAAAATGTTTGGTCGGCACGCGACATACTGAAGTGACGAAGGTGGGGTGTACGGGGTTGTAATTACTTACGTTAGGAGGGTGTGTTGTGTGTAGGCTAAATACGTTATCGTTTTTCGATTTCCTACCCGGTCTGTCTGTCTGTCCGGCGAGAACGGCTAGCGCAAAGATGGCTAACGTTAAGCGTAACGATAGCGTAACGTAGGTGACGACATCGGTGACGATGTTCGCATGTCACCTGTCAGTTTTTTTCCCCAATGGACAGCTTGAAACAGCTTGTTTTTTAAAAGCTATACTTAGCGAGAGATTTGGCAAGAAGCAAGCGACGAACCTGCTGCTTTATTAGTACACCATGTACTAATTGCTTAAATTTAATTAAAAAGCCTTACCTACTACGATTGTTGCCATGCACAACGATACGTCATCACCAGCCGCTATCGCTAGCAGCACAGTCATTTCCATGGTGAAATGCCATACCTACCGGTTTAGAGCATGCAAGTTCAATGTCAAACATCCGGACCCGCCGAGTCCCTGATCGAGTTAAAACAACGAGAGACAAAAGCTTGTCCGAGCGAGTATGCGCCACTGCGCACCGACTGCATGCTCACCGACCTTCGCGGCTTACCGGGTGCTTTATGTTGCACGCTTCAAGCTCATTCACACTTTACTAGGTCGTTGTATATATATCTGTATCCCACTGTTCCAACCCCAGCAGCGGAACACCGAAGCCAACCAAACGGAAACACGTGTGCGAGGGCTTAAACTAAGTGGTAACAAGCACATTGGAATGATTTCAATGCATTAATTGATTGTGTAAAACAAGCACAAGCAGCAGCAAAAAGTGGTGCATTCTTATGCTAAGTAGGAAAGAAATAAATTACTCAGTACAAAAATAGAAACCCCTTTGAGCTCGGCTCGATGACACATACTTTAGCTGGGTAGCTGGGTCACGATTAGCAATTATCAATCGTATCTTACCGATTGAGCCCACACAGGTCAGTAGAGCTCGATCGATTGATTCCGCGTAACTACGCCTCTGACACATTATTAACCTATTAATGGCCGGCCCTTCTGTCTGCAGTTACGCGTTGCAATTTTTTTAAACACACCCTCAGAAACGAACCTAAAAATAGCCATGTAACTATGATTAGTGTATCGCCGCCCGGAAAGTCATTACCAGAGTACCGGCCCAAAACCGGCACTCCAAACCAGAAGGACACCGTCCCGAAGTTAATCAGCGCCAGCTACGATTCCAGTGAGGGTCAGTGTCCGTACGACTGACCTACCGGTTTCACACTTAACTCCCCCGGTTTTCGTCCTCTTTGAGGGTGGAAATTGTAGCCAAGCTACTGGCCACGTCACCATTTATTAGCGCAGCACGTGAGCATACGCGTGATATCAAGGGCTGGCGGTTAAATAACTTGATTGATTACATTAATTGAACGCCAAACTAATGGCTGTGGTAGCGGTCGTTCGTCGATGATTCGTTCGTTAGCGCACGTGAGATTTTCCTGCCAAAGGAAACCCTCCTGAAAGTGTGTTCTGATGTTGGTGCGATGGCGCAGTATTATCGAGGAATTAGTGTCAGATTCGGGTAACCGATTTCAAGGACAAGTACCGAAAGCACACCAAATGGAGCGCTTTATTGAGGCGAATATTCGCTCGCAATGTCGCAAACAGTGTACCGTTTGACATTTGTTTTCATACACAAGCCCACAATTTCCCTTTTCAGTCGAGATGTAATCTTGATTACTTAACCCGTTTCTTTTACGTACGTCCCTCCGACGATCCGACTCATGCTTGATTACTTATCGACTTCGAAGAGCTGGTCACCAAACTAACCACCGCCAAGGTGTGAGAGCGCCCGTCCAGTGTACGGGACTCTCAAACACTCTGGCAACAAAAATTCTCATTGTAATGCTAAAAGAAATCGATCGGCCTCATTCTCGGTTACCTAATGCTATTATATAAAACAGAGCGCCTCCGACCACGAAAACCCCCCCAGGAAGGAAGAGTGGCCAAAAATTCGTCAGCTTTTTTTGACGCACTGGAAAGGAAACTGATATCCTTCGGCCTTTCGGGTTTTTATCATCATTAGAAGACACGGCACAGCAAGGCGCAAGGAATTGATTGATTAAAGAAATCCCATTTGTCTACCGACACAGGCACAACAGGCCCACCTAATAGTGGTAGACGAGGAACACAGCCAACCTGACAACACACAAAACAGCTTCATCATTTCGTCACCATTCGATTCGGCCTTCTTCGGGACCATACAGCTGATAGAGCTCGGTATTTGGTGTTGGATGCCACCTATAGACATCACGTACACTGTACGCCAAATAATGCCCCCAAAAAAAAGACGGTTCTTCCTAGACACCTAGACACCTACCGTGACAAATGAGCTTATGTCGCGAGCGCCACATCCAGCGCCTTACGAACGATCCAGCCAAAGTTAATTTATCTTCACCGTATCCGTACACACATCACACCCTTATTTGCGTGTTGTGTGTGACGTCGCTGCTCAAGGACGGGACCAGATTTTCTACCCTCCTGTAGGAATGATTTCGCTTACTATTGCTTTGAGCGCACGATCGATTGGTCGCCTGGACGGGGGCTCGTAATTTCTCTTATCGTAAATCTTCGCCAAAGTTGACCTTTGGTAAAAACGGGCCGTCCACCATGGTTCATTGCTGATTAGAGGGCTGCTAGCAATGGTCGAAAACTTTCGGCCTCTTAAGAACAATCGAAAGAAGTTTGGGGAGCTTGGAGGACCGCTCCTGATTGCGGCATAGCGTGTTTGATAAACATTTAGACACGGTGGCCACAGTTGAAGGAATGTGCTCGGAGAAAAAGAAAGTGTGCACCCGAAAGACATTCACACACACAGCGACGATATTGAACGATATAGTCCAGAGCGATAGTTGTGTCGAAGAGTCCGATTTGACTGATGCGCCACACATTTGTAACACACGTCGGTCGATCTACTAAACTTTCCAAAGCACCGCCGAAAGCGAGCGAGTTCCGGAAGAGATCCAGGCCCGCACGTGCGGAAGTCATTTGGAAATGGAGCGTGAAAGTGTCCATTTCCTACCCGGTTGTCTGGGTAGACCCAAGAAAGAATCGGGTTAACTGTTTACTGTGACACCAAACTCAACCGGCAGCGAGCGTTTCTAAAGCTTTAAATGGCGATAATGGACCATTAGTGGTCGGGCCCGGGGACACAAGACACCGGGCACACGTCATAATGTCATAATTAGCGGTAAATCCTGACGCCTCACTGGTATGGGCAGGTGACGCGCTTGAACCGTTTCACTAGAACTTCGATGACTGGTCCCGAACCCATCCGGCCCGGTTGTGGATGCCCATGCGAGGGTTATGCGAAATTGAAGATGATTACTCTAAATTGCGTCCTACACAAACGCAATGTGCCAAACGTGGCCCCCCCTAAAGGAAAACGGTGGGTAAACAAATATTTGCCAAACCCAGTAAGTGTGCAACTTCGTTGTTTGCTTTCGAAATGGTCTTTTTCGGGCCTGATTGGGTCGGTGTGTGAGGGAATCGTTTGGAAAATTATCCCAACTACAATGACCCACATTGAAACCAGTGAAAATTAGCGCTAAATGTTTTGTTTTTTAAGATATTTCGCACACAAAATTACTTATAATATTCATAATAGACTGCTGTCGAGCTAATTTGATCCAATCAATGTGCAGTAAACGCCTACTCGACTCGTTTCTATAGGCACACCCTTGGAACAGCTTCAATTTCGATGCTCAATTTGGCAACACTGCACGGTGACTTTGAACACTGCCACCCGGGGTACTGCATTTCGGTTGCGATTGTATCGCACCGAAGGACGATTTCCTGTCGCATTACGTTACAGAAAAATGGCCCAGCCAGCTCAATCTCGAACAGTGTTGCCAACAGTACACTGCCGTGGCGTCGACAGTCCTGCAAACGGACAAAGTCTCGCTAGCACAAAAAGTATACACGGGAGACACGTGATTTCCGGTTGTGCAGTTCGTGCCAACTCGTGATTGAGGATGTCCGTAACCGGTTTACCGGTTCGTGCTGTCGAATTGTCTGCTGGCTGGCAAAAACCCGGGGAGGGGGAGAGGGGATGGGGGGGAAGAAAATTGACCCACCCACCCCGGGTGCGGCGAGTTACAAAATGACTAATTTCACTCGTACAACAACAAACGAACGGATTCACCTTGACGGGCTGGCTGGCTGGCGCTTTACCAGTACCGGCTGACGATGTACGACGGTGTAAAATTAATTTGCATATCGGAAATCGTTAAGCTTCACGCCAAAACGTTACCCCGGGGGGGGAGGTTTTCGGTGGTCCTGTGTGTGTGTGTTGTGTTCTACGGGGTTGGGATTGAAGGGGCGCCAAGGAAATGCGCCTCTTTCCGGGGAAATGCGCTAGTAGTTTTTCACGACCGGTGAGTGCATTTCAGTGACAAAAGAGTATATTGACCTGTGTAGGAGGGAGCCGGGTTTTCACACTCCATTAGACGTTTAGTGCTAAATATAGCTGTGATGTCTTGCTTTATTTAACCTTTGTACTAGAAATATTTTTAGAATCATGTTTAGGGTTGGAAAAGATTTATAACTAAATAATAAACTAGGAAATGCAGTCAGTAACTTGGAATTATTTAGGTAATGTTTCCCAAGACAACATCACTCGACTATTTCATGTACCAAAAACGAATCGAAACGGATACTTAAAAGTTTACAAAAATGTGTCAAATTTATTCAAAAATAATAAAGTAAATAATAAAGAATTAGGAATATGTCCCCCATTACCTAGAAACCCTCATAAGAGCAAGAATACTAGGCAGTACGATCTAGACATGACAGTTTTCCGAAACAAACTTGTTTACGTTACGTTTGTGCACCATATCGATGCTGTAGTAGCTAGTTCTTGGAGAACACTTGGGCTTTTAAAGCGTGTAGCTCATGATTTCACAGACCCTCTATGTCTGAAGACCCTGTTTTGCTCGTTGGTCAGGTTGTTTTGCTGGAGTATATTGCTCAGAGGGCTGGACCCCTTCTGCTAAGGTCCACATTGATCGAATCCAGCGAGTGCAGAGGTCTTTCACCAGGTTTGCCACCCGCAAACTGTTGGGTGACTCGGCCTCTCTTACGAGTCCAGATGTCGATTGCTTGGTCTGCGCACTTTGAAAGACCGTCGTTTCCTTGCACAATCCTCTTTCATCGCTTCCCTTCTTCTAGACCACCTAGATGCACCAACACTCCTATCCTCCATCCATTTTTATGATTCCCTCTCGATCCTTGCGCCCTCGCCCTCCTTTGATTGTCCCTATAAGGTGCTCGGCAGTTGGTCGCAAAGATCCATTGATTCGTGCTATGGGCAGCTTCAACCGCTCGGCTCAAGATTTTGATTTTAACTCATCCATAACTTCCTTCCGTGCTCGTTTTTCTATTTAGTTAGGTTTAGTTGTTAGGTTTGGTTAGGGTAGCATTTGCGATAGTTTAAGTAGTCTTTAAGCAATTAATAATAATAATAATTGACAAGAGGACCTAAACACCGAACACAAAGCAAAACTTAAACAATTTATTGAAATAATACAAATAAACTGTTCACCATGCATCAGAATGAAATGCCAAAACGAAAGAAAATAGAGCAACAAAACAACAGAAATGATAAGAACACTAAAACAAAACTCAAGTAAACAGCAATCTATTACGGAAACATACAAAAATGAGATCAAAATTTGCATAATATTAAACAGTATGACCTGAATGCGTCTTTTAGATCGTAGAAAACCGAATGAACAACAAGAAATCATAGGACAAATGAATGCACTAATGCACTAAAACCTTGCTAAAAATCTAGCAAAAACCAGCATAAGCAAACAGAACACGCTCAACATCCGCTGTGTTTTCCTCCATTTTCTCTGGCACACACAAACTAATGAAATGCACCGATGGCAAGCGACAAACTCTTACCTCGGTTGCGCTCTATTTGTTTGGCTTCTACTATCTCTTCGCAGGGCCACTTCGACCGAGTCGCCTAAGCCGCACGAAATCTAGGTTAAGAATTCATCTCTTCCCGTGGCATCTCCGGGCAAGCGGAACATAAAACCACCGCTGGCAATGGGCCACACGCTCTGACTTCGGTCTGCTAAGGTCCACATTGATCGAATCCAGCGAGTGCAGAGGTCTTTCACCAGGTTTGCCACCCGCAAACTGTTGGGTGACTCGGCCTCTCTTACGAGTCCAGATGTCGATTGCTTGGTCTGCGCACTTTGAAAGACCGTCGTTTCCTTGCACAATCCTCTTTCATCGCTTCCCTTCTTCTAGACCACCTAGATGCACCAACACTCCTATCCTCCATCCATTTTTATGATTCCCTCTCGATCCTTGCGCCCTCGCCCTCCTTTGATTGTCCCTATAAGGTGCTCGGCAGTTGGTCGCAAAGATCCATTGATTCGTGCTATGGGCAGCTTCAACCGCTCGGCTCAAGATTTTGATTTTAACTCATCCATAACTTCCTTCCGTGCTCGTTTTTCTATTTAGTTAGGTTTAGTTGTTAGGTTTGGTTAGGGTAGCATTTGCGATAGTTTAAGTAGTCTTTAAGCAATTAATAATAATAATAATTGACAAGAGGACCTAAACACCGAACACAAAGCAAAACTTAAACAATTTATTGAAATAATACAAATAAACTGTTCACCATGCATCAGAATGAAATGCCAAAACGAAAGAAAATAGAGCAACAAAACAACAGAAATGATAAGAACACTAAAACAAAACTCAAGTAAACAGCAATCTATTACGGAAACATACAAAAATGAGATCAAAATTTGCATAATATTAAACAGTATGACCTGAATGCGTCTTTTAGATCGTAGAAAACCGAATGAACAACAAGAAATCATAGGACAAATGAATGCACTAATGCACTAAAACCTTGCTAAAAATCTAGCAAAAACCAGCATAAGCAAACAGAACACGCTCAACATCCGGGAGAACACTTGGGCTTTTAAAGCGTGTAGCTCATGATTTCACAGACCCTCTATGTCTGAAGACCCTGTTTTGCTCGTTGGTCAGGTTGTTTTGCTGGAGTATATTGCTCAGAGGGCTGGACCCCTTCTGCTAAGGTCCACATTGATCGAATCCAGCGAGTGCAGAGGTCTTTCACCAGGTTTGCCACCCGCAAACTGTTGGGTGACTCGGCCTCTCTTACGAGTCCAGATGTCGATTGCTTGGTCTGCGCACTTTGAAAGACCGTCGTTTCCTTGCACAATCCTCTTTCATCGCTTCCCTTCTTCTAGACCACCTAGATGCACCAACACTCCTATCCTCCATCCATTTTTATGATTCCCTCTCGATCCTTGCGCCCTCGCCCTCCTTTGATTGTCCCTATAAGGTGCTCGGCAGTTGGTCGCAAAGATCCATTGATTCGTGCTATGGGCAGCTTCAACCGCTCGGCTCAAGATTTTGATTTTAACTCATCCATAACTTCCTTCCGTGCTCGTTTTTCTATTTAGTTAGGTTTAGTTGTTAGGTTTGGTTAGGGTAGCATTTGCGATAGTTTAAGTAGTCTTTAAGCAATTAATAATAATAATAATTGACAAGAGGACCTAAACACCGAACACAAAGCAAAACTTAAACAATTTATTGAAATAATACAAATAAACTGTTCACCATGCATCAGAATGAAATGCCAAAACGAAAGAAAATAGAGCAACAAAACAACAGAAATGATAAGAACACTAAAACAAAACTCAAGTAAACAGCAATCTATTACGGAAACATACAAAAATGAGATCAAAATTTGCATAATATTAAACAGTATGACCTGAATGCGTCTTTTAGATCGTAGAAAACCGAATGAACAACAAGAAATCATAGGACAAATGAATGCACTAATGCACTAAAACCTTGCTAAAAATCTAGCAAAAACCAGCATAAGCAAACAGAACACGCTCAACATCCGCTGTGTTTTCCTCCATTTTCTCTGGCACACACAAACTAATGAAATGCACCGATGGCAAGCGACAAACTCTTACCTCGGTTGCGCTCTATTTGTTTGGCTTCTACTATCTCTTCGCAGGGCCACTTCGACCGAGTCGCCTAAGCCGCACGAAATCTAGGTTAAGAATTCATCTCTTCCCGTGGCATCTCCGGGCAAGCGGAACATAAAACCACCGCTGGCAATGGGCCACACGCTCTGACTTCGGGTTCGAGCAACCGCAACCAACGTTTCTGCCCCCGGTGTTCTGCCTATTGTTATAGTGACAAGTCTTTGACAGCCATTTCGTGTTTTCGTGGTGGAAGGTTTTTTTCTTGCTCCTGTTTCTTTATTAAGCGTAGTTCTCGTGCCAGGACGTTCCTTTACATTCGCCTTCACCTTCGTCAGACTGAGCCTGAGCCTGAGTGAAGCCCTAAGGGAGACATTTGGCTGTCCACATATTTCCGTAATGCATTTTCCATCAGCGTCTACAAGCGCACAAGCACACACACAGACACAGCAACAAATCCCCACCAATGTCAGTGTCCTGTCAGTAGCCATGTTTTTTTTTTGAGTTGGTCTACAGTTTTTCTTCCTGGTGGCCCACTTCCGGGGAACGAATTCCGGCTGACAAACAAAACGATGTCACCTGGCAAACGAGAAAGACGTCGGGGAGCCCGGAGACGGGTTGGTTGGTGTCATGTTGGCGACATGTTTTCGATAGATTGTGACGTTTCGACAATTGCTGTCGTAGAACGGCGCTGTGCGGGGAAAATGCATTTAAGCGATGAAATATGAAGGGTTCCTCAATCGATCAATTAATTATGTTACACGACGGATGCCGACGACCATGGCGTGATGGAAAATTGAAAGCAAAAGTATGTTCGGAAAATGATTTTTCAATCATTAGCCGATGGTCCAATTATTGTATTATTTCCTTTTCTGAGTGTGGATGGATATTTTCTAAGCGAATTATAGAATGATTGATTGTGAGATTAAGTAGTGATATAAATACTTCTTTCAAGTTTTTACATTTCGTTCTCTAATACTCTTATACTTCGTATTCTACTGCTTTTTAAATGTCCAAGTTGATTGTTTTCTATTATTTGTACTTAAATTTTATTTTAATTCTCTTATTCTCTTCCTTGTTTTTCTCACTTCTACACTCTGAAGTCACATTTCTTACCGAATTTTTTTCTATTATTTTATTCTACTCCAATTTATCGTTTTTTCCTTATCCAATTTGTTATTTACTGTTTGTTTCTGTATGTCTTTTATCCTACAGATAATAATCAGTTTCGTTTATTAACCTTTTCATGATTACAATAAATCTTTTTTTCTTTTCTTTAATTGATTATTTCTATATTTTATTGTTTTCTTTACTTCTATATGTTACTACTTTAGTACTTTTCTCTTTAGTTTTGTTTAACGAATGTTTTAATTTAGTTTGCTATTGAGCTAAACTCCTCTTTTGTTGTGTATAAATGCGATTCTTTTCTTCATTATGTGCCTGAGTTTTAATAATTTTGATCCTTTATTTATTGCCTCTTACTTCAGTTGTTTTACAATTTTCCTTTTTTCCAAATTTATAATAACTTTCAACTAATTCACGAAAAACAACGTGAAATAGAGTTTCCCTAAGAAAATATCTCCTATTTACTGTCACATAATAACTTTCTTGCTTCTATAGGGTATATAATAAGAGAATTTCCCTCTTCCCCGAACCATAGCATCATATCTGCCACCAAATAAAAACCCCTCCACGATCCAAATTTCCACCCAGTGGGGTGGAAAAATCGACTAAAAACGCCACCGTTACTCATCGCGTTTTCGGACGTTTGTACGTTCCTCATTAGCTAATGGAACCAGAATGACATTTTGCCTTTGACCGTCCGAAACGAGCTGGGTGTGTGGAACGAACCATAAAAATCGGCCACGAATGGGAAGGTGGTTTGGTGTCTGAGAGCCAAAAAAAAACCACAGCTGAACTGTATGAAAAATTACCTTCAATCAGCACAGCACACAAACAGATAAACGGATTTTGCAATGATTTTTCTGACCCGATTGCACGCACATCTGATCGCTAATAGGGAGTGATTATAAAATAAAGCAAAATTATGTTATTAAAAACAGATTTAAATTTTTAAACGATTTTTGCTGCTTTTCCTTTTCAGGCGGTCTTCCCTTGATGTACTCACCGGCACCGCGCGGTGACTGTGATAATTGCTGTCCCATAAGAGAACCAAAGGATATACAGTTTTTCCTCTTCACAAGGTAAGGTCGTCCGGAAAGCTTTAAATCCGGCCGTATTAACCATTAAAAACCCCTTTGCAGACAAAACCCGGACACCGGTGACACATTGTTCGTGTCGGACAAGAAGCACCTACGGGCGTCCCACCTAAACCGCACCAATCCGCTGGTCATCTATTTGCACGGATTTTCCGAACGGGCACCGGGCGGCACGGGTGAAAGCAGCAAACAGATGAAGGATGCGCTGCTGCAGGCGGATGACTACAATGTGGTGCTGGTAGACTGGAGTCCACTAACTGCGCTACCTTGGTACGTCAACTCGGTGCAGAATGGTCCGCGTGTCGGACGGTACATTGCACGCTTCGTCCGGTTTCTGGTGCTGTCCGAGTTTCCGCTCGAACAGGTACATCTGATCGGGTTCAGTCTCGGTGCGGAGGTGGCCGGCTTTGCTGGGAAAACGCTCAACGAATGGGGCCTTAAGCTGCCACGCATTACCGGTAAGTAGAAGGGGGTTCTGCGCTGGGCAAACAAAACGCGGAACGTCCTCCCGGGGGTTCTCTTTAAACAAACGCTTAAACAATGAAAACTCCCCAGGAAAAAAAAACCGTTGGATGAGAAAATACAAAAGGCACTACCAAAGGTGGCCGACCGAACGGAAGGTTCATTATGCAAAAGTTCCGACAGTGGGTAAACTTTTCGGAACTAGCAAAAGAAAAAGAAAAACAAGGAAAAACTTTAAATCTTGCTACAACGCTTTTTATGATGGTAGCTTGTAACAAAGTTCATCCTGTTCGGTTATGCAGGCCAACAGCACGGAACAGAGAATCGGGTTCGGGTGTGTGTGTGTGTGTTCTTTTTCCGTACAACCGATACTAAAACTTGTTGTACATAAGTAGGTCCCACTTAATAAAGCATAAGAGCGGCGTTTCCTTTTCTGTTTTGCAATGGAATCAATCGGCAATATGGCTTCAGGAAATGAACATGATTGGAGAGTTTCTTGTAAAAGCTGCGGAAATGTTGTGCAAAAAGTGTTGTTAAAATGGGAGTTTCATGTCTCATGAATTTCGAGGTAATTCATTCCCATAATTCATGTCCCTTCACTACAGCGCCTGTTTATACTGTATGTTTCAAGTGTTTTCGTGTGATTCGTTACACTCTCCACTATTTCATCGTCAATCCACATCACGAAGAAGGGCATGACTTCTTTAAATATTAAAACATTTGATAAATATTTTTTACAATATAAAAAAACACAAAACATATTTCAATAATCTAAATAGATCAGTTATAAAAAAGGTGTTTTTGTTTTTTTTTTCGATAAGAGATAACTATAAATCTATTTTTGAATCATTTAAAACGCATTAATCCACCAGCATGAGCTTATTTCTTCACCTTCAAAGTCAAATATAATGTTTAAAGGATTCCTTGGGAGTCATTTTTTCAGTTTTCGTACAATTAAAAACATCTTATATATTCTACTATTGGAGCTGGCTGTTTCTTTATCCGTAATTTTGTTATATTTTTATACTCAACATTAAATTTCCTGTCTAAATTGCTTCTTTTCATCAAAACTAGAGAAAAACTTCATACTTCTTACGATAAAGCACTAAACAAAAGATAAAATTTAATTAAAAAAGTATACAAATACGCTCGCTAAACTTGCTTAAAAACATATTCCAATTGTATGTTTATGTTTATGCACAGAATTCATTTAACTAAAGCAGTAAACAATAATCCAGTCTCATTTAAATAAATAACAAAACAAACGAACCGAAAAACCGCAATTCAAAACGTAAAAAGAAAACAAGAACGCTGTTTTTTCACAAAACACATTTTGTGCAGACAAAAAACTGGTTTCCATTCCTATCAATATTACACGAAATCGATCAATCATTAGCTATATGCTAACTATTCCTATTCCGACTCTTGCCCAGCCCGTTCATCACAACCGAAATAGTCGGGCTCGAGGCTGACTAACAAAAAAACAAAACCATTTGAACTACCATCCTTACCACGTCCACGTAGAGACAAGTCCAACCCAGCCAGACCACAATCACACTACATCATAGCTCGTTCTCTGGCTGTGTCCTGCATCCACCGACGACTGTTCATTTCCTTCCGAAACCGGGCGAATGACGATAAAAATTTATACGCTATTTATTTATTGCCTGTGCTTCTCTGCTGTTGCTGCTGCTGCTCAGGTCGTCAAGAAGTTCGCCGTCAGCGACCCGTTGCGACCGAAGGTTTAGCTACTCAAAGTGCTCGTCTCCTCAACTACATCACCGTCCATCACACCGTCAACACCGTAGACGATACACGATTTCGATTGGATCGTCTCTCGAACCTCAAGTCCTAGGAAGAACCTTCCCCGATGATAGTTTCTTGTGTTCTTGGAGCACCTTGATCGAACCATCAGCGTCCGAGGTTCTGTGACAGGTTCGCCATAAGTTCGCTAGCATTCTCGATATCGGTCCGGGTTTTTTTTTTTTTTTTTTTTTACGGCACTTAACCTTCCCACCGAAGGCAATAAAAATACCTTGCAAGCGGGTGGGGGGGGGGGGGGGGGTGTCCCATAAACCACGTGCTTCTTCAACATCGAGTTCGCGAGTCCCAACCATCAAAACTTTTGCCGGTACGATAAATCAATGCAAAGTATGCAATACGCGCGGTATTCGATCCGACGGATCCATGTGTCACCTAGACGAAGCCCAAAGCACTAATGGCAAACAATAATCCTTCCCGGATAAAACAATAATATGGCCCTCCTTCCCCGCTCGTTTTCTCTTCCACACATGGTGCTGGTCGCGAACTTGTGACAGGCTGTGTAAGAGTTTGATTAATTGCATTACGACCGATTTGTCCTTGGTGGAAAGAAAAACCATGTCGGATGTCCTTGGGAGAATAAGTTCCTTTTTGTAAGTTCTTGTTCTACATTTTTCTCTCTCTCTCCTTCTCTCTTCCCTAGGTCTGGATCCGGCCTTCCCACTGTACGTGTTCGAGAAAGCGTCCCAACGTCTTAGCCCGAAGGATGCAGAGTTTGTGGACGTCATCCATACGGACGGTGGCCTGCTAGGCTATCCGTGGCCGCTCGGACACGTAGACTTCTACCCGAATGGGGGTGTCCCGCTACAACCGGGCTGCGCTCAGCAGGAGCTTGCCAAGAACCGTTGGCTAGGTGTATTCATCGGGTGTAGCCATGCCCGAGCGTGGCAATATTTCGCCGAGTCACTGACACGGCCCCAAGGATTCCTGTGCGAGCGTTGTGAGCTGAACGAAACGACCGCCGGATCGTCACGATCATCCCGGGACACTGGCAACTGCACCATGACCAAGGACGTCTTCATGGGCATGTACACAGACCGTACACTGCGGGGCCGATTCTACCTGAGCACGAATCCACAACCCCCGTTCGGGAAGAACCTCATGCCGAAGGAGGCTCAGCAATTGCAAAAGCGACAGCTGGCGCAGCAACGAAAATCCTAAAATGCCAAAACCTTGTGCCCAGCTTCCAATTTTCGTGTGGTGGAAGCCGGCGCGCACGCTAGTGTGTAGGTAGGTTTTATGCAAATTAATAATAAATTAAATGTTTTAAAAGGAGTCCACGGCTTCCACCATTCTACAAACTCCTTTTTATCACACGAAACACAAATCAGGTAAGGTAAGTCCCGACAAAACGGGACTGTAGTCGCTCGGTTCCCTTTTTACTTTAATCTATTAATAATTTATCGTGCCCTCGCTAGACATTGGGCCCGTTCTTGTGGTTGGCCCGAAAAGCGACAGAAAAGGGTTCCTACCACCATTACCACATCATAATGTACGCGAGCACCACGTACATTAACAAGCTGCTCGACATTGTACCTCGAACGCTGAAGATCATTAAATTCTTAGCGATTTTTCTCTCTTCTGTCCTTGCTTCGTAGTTTGTTTGTTGTGTGGTTGTACTACCACCACCACACACGTTTTGCAAAGCATAATGTACTCGTTACAGACCCCGGTTAACCGGTGTGTTTTTGTGTTTCATAATTTATTGCCAACCAATCAGCCCGAATGTATGCAATTCGAGCAGCTGTTATACAGGCGATGTTTTTTGCCTAACTGACACACGGAAATGAGGTGTTGATAGGAAGTCGTCTGATAGGAAATTCATTGGAAAAACTACCCTTTAACGTAAAGTACTTACAGGGACACAGAACCCAGCAATATTGGAATTTAAATTGCGGAAATGGGTATTTCTATTTTGTCTATTTATCGGTTGGGTGATAAATGGCGCGATGTAAATTTGCATTATTTATGGTAATGTTTCCACGTGAGGACTTTTTCTCGGAAATTTATACCATCATGAAAATCCTTTCTCACACTTCAGAAACCCACTAAATAAGCAGCACAAAACACACAAATTAAGACAGCAAATGTCCAGCCCGAGCATCAAAACCGGTCAAAACAAACCGAACAAAAACATTCAAAACAAGTCAGAACACAAAAAAAGTCCTCAGCGTATTGCAACACAAGCTAAATTTATATCTCTCCCTACGGAATGGACAGTCCGGAAGTGGAAAGAAAAGACAAGCCGTCTGCCAACAGCGACACCGTTTCGCTTTTATTGCTGACGAACGAATCTTCCACACAAACTTCCATTGCAGCGAGGAGGTACGGGAAAGAGTTTCTTACTGTCCGACTGTACGGCCGGAAGGTTTATTTGTCCGGGTGGGACAAAAAAGGGATATTTTTCTCTGTACAGTTGTTCGGATTTGAATTTGCGATTCTTGACGGGTGAGAATCTGTCTGCTTTTTGTAGGAATACTTCCCTATGGAATGACAAATAATTTAACGTTGTGCTTTTGCTGATAAAACTGTGAAAAATAATTCTAATTAAATAACTTTTCGCTTACTATACTAACCCAATGCAAGACGAATTGCCCTGACAAAGAAGATAAACTACCTCATTAGGATAAATGAATGGAGGTTTCTTCTCGTCAGTTGACGATCTCCCAATGATCGATTTCAGTGTTACACAACGCAGGCTGTTTATAAAGCTCACCACGCGCAACCATTCTTCTTGTATCTCAATCCGTAAGGAACATTGTCTTCCTAGGCCACCATGTTAGATCATTCAATTTTGTTCCTTCCATTGTACCACCTACGAAGAAACGATACGAACGAGAGATTCGTAGTGGCAAAGAAAGAAATTATTTATAGCCAGAACTTGTAACAAATCCTTTTCCAGCGACTTCCGATCGTCGAAGTAGGCGAACAAATTGATGCATTTCGCTCCATCCACGCACACGTGGCGGATGGAAAAGGCTGAAGCCTTTCCCGGAGCACGATTTTTCCGAGGATTCGTGTGCAAACAACCATGCTGTGCTGTGTGTCAATATGGAACGAGTTTCCAGGGGATGAAGCTGAGTGTGACGCGACAGACTAAATGGAACCTTGCATGTGCTAAACGTGGTTTAGTAACAAATTTACAGTCTTTTGCAAGGATCGGAACCAATTCTTTATATTTTCTTTAAGATGCAAGGTTAAAATCTTTTAAAATACATATTATATTTCCAGAATTCCTAATAATAGCAGTTAATAATAGTAGTACTCACTTCATTAAGACTCAAGAACTATATTATTTTAACAAACCTGCTCTTCTTTATGATCAGTTTCAAGCACTTTGGCATGCTTGATACCAGATTTTTTAAATCTGCTGTTAAACTTACTCTTCTCATGCATGTTCCTGGTGTTTAAAACAATTTTATTGCTTTATATCAGCAGTTGACAACCATTGCTTCAAGAATTGCCCACCTTTTCTCGATAGAGTTGAGTTCTGGTAGTTGCACAGTTTGAATCTCAATTCATCTGTTAAAAAAATTGTTTTCTAAAGCTTCTTCTTACTTTCTTTGAACTAATTTCACTTACTTAACTACAAAAAATCAAATCAAATAATTTTAATCGACTACTTATCTCCATTTTAATTAAGCATTATTAAACACCAGGTGTCGCTCCACAAAACGTTCCACAAAAGCGTAACAGTAAGCTCCGTTTATTGTCACTGACGTGAAAAACCACCAATTTAAAAGCCCACATCCTGCGGGAGTAATAATTCACATTCATCACACCTCATCATTTTCAACATCACCATCCCCATCCTCCCCAGCCCACAAACAGTGGTGAACAATAAAATTACAAATGCAAAAATCATCTCCCGTTTCAACACACGCGAGCGAACCATTTTCCTGCGACACAACGTCTAGCTAGTTCCGACGAAAAACTATTCCCTGCCCCATGATAGAGACGCACTCTATCCATATTCCCGACTCCCGGTAATCACCAAAGAATGCGGACAGGCAGGGTATGGAGCTGGTGGCAAGGAAACGGGACGCGAGCGAGCAACAGCAACTCCGCCTCCGACCGATGTATACAAATGGCAAATATTTACCAAACGTGATTTTTCCCTCGATTCAAACGGCCCGTCACTGCCACGGCGCTGTCGGTAGCAACCGGCAAACGAAGCCTGTCGTCGATAACTTCCCAACCCACCCACACACACACACACGCACGCGGATGCTCGGCCTTTCATAAGCAGCTACACGAGTGGGTGGTTTGATCCCGTTGGAAAAGTGGACCGCTCCCACCAACGCAACCGACGGCGTGGGAAGTTCGCCCGTTCGCCATGTGCAACTTGTGGTGTGTGTGTGTGTGTTGATCGAAGCCAGCGAAAATCACCCATTCCCAACAGTTTTGTTCCTCGCATATTTTTTCCCATGCGTTTCGTGTTACACCGAACTATTTTTACATTTTCCATCTTTCCCTCGACAACAGTGTGAACGGAATCGAGTTCACCCAGGCCTGTTTCCAGGGATACCTGGCCTGCTGATGCTGAGCTGCTTTCTGTGGGGTTTCCCGGGGGTTCCTTAGCGTTGCTAAGGGCGATGGCTGTGGTAGGCTGACGTCGGGTGAGAAATTGATTTATCAACAACCGTCGTCAATCTTATCCGAGGCGGCCCTCAGCGAACGTAGTGAACGTCAGAGCCAGCCAGCCAGCCAGTCAGGCGATCGTGTGTCATCCGAGCTGGGGAATTCGCTGTCGAAGAAGCAGATAGTGCGGATAAATTACGCTTCAATCAAGATACGATGTCTGACGATGCATTCAGCCATCGGACGGAATGAAGTGTCGATGCCACAGTAAGACACCCCGAGGTTGTCGAGGGGAAGAGAATAAATTTATTTTATTTACTCTTAAGATCACCATTTTGGAATGAATTACATTTTCTTGGTGTAACAAATAAATGCTCTAAACTGAGTTTAAAATTAGCTCAATTCATTCTCACATTAGAGGCCCTTTAAGCGGACCAATAAGAAAGCTTTTGACAGCGCTTTAGATAGAAGTAAATAGACAGACTTGCAAGAGTATTTTACTGTTCCGTAGTCTCCAAATTCCGTCATCTTCTTGGGAACATCAAGTATCAGATCTCAAAGTTTTGAACTGTGATTTGAGCAAAAATCTGATTCAAGTATTTCTGAGCAATTAGACAACTAGAACTAGAACTAGATGGATCTCTTAGATATAGAAATGGTTATAAATGTTCGAATCTTTGAGACTAAACTCTAGTGGCAATCGGATCAGATCTAGCCGGTCGTCAGAACAACAAGAACTGCTTGGGATGGCACAACGTTAATGTAGTCTAGCTCATCCCGATTCGGCAAAAGAGCACCAAGAGATACAGGTGACACTCATCAAGAACATTTGACGGATGAAGAATTGGTGATAGAAGGCATCAACAGTAGTTGGTGAATTACATATCATACTTATCATACATCATACTTATCCAAACCAAAAAAGACTTTAAGGACTGAATCGTCTGATACTTGGATCGTACGAGGCCTTCCTCACCGAACGCGCTGGAAAAAGATTCCAGCAATAATAATCCCAAATTTACACGTTCCTTTGTAATTCCCCATTTCTAAATTATTAAAGCTGTACTAACGCAGCGCAATATCCTGGCTAAAATCTGGAAATTCCCCTGAAGCATCCTGTTACGGTACGCTACAATCACAAACCACTTGTAAGGCGTGGGTACTTACGATTTTCGTGTGCAGTGCGGATAGCTCCCGTTCCGTCACGCGCCGATTAGCTGCTTCCCGTCGGCGCTGCCGGAACTGGCTGTATTTGTACGCAATAATGGCACCCGGCATTGCGAGCGCCTCCAGCGGTGACTTCCGGCCAAAGGGCATGTTTTGATTAGATGTAGAAAGCCTTGTGTTGCTGATCACCGGCACCAGCGGGGTGGCCCTGTTTTCTTTCGTTGTTTGTAGATGTGTGCGTGTATGTGTGTGTTGTTTTATTTTTAATTTAAACTCACACCCCCACACAACACAAGGCTAAGAAGCCTCGGGGCGGAAATTTGGCCACACAAAGGAATTACACCATACACCAACAAAACACACACACACACACAGGACGCTCGTTCACAGGAGATTTTTCCACGACGGGTTTTCCCCTTGCTTAGGACTAATTTAATTTAACCTGCCCACTCCTCCCGGAAGCACTGGATTTTGACGGTGCCCTGTGTGCGCGAACCAACTTTCGACACCTTCGCCGTGCTGCTCATATTCGCTGAGAAAATGAGTTTATCTCACTGTTGCACAAGCACAATATGTACAGTGAAGGAAGCGGATACGTACGAGAATTTACACTACAAGAACACTTAACACAGGGAATTTTCCTACTAGATTTCCGTTGAATTTTCACACCATAACACCATACCGCACACTACTATTAACGGGTCATTATTTCACCTTTGGGTAGATCGGAAAACACTATCATAGGGAATTGCTTAAGATTGGTCATGAACACCGGGATTTGAGTATTGCAATGGTTGACACTTGCAGACACAAACACACTAAATTGACACTGCAATAGATTTTCTTGAGCTTGCTTGATTTTGTGGAGCCGTAGTAGCTTTTAGGCTCACCACCAATACGGTTTGCTATGCTAGAATTAAGGGATTAATTAAGGGATTATGTGGTTGATAGTTACACATGGTTACAAAACTACCTCACATACTTTTACAATACTTTGTGACCATTAACGTGCTCAAAATGCATACCAAGAATTCATCAAGTACCAATAGATTGTTGAAAGAAATTTTGTATTTAAAGGAATAAGCTATGGCAGAACCAACGTGCCAGAAGTGGTTTGCAGAAGTCCAAAGGTGGCAATTTTGTTTTTACAGAATAAAGAACGTCCCGAAGCGACACTGATGTCTGAAGCTGCAGAACTGGAGGCACTGAAACCCTTATCGAAATATCAAAGATACTTATAGTTACTTAGCCTGCCATTGGCCATCATTTAAAAGCATTGGGAATGATTCGGAAGTTGAGAAATTGGTTGCCTTATAAACCGAAGTCAAGAGACATTGAACGGCGTTTATTCACCTGTGAACAATTGCTTCAACTGCCGAATATTTACTGTGTGAAGAACATATTGTACATTTGGTGGGATCAGCTGGATGTAGTGTACTATGAGCTGTTACAGCCAAACGAAAACGATAACTAGAGAGGTCTACCCCGGGAGAATTGTTGTTTAGAAACAACTGAACAGAATTTCGCCAATTCTGAAGCATTTAAACCAATTATCTAATCTCTAAACTCTTTTACAAAATTAATCTGCAATTTACCTAAAATATACTGCACCAACTTAATAATAGTTGAAGTACAAAACGAGATAAAGACTAAACAATATTTTAAAACACTAGAAACCAATTAAAATGCATGTAAAACATAGCAAACTAAGGAAAGGAATTACTTCACGAAACCTTAACGAAAAAATAAAGACAAAAAATACAAAAATATTCACCGCTTTAAAATAAGAATTTGAATTTAATAACAAAACATCGTAAATAGACCTTTTGAAAAGTTTAAAACCGAAAACACATAAAAGCTGTTAGCAACATGGTTTTCCCAATACTTCTTCAAGGAAGGACATCCCACCAAAGTCCTCCAGCATAAATCGTAAAAAATCACACAATCGCCGAGGGTCACATTAAAACGCACACAAAGTAGGTCCGGACACACTCCTGCTGGGAACACCATGTTTGACCGACAGTGTTTCGGCTTCGGTTTTTGGTCGGCGTAAAAGTGGAACCGAACCAGAACTCCCCGGAGGTTCGTGGTTCGGCATCCTCATCACAAAAATTCTCTCTCACACACACACCCACCCCCTCGCCACCGCATCTTATCTTACAATCGATCTCAATCGCTGAAGGGCACCCAGCAGCAGCAATGTATCGTGTACGCAACGAGACGCCATTTATGGGGCCACATAAACGCTAACTTTGAGTCCCGTGTACCCGTTTTGACCGCTAGCTGCGGTTCTGTTATTGCGCTTGGGAGTACGGCTTACGGCTGACCAATCGACAGACCGAACCGAGCCAAGGGGGGAAGGTTGAGTTCGCGCTCGTATTGACCTTTCTGTCGACCGCGCCGGTGATGGCGTTGGCACATTTGGATAATGTATCAATCGGATTCAGCGGCTTACAAAAACCGGTGGTGCCGTACTTGCACATTACGCAGCACAAATAAATACACACAGCCGGCCATAAACTTGCTGCCCCGGTGCACGGAGACCAGGATTCCGTCTGTCGAAGCACAAATTACTAGCCACAAAATAAGTTTAATCCCTCCATTGTGAGTATAATGTTGCGTTGCGATTTCGCTAGTAGTCGTTGCTAGTTTCTTTTTGCACCCTTTTGTTTTAATGTCATTCCCAGTACGAAGCAAAGCCCTTATGCTCGGGCTAAGCCATGTCGGCGGTGTTAATGGAATTATCTAGCTGACATTTTACCGGAGCAATAAAATAAAATTGTTCGCCACATCATGGTCGCAATGAGACATTTGATTTTTCTGTTAGTTTTTTAGAAAACAGAAACCTTTCGAATGCCTGCAGGAAAGTTTCCCACGTGGGGCCACTAAACCTCATACAACGTTCCATTCACATTCAAAACGGGAAGCGATATCGATAAAATCATTTGTTAACCTCACGGAGAGCCCACACCACAGCGATCGTAAGTCATTGTGCCCCACACAGAGCTCACACTTCACACGCCCAAGGTAATCCCAATGTTTTATACCCCTTGCCTCACACTACCTCCTTCGCTTTCTTTTCTCCCCCGTTGGCTAATGCCACACGTGACACAGCACATAAAATCATGCACTATTTGACTTTTCCGACCGATCCCTACACCGTACCAGGCGTCTCCATCGTTTGGTTGCGGCACGAGAGAAATTGGCCTCGCCGTGAATAGCAAGTGAGGGAAGCCCCGATTGCTCGGGGCTTGACACCTGCGACGACGATACGGTGCTGATATCCTTGAGTTCGATGTGCTTCCGTTTGCAAATGCCAGCGCCGTATGTTGGATTAATAGTTATTTCTTTTTACTGCCATTCTGCCTGCATCTTCCTGCCCGTCCCGTGTGGATGTGTGGATGCCCGCCGTGTGAGGAAAATCCGTACCACGAGTACCGAGTTCAAGGAAAACTCAAGCCGGTGGCCGTGTACTGTTCAATATGTCATGAATATGAATATCACAACTATGGAGCAGAGCAAGGTGTTTTTGGGGGAGTCCGGAACCTGGGCGGCAACATTTTGCAAATCGCATGACATAACGCAAAATGGACTACAATCGGGTTTTTTTGGCCCATCAACACATTTCATTCGAGCTTAGTAAACTGTTGTTGTGTAAAGTGCTATGCAAGCAAAACCGGGTTTTTCTTACGCTGACTTCAAATCCTCTCTGTCCGGCTGTCCAATTTTTGTTTTGCCAGTCGAAGCACTATTTCATAACATGGTCTAACACGCCTGGGCTGTTCCTACTCTGTCCTCCAAGCCTTTGTCCCCTTTTATCCACACGCAGCTTCGTAGTAACTCAGCAGCTAGTAAGTCGCACGTCGGTTCGTGATCCAGCCCCGATGCAAATCAGATCCACAAATGCCAATAAAATATTGGAGCGACCTCCCCCGGGCGACATTCCCATGCGGGAATTCTGCAGAGCGCTTGTCACACGGACCACCACCATTCAACTGGACGACCTAGCCACCGAGTACTGCACACAAGTACCACCACGAGCATGGGGGAAAAATCGAAAATGTTCGAATTTCATTATGTAAAGTGACTGGTCTACACATTGTGTGGCAACCGCCCGGATACCCCAATATTCACGCGCGCTTCGTTTAGAAGGATTCCCGTTTCATATTTCGTATTGATAAAACACCGATATCGGATACCTTCGTCTGATGGTTTTGTTTTTTTCGGTGTGGTCTAGCGGTGAGTTAGTTTTACTGTCAGATTTTTGCCGGATCCAATTGATCTCTGTGGCCGGCAGTGGATCTGTTTCGTGTCGAGGTTGCTTTTATTGAACAAAAAGCGATATCGACTCTATTCTGAGTGAAAATCGAGCTAAATGACGGTGGGAATATGGCTAAGGAAATAGGAGAAAGGTTTTTTAACCTTTCATGTAAAAATAATTAGTAACTAATAAGATTTAATATAAAAATTTCAATGATTAAATTAAATAATTGAAACAATATGCAAAGAGACATAACAAACAGACTAATTAAGTAAAATCATTCAAAAGAGATAAAAAAAATAGAACGAAAAGAAGTAAATATCAATGTCGAAGAATAGATACATTAGTAAGTATAGAAAATTAAATGAAATAAATCAAAACAGCTGTTAAAAAATAATAAAATCATCTAATTACATTTCAATCAATAACCGTACCAAATAATAAATAAATGAATATAAATTAAGAATGAAAATTGTTTGGAAAATCACATAAAACCGATCTTCTAAAACGTAAAAGAGAAATTTACAGAAAATAGGATAACAAAACATAAAAAAAGACAATAAAATAAATAAAACGATTAATAAATAAATGTAAAATATTGATAAATGGAGCAGGCCACGAAAGAAGAAGAAGAAAATATTGATAAACATCATAACAAATATTACAAGAACACGTACAAGAAGTACTGTTTTATTGACTTTCGGTGCCTACATCCTTCTAGCCGACAAGGTGACTTTCGGTGTTTACACATAACGATGCCAATCCCTGTCTCGTAACGCAACCAACCATCCAAGGGGCCAACTCAGTATGCGGCACTCATTTGGTAGTCTAATTCCTGCTACCTATATAACTCCAACCAGATAAGATCACCGCAGTAGACTGAAGGGCTTCAATCCGGCCCGCTACCAACAAACAGACCGTTTTGCAAATTAGTGCGATGAGCCGCCGTTTCGAATTAGTCGGAGGGCATACGATTTTAGCCCCGAAAAAAAGTAGCTTAAAGCCAGCTATATTAAGCACCAGATTGTGCTAAATGAATGGCTTCTGGTTTGTGGTCAAATCATGTGCATAACGCCCTGAAACACGAGTCATTTCTGCACGTTCGATGATGAACTAGGTGCTTTGTAGGGCTTCAAATTGCGCTCTATTTATCGTTTTTTCTTCGCCTTTCGATTCTATCTAATCCTTAAAGAAGTGAAGATTTATCACACAAGTACACAAGCGGTCAGAAAAGTAAGAATATAAATGCTTCACTTCAGCTGAGATGAGTTTTTTCTCACCCGCCGTCAGGCTCAAACTATTCTCACGCCACTGTTAATGATTTAAGACACTTCATAAATCATCTTACGCCAACCCCGGGCCCTTCACGAAGAGTGATGAAAAACAGTTTTATCCAACATTTAACTTTATCCTTCGGGGCTTGAAATGATTATAAATAGTGTGTAGAATTAACAGCGAGCAGGGGGGGAAAAAACGCGTTGGAAAAATCGTTCGAGGACGCGACTACGAACCAGTGTCGAACAACAGGTTCTCGCTTCTTTTGTCTTTCGGGTTGTCACAGTGCGCAAAAAAACGCTTGGTCCATAACAAGTGGCCCACGAACGAGGCGTGCAAGAAAAAGCACACACACACACACACACTTCACATTCTAGCAATCTACATCTTTAGCGTGAAGAGCGCATAATATTCCCCGCGAGCCGAGTGGAATCGAACCGGGAGAAGCAAAAACAAGCGAGCGTGCCAACAGACAAGGTAGGGAAAACAAAACAGAAACTAACAGAAGAACCCACTGCCACCCATTCTGCGTGCCGCCTTTCCTGAACGAAGGATGTGTTTATGATTTGTGCAAAAAGGCAGAAATCTAGCTCAAGTACAAGGACAACTCTTCGGCGCGTTGTGAAGCAGCTTACAAAGAGCTTCCTTCTTGTTTTTTCACGCTTCGCAAGAGAGCGCGTATCACGGATGGAAAGCAGCACAAAAAGATGCGAGGACACACCACAGCTCTCAAGAATACGAAGGCACGCTGATTGTCCGCATACCCCGCACCCCATTGTTGCAGAACAAAAAGCAGCTTCCGGTGGCACGCATTAGTGCGAATCGGTCTGCGCTGTGGCACAGATTTTCTTCTCCACAACAATCACAGGGCATCAAAAATCGGGCGGGCTCATTTATTTTGATTCCCTCGCGCACAAACGAATGCCGCGCTGTCCGACAACACTTTAGTTAAGGGAAGGGTGGACCATCACATTCGAGTGTCGCACTCTTTTCGCAAGATTCCTGGAAGCAGAACGCAATTCCAAGGAAAATCTTCTTCTTTTTCCACCAGTACCGACCCGGAGTACCGGAATGGTTCAATTTCTGTGCTCGGTAACGCGTGAAGCTGCACGAAAAACCGTCCAGCCTCCGTACACGCCGTAAGCAGCCAGTTTCCTTGGACGACCTTCGAGCGGACAGTGCGCGCTTCGAGTGCTTTTGATAGGGACGTGTGTGTGTGTTGCTAGAAACAAATGGGAGATTTATTTCCGTTCATCCGTCAAAACCCCCGAACATCAAACGATGGGAAGAAATTGGAAGAATCTCCGTTTTTTGCGCGTGTGTTTACTCAACAGCAGCAGCAGCAGTGCTCGACTCCTTCGCACTACAAGCGTGTAATACGGTTGCCTACATTTGGGCGCTTTGCAGCAAAAGCGATTCCGCAGCATCCTGCGAGTTTTCGTTTGCCAGCGCACGGCTCTGCCACTGCTGATACATTAATACTCGATGAGTGTAGTGTACACACACACACGTACAGGCACCGTGCCGTTGCACCGTTTTCTCGGCACTTTTCAGACGTAATTTTCACGATTTTCCCACGCCTTCGGCGGCACTATATAACCGGGGAGTTTGGTCGAGCGCTGGCCCTTTGCCCAAGTTCACTGCAGTCGAGGGCTGCTTCGACGCTTCATCGAACCACAACACAAACTTGCTCATTCGCACATGCACACACACACACACGCGCGCACTTTGCGAACTTTTGCACACAAAAGTCTACCCGTTTTTTTTTTGGGTTTTTGTTACGAATCCCCGGGCCACAAAATTCAAGGCCCGCGTTAGATTATTACGAGTATCTCGGGTTTTTTTTTTGGGGGTTCTAAATTTTACACACAGCATAAACCAATACGGTCACTCTTACGAACTTCACGAAGCAGTTGGGGTCGAAGCAGAGGCTAATGTTGGGTGCACAAAACACGGACAGCACACACGGAAGCAAAATTGACACCGATGAATGATGACGGACGACGATGATCCTCACCGAGGGAACACACTGCGTAAACTGAACGCTGGTACAACCGAACCACCTCTTTTTTCCGGGAGCAACTCACGTTCAAATTTTCCACACGACTCTCCGTGGCTGACTTGCGACTGAAGCAGGGCAGGGAAAAGCTTCCCACTTCTCTGCGGGAACAGTTGCTGCCGAGAGCTTTCCGGAACTCATCACTCAGTAGCCACCGGGGTAGCAGAAACCTTTTGCTTTGAGGGAAAACCAACGGATAATCCCTAGATATCCGCACCGAGGGGTGGAAACTACTGAAGCAACTGACTGCACTACTCTTCAAAGGAGACAGTAAAGAAACGGTTCTCTTTCTCTTTCGCGCACACCCAATCTCTCGCTCGGTAACTCATCGCAGTACGAGCAACCGCTCTGGTGAGTGTTTGCAGTACTAGAATTTCCTGATTCTGATTGCTCTCTCACTCTCCTTTGCTAGTGGGGTAGATTGCAAAAGGAAAAAGAAAGCACACACTACGCCACACACACCGTACTAATCCGTACTTCAATAACATACACCAACACCAACGCAATCGGGACGTGCAAAACGCAAAATACACATGCACAGAAACAGTGCGAAAACACACCGCGCCACGTGATTGAGCAGGAGTTCGCTCGACCGTGGTTGGGGAAAAAGGGAAGGCTGTCGGTTGGCTCACACGATAACTATGACGACAGTACGCTTATAGTAGCCGTTGTAGTAGTAGTAGAATTAGGAGTGTGTGAGTATGCGTTCATGTGTATATTCAAAGTAGATTTGTGCAGACAAAAGTGTGGTTTTTTGCGTAGAATTTTCCACCGGGTGTTTTGTTATGTTGAGTGCGGCCTTCTGAAGCTTTATTTTACATATAGGAAATATATTTTAATTAACAAAATACTATAATATTCATTCTATTTAAGGTCCTCAAGCTCAAGAAACTAAGCAAGAAACTCAACTAATCACGGCAAATTTCATCTCACATCGCACAGAGTTCTCCAGTACCAAGAACTCTAACTACGCGTACGCTCTGTTATGGTAGGGCACGTCACGGAATAAAATTATGCTCCAACAATGGAAAACCTCCAAAGTAAGCGAGAGCGACAGAGAGAGAGAGAGCGAGAAAATCCGAGAGAGACATTGCAGAAACAAACTGTGACGTCAGCAAACACGGCGAGGTACGTTTGTTATTAGGCTTTCCCTCCTCCTGCGACACTGTTGAATCATTAAGTTTGCTGTGTATGATGCATATTTTGCAGCATGATTTGTAGTGGAACAACACAGCGCTAAATAATTTTTAATTGCATCTAAAGAAAAAACAAAAAAACCAAAAGGGCTTATCATATCCCACCGTACCTGCCTACTAATGAGTGGATCTGCATGTTGCTTTCAGTGATAGCGCTATTCAAACATGATCTGCGGCCCCATAATGATGCCTAAATTAATACGGTTTCGTGTGCAATAATACTAAATAGCATAATGAGCAAAACACGCTTTTTCCTCTCCGTTTTCCTGCATTCCCGCAGCAACGTCAAAGCTCGCTTTCATAATTAAGATATCCGTAAAAAAAGCTCTTCCAATGGCTTTAAATTTAAGGAAAATCTATCCAACAAAAAAAGGGGTTTTGTAGATAGATGTGTATGTCTAAATTTCACCACCGGTTTGATGATGTCCAACTTTCTGGGACTCGTTCCCCGTGAAGCATAAGAATAGCATTTTGCCTCTTAACCGGTAACGAGTGTCTAAAAATAGTGTATGTTGTTGTACTACGGTACTTTCGGTGCCTCGTTTTTCCCTTTCCTTCCCCCCCCATCTATTCTCCTAGTAATCGGTGTTTCACGTTGTTGCTTCTCGGGGAGCTGCTGGCTCCACCTCCATCTACCGTGGAAATCGCTTGGACTGTTTGCTGCTCGTTAAGCTTTTCTTTATGTAACCGTTCCCCCGTTTCTACTGGAATGCTGGAGCTGGTAGTTCTTCCGATTCATTTGCTACATAATTTAATGCTGCAATGATGAACCAGCACGGCCACCGGTATGCAGACCCTTGTCAGTGGGCCTGGTTGCGGTTTAGATCTCGATCAATGAGGCTGTTGTATTCTATTTTGTCGGTAGCTCGAGAAAAGAATGTTTGATTGCCGGGTAGAATGGTGATGAGATTATTAGAAAACTTAATGCTTTTGTTTTAAATTACAATGCAGCAACGTGGACTTTTATTTTACATATAAATATGATTAATTAAAATTATATTTTTAAGTAATGGAGACGCCTAGTACCTGACATGATGTGTTAGTTTACAAATCCTATTAACAATGCTTTTTTATTTATTTATAAACTTCAAACGTAGCAGCGTACGAATAAAGCTAAGTATGTTGCTCCTTCTGCTCTTTAAAACTAACAGCCAATTAGGGAAAACAAACATTTGCTCCCTTTAGGGGATGTTTTGCTTTGTCTTGAAAACTCCCCTAAGAATTCGTTTAACGCTTCCGTACCCATAATACGGCTGGAAAAGCATTTCGCTCACTCGAAATAAGCTGCCAGTTACGGTTTTGCGCCACAATTAATTAGTACGAAATATGTACGCACATACATTAATGAAGTAAGACTTCCGAGAAAACGAACATGCTTTCAATGTATAAAATACGGGTTTGTGTTATAAATTCTACTCCTTATTACATTTTTCACTCGTTCCGTATGAAGTGTGTGATTCAAGATTTTTTGTTTCAACTTCAAACTTCATGCTAAATGTTTCATTGCGTGCAGGCCGGTGGTGAAACATTCGGCCTTCGAATTGCACCAAAAGCGAACAATCTGCAAAGCCGGACGACAACCCTTACCGGATTTCTCCATGCCAGCATATGCTGCGCTTCATCTGCAGATGTCGATTTGCCATGAAATATTATCTGCATCACCATTTCGCACCTGCTCCCTGGCAGCGCTGTAGTTGGTGCAACCCTTATCCACCTAGATAGACAAAAGTTTACTTATTGAGAGAAACTGCATACATTTTACTAACTGGTAATTATTATTGGATCTTTTCGCAGTAGAAACGACATCCTGTAATCCTTTTAAACCAGTTAAAAAAATATTCCCACACACAATATACATCCTACATACACAAAAGCACACATTCAATGCATAAAAACTGTTTCTACAGTTCAAAAAAGCCTCCGGCACAAAAGCACAACACATGCTGCTGGCTAGAGATGTGACCACTGTGACGTCAGTTTAATCTCAACACACAGACACACAAAAAAAAAACCCAACGGTAGCATCCGTCTGAGTTCTCGTTTTTCGTACCTTTCCGCATAGCAATCAACGGAGCAGCAAGATTCGGCCTGCAAAACCTAAAGCAAAGCGGACACACAGACACACAAAAAAAACTTTCCATTAGCAATATGCGACAACGGTTATTCCAGGCTTTTCATTAGCTTTTCAGGAGTTTCGGCCCTGGCGTACGTTTGTACTTCGAAATTGGAAATTGGGACAGTTTTCCGCTCCAGAAACCGTATGGTGAAATTAAACTTCTTCTGACTTCTGGTTTCGGTACCATTGTTTTTTGGTTCGTTTACGTGAGATTAGAATTCGGTTACGGACAGATTAATTAATTATTTAGCTTACCGACTGTCAGCTTCAATTATTCCGTTGGGCTTTATCTCAACGCGTTACAATTAAGGTCAATTAGTTTGTGATCGTCACTCAATAAATGCATCACATTGCGTGTTGAACATTAGCACGAGATTGCATACATTTGGGCGTACAATTCATCCAGGTGCTCGATTCACTGCTCGAAAAGAGGATTTTGTTGCTTTGCTCATTTTCACAGCATAACTGATGAATTTTAGTCACTTTTCGCGTCTAAAAACATTTCCCCGGTGGAAAAGACTGGAGTAAAGAGAAAAAATAAACTCATCAATGCAATTAACGACACAATTTGTTCTCCAGATTGTAAGGAGGACGAGAGGCATATAAAAACGAAAATCTAATTAAAGCTTTACAACTTCCGAAATGAGCCGTTTTCGTCTGCAGGCTGGTGTCCGAAGATATCGCGCCGTGCGCTAGGGGAAACCATCTAGAGGACCTCCACGGCAATGAGCCTGATCGAATTAATTCAATTAAACCATTTCAAACTTTTCCTCTTTCGCCAATCATCCCGATTTGTGTTGGTAAAATGTAAACATAACAGACATTCTTTCACTAAATAATAATTTAGAAACTCCTCGGTGTCTGCCATCCAAAATTAAATGTCCGCATCATCCTCTGCAGCTTAACGTGCAGCTTGTAAAGACCATCACTCACACCGGACCGCACAGGTACTCAGAACATGAAGCTTGGGGTCGTAAGGTAATCGTCATCCAAACGCTCTCCAAACAATTGTCCGCAGCATCCAGCCCAAAATGCCGAGGCACAATCGAGCAGTAAGTGCTGCTTCCCTTCATCGATTTTCATCCTCCAACACCCGGTACAGCAACCGGTTGCCGGTCCACCGTCACCGTCAGCCAAAGCTTCCGTTTTTCCACGCGCGTCTGTGTGGGGCTCGGGTTTTACGCATCCAAATGTGTTGTTTTTCGGGATGCGGGTGTGCACCCGGTACGAATTTTCCTTCTCACTCACTTGGGCTGTGCATGTCTGAGCGCCCTTTAACCAATGGCAAGCCTCTTTTTCCTTAACATCAGATGCCCTTCTTCTGAATGTCACCAACACAAACGTACCGACCAAGATAACAAAAGCGACACGTTCGACACAGAGACACGCAGATCGTACGTGCGCTCGAGGGGGGGTGGCAGCATTTCCAAGGATGTGACGTCATTCGACAAAGCCTTCACAAGTCGCACCGCATTCTGCTTTCCCGAGGTGGCAATGCGTATAGCGGTGGGGATAATCCTATACGGTTCGTTTTCACCTTGAATAGAGTGTTTTAGCATCGTAAGAAAAATCCAATGAGGAAAATTGATCATCGCCTAACGATGACGCACTGAAAACGCAAAGGTATTGCTCTGCTGCACGTACAAGAAAAGGCCACAAAATAGCACACCACCACACACTAGCAAGGTGTATTATTCAAGCAATTGTTTATTCAATTACTAACCCCGTGAAAGAAACGTGCTTAGCATAAATGGTGTAATCGGACGGAGAAAACTAAACACCTTTGATGGGAAATCGCTCTCGGTTAAAACTCAATCAAAATACCAATTTTAAAATTAAATGTAGTCGTAAAACCAAACCATAACATTTGCATACTAAAACAACTTAAAAACGGCTTGTTTTAAGCAAAAGAAACTATTTTTAAATAAGAATTTGCGTCGATTCGGATTGTCTTATGAAGCATCGAAGTACGAACTCCTAAACTTATTTGCGATTGTACACATTATGCTCGCATTTATTAAATAGTATACTTATATATTTGTTTCATTCATTCTCTCACTGCTTTTTTTTTGTCTTTTTCCGCCTACGTGAGTTTTTTTTATAAATTCTCTATCAGGATCAACACGAATATCATTCCACATTCACTCTCAACACCGCGCCACTTCTATCCCTTTAACCCCACCGTACTTGATCGATCTTACACTTGCTTGTTTTGTCTGCCACCTTACCATGTGCCATTTAAACCACACCACCACGTACTGCTCATACTAAGAAGGCCTTCACATGCCTATTCACACTTTCTTCGTTTACAACGTTTAGCCACGTCAAAGGTATTATTATGAGAAAGAAAAGAAGGAATCAGCGCCAAACAAAAACAAAACAGCTACACAGAGCATTGTAAAATTTGGTTTTATCACTACGAAACATATTAAGCCAACATTATCGTCCTCCTTCACTGTATCTCTCCCATTCGCGATGTGTTGGGTGTCGGTAACTTACAGCATTTTACCCATTCGTCCCGTTAGCTATCTTCCTATTTGTGCCATTCTCCCACATCGGCGATTAGATGATGTTAGATGCAGTATCGAAAGAAATTTGAGATGATTTGATAATTGAAAGGAGATAAACAACCTGTGATTGCAATAAAACCAACGTTCGATTTAGCTCTTATACACTATTGAAGCATATTTCTTCCCATTGCGCTCTCCTTGAGAACATCACATCGTGAAACTTAACAAAAACGGTCCACTACTACCTGAACAAGCGTTAGCTTTACATTTTACTACTATACTTCCCCAAGCACAATCACATTCACATCCCATTCATCTTGGTGAACACGCCATGGTGACAAAACGAAACTTTTAAAATCAAACACAACCCTACAGCATTGATCCATAGAAGAAAGAAACATTCGTCGGACAGTTCTCTTACATTCCAACGTAGGTGTAATAACGCTTTGAAGTCCTCAATAGCTGTTTGCATGAAGCGGAAATTAAAAGAAACATAAAATTTCAACCGGAAATACCTTTCTACGCGCTTCTCTTCATCCAACACTGCATGAGATCCACAACTACCAAATTCTTCCGTTTCTCAGTTTCGCTACTGCTCCTTCCTACAATACATGAAGAATCTCGCACACGCACAAACACACACACACAGGCACGAATACACAGAAAGTTATAACACCCCCCTCCCCGTTCATCCAACGATTGCTTTTACGTTCTTGATCACTTTGTACTCCTTCTGCTTCTTCGCTATCCCCCCTCGTTTTTGTCGTTTGTCGCAGAGTACGATTGCTTCAGATTTGATCTTTGTAGCTCCTGTGTTTTTTTTTGTTAACGCACACACGCACCCATTAAAAAGCCGATCAATTCTCGAGGTTCTCCATACCGCGCACGATGTCGTCGATGGCGCTATCCTCGGTACCGGAACCGGTTAGGTCGGACAGCTCATCCAGACACTTCTGTCGCTTGCGCACATTCCAATGTAGACATTCGGCCAACGAATCAAACCAATCGGCGATCTGATCCTGCGCGCATATACTTGGCACCGGGTAGATAGAGGTTGTGACGTGAAGACTGCAAGTGGAAAATACGTTTAGCGTAAGGGAAATAAGCAAGCAATCGTTGGTCTTACCTGTCACCGTGTAGTAGCTCTTGGCGATTTCGACCATCAAACGACACCCAAGAACTGTTTCGACTGTCTGGAGATATTGCGATCTATAACGAACAAGAAAGGACACCTTAATGGTTGAGAAACAGCTCAGATAATTGATTTCTTAGTGAGAAAAACGTACCTTTAGCTCCACTCCCGCTGGCAGTACGATGGGTCGGAAGCTGAGCGAATGGGGACAGATGGGCGTCACGAGAATAGCGGGCACGGATGGATGAATCATCGAGGCACCGGCGGCAGCCGAATAGGCCGTACTGCCAGTCGGCGTTGACACGATCAGCCCGTCACCCTGTACCGACGTAATGTGCTTGCCATCCAGAAACAGATCGATGTTGCTTAGGTAGGACGATAGTCCCCGATCTATTACAACTTCATTGAGCACCTAAAACAAGAACAATCCAACCATCTCTTAATCCATTCGCCTTGCTTAGCGAGAAGTATCGTCCGTCTTCCTTACCAGTATGTTAGTCGACGGGTCCTGAGACGATTTGAACGTGGAGATCTCCTGCTCCGTTTTGTCCTTGCGCACGATGATACACCGCAGCCGGCTGCGTAACGTTAGCGCTGCGTGGCCCTCCAGCACGTTCGTTACCTGCTCCTGGAAGTTGTCGAACTGGAACGGTGTAAGGAATCCGAGCGACCCCAGATGGAATGCCATAACGGGCGGTACCGACTTCTGGAACAGGAGCGACGCATACAGCAGCGTCCCATCACCGCCAAGACAGATGATGAAATCGATCTTATCGGTCAAATCATCACGCCCATCCTTAAACGTGATCAGCTTATCCTGCAGCTTGGTAAAACGCTTGTCGCCGGTGAGCAGCGCATCGTCCAGAATGGCCGCTTCCACCCACACGACCATATGCTTCTCGTGGATCAACCATTCGACCAGCTGGACGAACGGCTGTAGCACCTTCGAGTCACGAACCTTCTTAATGACCAGCACGGCAAGCGGCGGTTTGTACCACGTTAACCGTTGACTGGCTGGATCCTGGATTTGCCTGTAAGTAACAAAGGGGAGAAACAGATTTAGTAAAGAGATAACGTTTTGACGGGTGTGCTTTGAAAGGTGTTTACTTACATCACCATCGCCGAGTTTTTCATAATCCGACCGCATGGTCCAAACTGTTGAAACGGTGACGGTGCATTCAAACTTCGTGTTCGCCTGCAGAAAGGGGATAAAGAAGGAGAGATTTACTATTAGAAAATAATTTATACATTTTTTTTTTGTAATCGTATTTCATTAACAAAAAACATGATTATATGATAGTTGTGTTAAAAGATGTGTTGAAGCGCAGAAAATACAATGTCAAACGTTGAACTAGACAACGGTTCACCACCCTGGGGGCCACCGTTCTTATCGGACAACTACATCAGCAAAGCAAACTCATATCAGTAGCTAGATTAATTGCGTGTTTCGGTACCATACGTGCATGCGCTCGCTTGCTTCCTTCTCTATTTAGCAAATGAGAATTATTTTGCTTTGTTACTTTGTACGGTGCGGAAGCTAAACATTGGTTCTAAACGGAAGCTGCTATTTGCGCAACGTTGCTCAAGAACAGACGAAGGTCTGGTTGGATAAAGTTACTCCAATTAGTCCCTTAATGTAAGACAATTCTCTGACAAATTTCTTAATTAAACTATAAAACATTTCGGTGAAAATTTGGACAAGCAACACTGTCTTCATGAACAAATCAATTATCGTTAATTTGACAGCACGCCTCAAGTCAAATTAGTCAATGCCTTCAAGTCAATAGCAATGTCCAAGGAGCATGCAATAATTATTATAATAAACTGTTACGATAAGAATGATAATTTTCTTAATAAACATAGGCAAGAAAATTCAATTAGCGCGCCACATAATTGCATTGCACACGACCCACCAAAGACGAAGAAATTAAATCAAAGAAACTTTAATTGAAGTTAATTAGTATTGTTGTTGTGCCCCTTCTTATCGTTGCAAAACAACCCTGACCAACCGCAAATATACACCGATCAGCACCTCTCTCTCTCGCTCGCTCCCTCTTCGTCTCCACGGAACATGCCTCCAACTTCCCACCGTACCACTCACGCACGCCTTCGTATCCGAACTTTAAACGCACCCACATGCGGTATGGTCGCCACAACTGAGCCACCTTCAGACCGGGTCATTATTTTACCTCATCGAAACCGATTAGTGAAATTGTCAGGGCGGACAAGTTTTGTCGTGTGTGTGTGTGTTGCCCTCTCACTCACTCATGCCACGATCACGGCCACAACGTAGTGAACCAAGCTGCGCTTGTTTTCCCCTTTATATCCTTCGCCCAAAGGCACACCGCTCATCTCGTGCGATCGTGTCTTCTCACACAGCCTCTTTCGGACCCATTCATTCAGCAACAGCAGTAGAAGTAGGGGCAGAAAAAAAGAAGCGAATCGGCGAATAAAGATTCTCCACCAACAACCTCTCCCCACTGTTCCTTCTTATCGTTTCCCCTTTTACGGTTGCTCGTCGGGCGATATAGGGATGGAAAATCTGGGCAAAAAACAAAAACCTTCAATCGCCTTTAAGCGCCTCAAGTCTTAACGTCAACGAACGGCGTTAAGGTGTTGGAGCTGTTTTTTTTTTTTGCTGCTCTCCAGCATACACACACACACCGGTGTCTCCACAGTTTTGCGTCATAGCCTTGTAGCACAACCACCTCCTATCTCCCTGCCAAGTTTCGTGCTTCTCTTCCCCGACCGCTTCACAGCTTCTTAGAACGTTGGCACTGCCTGACGTAATAGCGTGGCACCTTCCTGATTTTCAATCGCAGCAGATCCAAAAAAGGGCATCATCTCACGATGAGAACCATCCTTGAGCACGGGCGGTTAACCGATTCCACTAAGGGATTGTACGGTGCTAGCTAAAACTGCTACTGCAAACTGACCTCTTCGGACGCCAAAGGAGCAGCTGATCTTCATCCGCTTGAATATCGTCCTCGGCGGATGGAGAGTACACAGTGCCATTACTGTTGGCCGTAGTAGCACCATCCTTTGCTGAAGAACCATTCAGCGCACGATGTTGACTATTTTGTTGACCACCGCCGTACGCATGATGATGGTTGTGATGGTTCTGGTGATGATGGTGCTGATGTAGAGCTGCCAGAGGATGATTGAACCGCACCAAATCGGCCATAAAATCGTCGTTTTCGTGCGTTTCTGCCATGGTGTGGGAGATGTTTGTTCCCTACTTTCGCCACTAGCTTAACAACTTCAATTGACAGACGATCGATCAACGATCAGTACTATTTCACAGATCTTCTAGTGGCGCTTAGAACCCCACCATCGGGTGGATGATGCCAAGCCACAAAAACTAAAATAATAAACACTTAAACACGGCTCGATTCGCAACACAAGCGTTCACAGGGTTGCTGGAAACACACTAAACAGACAGCGAGACACTACTACTCGGTTTGGACCATTGGCCACTACACTTCGACAACCTCAATTCGCGTGTCTCTTCGCGCGACTACTGACACACGATCGCACATGCGCTCGGTCGAAAACCGTCGGGTGCTGAAGGATCAAAAAGCTGATACACAAGTAATCAGCACACGGCGGCCGTCACATCACCAACACGGGCACGATCGCACACGCACACTATGGTGCGCGTTTTGCGACTGCAAGAAGATGCTGGCTGGGTTGGGTGTTTCACTCGATTCCTCTTTCCAGCAGGTGTTGTGTCGTCAACATTCAGCCTGAAGTATATAAAAATATTGTTGCCAATTTTCTTGCAAAGTCATCCACTTTGGATGTGTATCATCCTAAACGTAAACGTGTGTTTATATCGATAATAAACAGGTTCTTTATCATTTATCGGTTCACGTATCGTTTGCTCTTAGAGCGTGTTTGTAAATATTCATACTAATTTTATTAGTATTCGTAGGTGTTATACATATTAAATAGAGAAGAAAAAAAAAACATTCTGCCAACAGATGACGTGCCGTCTGGGAGAACAGATCACAGACAGGTTAATTTAATTGTAGACGTGCATGCGCTTGTATTCGTACGGCGAACGTCGACGATCGATCGTACATAATTTAATCGGACCCGTGTGTACGTCGAACTTATACCGCCGGACGGTGATCGTTTTAGGGGCACAGCAGACTACTGTCAGGGACGACCGGACACGAAAAAGATGCTGTGTCGCACGCGACAGGGTTGTTCATAAGAGGTGGTAATATAGATACAGAACAAAAATGTAATTTTGTGAACACTTCTGGGAGCACATCTGAGCATCCCTCAGAGCCTTTGAAAAACAGAAGGATTTATTCAGATTTATGATTACACATAATATCTCCCTTCCCCGCCCTTCCAACACACCCGCGAGGGACCACATGATGGAGGGGCCTATTACGTGCATATCGCACCTTCAACCGTGTTTAAAGCCTCTTCCTTCTTTCTCCCTTTCCCCCTTTTTCTCGCTGAACACACCGCTTTCCCCGCTGGGCCCGCCACGTTCACTCGAAACACTTCCTCCCTTTCCCCATCACCTCCTCAACGAGAGGCAAACTCAGCCTCGGCAGCTGCCGCCTCCTCAGCCGGGCTGAAGCCCTCAGCGCGCTCCAGCACAGGAGAATCGACGGCACCAGCCGTAATTACTCCAACAACACCACCTCCAACGTTGACTCCCCCGCCGCTGACCAACTGCAGATGCTGACGCGGGCCATCAACACGACGCGTTGAGCTGTTGACGCGGGCAGCTGGAGTCACTGAAGCAGGAGATGGTGAAGGATGCTGCACACCTCTCCGCTGTTCCTGAGCGATTGGTCGCTGTCGCCGCCTGGCCTCATTCCGTCGGTCGTTCCTGGCTCGTCGAGTCGAACCAGGATCAGGAACATGGGCTGCATTCGGTAAGCTGCCTTGTGTGGCGAGTCTGGCTCTCTCCTCGTCCCATTCACTTTGCAACGCAGTAGTGATGCTCTTGACGGCCTCACACACATGGCTCCAGTTTTGTTGGCTCTGGAGCATGTGGTGGACTAGGTTGTCCGGTGAGACGGGATCAGACGAGCCCTCGCCTAGCAGCTGCACACGAATGTCAGCGAATCGCGGACACTCGAACACAGCGTGTTCCACAGATTCTGGTACCCCCGGGCACCGCTGGCAATCCGGGGACGACGTGAACCCCATTATATGCAGATACTCACGGAAAAATCCGTGGCCGGAAAGAACCTGCGCCAGATGGAAGGTCACGTCTCCGTGCTTCCGCGATTGCCAGCATCCTACATTAGCATCCCTCAGAGCTATCAGAGTCTGAAGTCATCTGAAACAACTTTACAGACGTCAAACTATTAACTCTTTTTGTTGTGAAATCACCTGAACACCCCTGCAAATAAACCTTTATGGAAACGAATCGTTACACTTGTCGTGGTGGTATGATGAACGAACGAGTTACAAAAAGACTCGCAACCTCTACAAGCACACCACCGAGGGACAGACTTTCCCTTTTTTTTTTTGCTTCCCATGCACATTCGCACAAGAAGTTCACCACCTTGAACGACTGACTGACTGACTAGCCGAGAACAAACAGCGTTCCTATCCCCGATCGATAGGGACACACGATCGTCTTTTGATACAATTTCTTCAACTTCAAATTAGTAAATCAACAACATGCCGCGTGGAAGTTGGGCTGGTAAATTAATCATTATTTACAATCATTAAAAGCGGTAATCATTGTCCATTCACGCAAGTACACACACACGGACGATTTAAAAACAAAGATAAAAAAATACTTCACATCACCACAAACTGATTCGTTGATTGTGTCAAGTCATGCTCTCTAGTTAGTGTGGAATGCCTTCGGAATAAAATTAGGGTTCGAGGAATAGGTAATGCGACTTTTTACACCAGGCAAGTAAGCCTGAGCGCTTCACGCTGTTCAATCGAGACCGTTAAAAGTACCTAACTCAGCTACGATGATGAACGAACTGTTGGTAGTCAATATACGAAGCGAATAGCACACAACACACCTTCAACACTGAGAGGATCCGCTAGAACTATTAAAGCTGAATGCGTTGGAGGGCCTATTTGTACTTTAAAACAAGTTAAAGAATATCTCCCCGAAAAAAAGAATTTGTATCGTATTAGCAAAGCAGGAAATTCCCAACCGCAACTATGAAACATCCCTAGCCAAATTGTCATTGTAAGATAAGATTTCGCACCGATAAGTTGAGATGAGAACTGGTTGCGTATTGTTTCGGAGTTAGTTGAGGATTTTGAAGTCTTGATTACAAATAGGGAAGACTCAGACCTCATGGAAACATATTGGGTTTTCTTCACGAATCCAACAAACCCGAAACGCCGTTAAAACCCCACCAGCTCTCTAAATCCTTGCCAACTTCAACATACACCAGAAAAAACAACACTCACTTCCGAGTTGGTAAAACAGGCCTCACGCACAAACGTACTACGGGACAACCTTATCGGTACGATAAACCGTTCGCTACTAACCGATAGCCGGTAAACGATGGCAGGTTTGGAATTGATGTTGAAAAAGAAGTAACGACGCAAACGAATGAGTATCTTGCTTCGGGTACCGACCCATTTGGTCATTATCATTTCTCCCTCTGTTTCGATCGGTAGCTTCCAGAATTTGCTGGGAGGCGTACAGCTGTAACAGCTGCAAAGAATCACAACCCTTTGTGATTGTTGCCCTTGCCCGGAACTGGAATAAATCTACGGGCGGTATAGGTTACAGAGGCCACCCAATTCTGTAGGAACTATATCAAGCTTTTCAACAACAAAATTAGATCCGTTTTAAGGGCACTACAACGCCGTCATGTCTGAGAACCTAAACCGATCACCAACTCGATCTTCCCAGCAGGTGTATTTAGCATCTACTAAACGCGATAGTGTAAGGTTAGGTCGAGTAGTCGAGTAGCAACCACTTACGGCCATGTACCGGACCTTCTTCGGCGTGTGTCGGACGAGAAGTAGCCATCGTCGTGCAGATGATCGTCATCGCTCCACTCGACGTGTTTGCCGCCGCTGTTGCTACCGTTGCTCGCATGATGCTGATGATGGTGATAGTTGGATGCCGTCGAGCTGCTGCTGGACATGCTGTTGCTACTTCTTATCCTAGGGCGTATCACATGACCGTTGAAGTTGTACTGCTGCTGCTGCTGCTGCTGCTGATGGAGCGGTCGTTCCATTGTGGTGAGCTTTTGCTCTTGCTGCGAACCTGCCTTAACAATCGGGGTCGCTTCTTGTGGACACCTGTCCACCACGTTATTGTTCACTATATCACTAGCTCTAGCGGACTGTACAGTGGCTCTGCCAGCGTCCCTGAGCTTTCCCGAAGCACGATCACCAAACATTGCTGCTGTTGCTGCTGCTGACGACACTGGTACGAGTGACTGTTGTTCCCGACGCTGTTCCGTAGCGTGCGTCCACAGCGCAGACAGCCGATATTGTACGCGCTCTTCGAGGCGTGACTGGTGTAACGTTGCGAGATCCACATCGGAAAGGTAGGCCATACCTGGTGTGCTGGAAGGCGACTATTGACTCGTTTTTTTTTTTTTGGCAGGCGCGTAAAGTTATGCACCACCACAAAGCTCCCGGGTTCACGCAATAACTAACGCTCTTTCGATTCTAACCGATCACTGGGCACTTTTTTTGATTCGCGCTTACTCACACTTCATTCATAGCGATGTACGCACACACAACTACGCGCACAAGCTGTCAGTCTTTGGTTTTGGAGCATAATAGAACGGTGGATTAACAGCTCCCCGTGGCGCAACCTTATGCACAGTTCGAAACTAGCAAAATTGCAAACAAAAGAATGCCTCAGTGTCCTCACAAACACTCACGCAGACACAATTGCACCGAAAAGACCCTCGCGGTTTATAAATGGTAGCCAAAATGGCTTATTAATTCTTCGAGTGTTTTTTTTTGTGTCTACCACAGAGGGGAACACCGCAACACCGGTACGCGAAGGTATTGTACGCTCACTGAAACGGAATGAGATACACCTTGAGTTAGGAACAGGGCACAACACACACACACACAGAAACACGCACGTGGGTTTGGAGGGGTTTTATAGGAATGTCAAGAATAGTTTTCAATTCTCTGCTTTTCAGACACAAAAGTACACTTAGTTTCAACGAGAGATTAGTACATGCTTTCCACTGAGGAGCGGATTGCCGACTGAACACAACACTCGCTAATCACATCAATCGTACCAGAGCGCATATCATCGTTACGTCACTAGGTCTTGTTATCACCTCTAGAGCCCATGCACAGCGCAATATGGTCGGCGAAATATCCCGAGTCACCACGGCACAAAGAGCACTGATAAGAGTGACGTTTGGTCTAGCACGCAAACAGCGGAAGCCTCTTGAAACGAGACGATCTGTCAAGCAGTTTCCAGTTTTACGGACCCATCTCTCGAAGAACCTTCTCTCGAATTTCACCCCCATTCACAATTCAAGTGCATTAACATCGTCACGATGACTTTCAGCACTGTAGGGTACACCTCGGCGGCGTGTGTAATCAAATCACGCGCATATGGGCGGCCAGCGGCGGTGTATAACAATCCCCAACCTGGATCCTTCAACCTGTGTAACGGCTAACCTTGCGTGACATTCCACGCCAGTGTTATGTTTGCTGCACAGGCGCCTGCACACGATCGTACAGCATGCAACGGCGGAATGATGAGTAGTGTCGTGTGGCCCTGGCATACACCTTGACGTGACTCCATCACTATCACTCTCCCAGAGGGCGAGAGTGAAACAAACAACGTTACATCAGCAATCGTCGAGATTCGCCGTACGGCAAAAGATTACAAATCGTTAAATCGTGATCGGGTGATCGGATTGTACGCCGAGCGGAATATTGTGAGATAATGTTGCGCTCATCTAACTGCGCCATCAACGGTTGTCCCCTCAAAATTGGGGATCTCTTCACCCGATTTGCTCAAACGCTCAACAAACAGCGTAGACAAACACGACACTCCTCCAAGGCCATCAAATGCCTACCTACTCTACTGGACGTCGGCTTTTGGGCGCCGAAGTTAAAGACACTGCCTGGTTTTTGCTGACAGCTTACACGGCTCAATGCGTACCCACGCCAACGAGGAAGGTCAACCGATTTCGGCATCGTTAGCGACCCCATGGCAAGGCACAATGACCTCCGTTACTGCATTGCAATAAGGTAGTGTTGTGTTGCACTACTAGACCGTTCCAAATGAACTCAAGGTTTTGGCGCTTTGACCATTTACAATTCATTAACATGGTCGTTTCAAACACTTTCCAAAATCAGTTAAGCCAGTTAAGCCATTTGACTTTTATGGACGATTATTTTTAAGTACCAAAAACCTTCCTGAGCTCATTGATCTGCTGCGAGTTCCTCCACTCGCCAACTAAAACGCTCCGTAACGAATCACACAATTTGTCACAAAAAAAAAACTGTACATCCTACCGAATTCTTCCTTGTGTCATTTATTAGCTTCACAGCTCCGACCAGTCCGACCTCCCAAGCTGATGATTTGTCAGAATGATAAGTCAAATTTGGCACTGACTGCCGTATTTCTAAACGACGCGACTTCAAATCTCCACCGCCAATTTATTAAACTAATGACTATTTGGATGGCAAACAACAGGAATTTGCACCACCACTTGTTGAGTGATCTAAATGTACGGTACACGGAACTGGTCTTGTCCAAATAGCCAGCTCTGGTCCAAAAACGGATATTCTACCATTGCCACCTGGTCCAACAATAAAGCGTTATAGGTTTGGGCTTCTAACTTCTTGTACAAATGTTTTATCATCTGGCTCAACCATTTAGTGTCTGGTAATATGATGTAAACGGTAATCAACTTTACAACTTCAATCCACATTACCAACGCCATCAAGCGATCAAACAACGATCGATCGTGCTGCGATCAAAGGTCGGCTCAAGAGAAGGCTTTGAAAGCAACTTTCTACGGCAACAAAGAGGTTCCAGGGCGCAGTTTCTTCGCCACTGGTACCAGTCGTGGACGGTACGAGCCTTAGCCAAGGGCAGGCCATCGATTACGTAAAACTCCAACACAAACACACACACAAACAAGCGCCTCTTCACACAAATACCACATCTTCCACACTGTCGGTCGTTCCCGTCTTTCGTGTGGTTCCGTCAACCACAAACCCAATAGACAAACCGTGCCTTCTTGTTCCTCCCTCGTTCAGGCACACCCGGAACGGACGAAAACCTTGCCGAAACCGATCATCGGAACGGAACGACCGCAAGATTCTATTAGCCAGTCGCACCTCAAGGATGGACACGGCGCGAACGGATACTACGAGCGGAGAGGTAGTTTGATGCGCACACACGGATATCGATCGGTTGATGTTGGATGACGATCAATCAACACGCTGCAATCAATAACCATTGAGTCTGGCCTTGAGCATGAGCGCATGAGTCGCTTAACCGTGACATCGACTGGCAGCATTTGACACCGAGTGTTCCGGCGTTCCAGCAGAGCGGAAGAATTGGATTGGGTTTTGCTCATTATTACTGTCCGTTCAAGAAATTGGAGTGCTGAAGGTTGTACTCAGCAATTTGAGTTTTTTGTTTTGTTTGGAAAATTATTGTTTTTCTAGGGACCAAAGTTCACTGAATACTTAATCAGAATTCAACTCGAATGCGCCTGATATCTATCTAGCTTGCATGACATAGAGTAATAAGCAGAATCAAACATTTCCTATTCCATTATGAAAGGGAACTCTTAATGCACCCCTGCCGAAGTATGTAACGTATGTAGCGTAACTTAAAATTAAACCTGTTGAGAGCTGTACTTAAAGTACAATTCCATCTCCATACTTTCAAAACACACTCAACTGTGGCACATAATGTAGGACAATTTGTGATAATACAGGGCATTTAAATAGCTCTACTACTGGCACACAGTTACACCTACCGCCCCACTGCCAAGGTAGTAATTGCGAGTCGTTTTAGCTGCACAAGCACAACAATCCGCAAGCAATTAGTCGGCACACAATTATATTTTAGAAAAATCTGGACACAGATCAACTGCCTTTTGTTGCGTGATGTAACGCACTGAGATAGTCTTTGCAGGATAGTCTTTTAATTGTTCAACAACAGTGTACAAAACACACGTTGAACCACAACAAAACATCCATCAAGGATAAATGAGCAGAGATCATTAAAGTCACTGTGTGCCCTCGTTTTGTCCTTACCTCCAATATCACATAAATCTTCAACAAATACTAAAATTTATAGGGATAACATGCCATAAGTAAGATCGTCTAATTGCATTCTTGTGGCGTTGCAATTCTTGGTAATTATTGTGTTAATATAAGTAAGAATTCAGTTAAAAAAAGCGTCACTTTGATCAACCGAATGAATTCTGTTACATTCGTTCATCCATACAGCATGCGTTGCACAAGTGCAACGATTTTGTTTGTAAATACACGGCGCTCAATGACGCTGTGGCACAAAAACTGTGGCGCTGGTGCTTTCTTCCACCCCGTTTAAAGACAACAATGACACATTCCCTCCACACTTGCTGATCAACAACCAATCTCTCTCCAACGATTAATTGCAAGAACAAGCAACAACCGGGGCAAACGCTGCTGATACAGTTTTTCATCTCACAAGCACACCAACACACCAAGATTGAAATGGTGCTAGCGAGCGCTGGTGACGACCGGCACCACAGACCAGACCAGCAATGGGGCCACCACAAAGCCGCACGCTCTCACTCTCGAACACTGTGGTGTGTATTTTTGCGTAACCACTTGCAATAATAAGCCATCCCCGCGCGTACTCTCCCGATGCGGTGCAGCGATGGTGGCCTTTCTATCGAAAGAAAAAGTCAAACTGTCCAGACCCGACCCCATTAAAATATCTTAATACCGCCGTCACAGCAACGGAGACGACGACGGTGAGCAACACCGCCCGAACGCAATGATGATGAACGACCGACCATTTGCCTGTGCGGGGTGCGCCTTAGCCAGATGCCCGTACACCACAAAACCGGCTGCGACGTCATCGTCTGGAAAGCGTGCAGGAATGTGGAATGCCATCTTCCACCCCAGAAACACGAATACCCGGTTCCAAACACATTCCAACACCGGGCAGGTAACGTAAGCTAGGTGTCTCCTGGAATTTGACGCCTTCTTTCATGACATCACGAGTCCACGAAATGTTGGAATGACAATGCTCAATTAACGAAATGGAAAAGTTAGGATTCTAATGTCGCCAAACAGAGGCCTCAAGTGTCTAGCCGATAAATGTTTCTCGCCCAAAAATAAACGACAGTCCGCTCCTAACCCACTTTTTTTGTATCGATCGATGTACTAAAACCATTTGGTTCGTGTCGTCATCGCCGTCACGCCACGGTACTGCGGACCGTAAAGGGAACGCCAGGACATGGAACTTTAAAAACAAACGGCCCTCCCCGTCAATGTGTCAACGAACTCGGTAGGCCAAAAATCGGCGCATGAGAGCACTAGCAGCTAGTAGTGCCCAACCAACTAGTCCCCAACTGCACTAGCAGCGGCCTAAACGCAAGGTCTGTTTGGGTTGGAATTTTTAGGATCTAGGCCAACAGTGTATAACGCCATATTGGCTTACATAAACGAAGTCGAAGTTGTTTGTTGTTTTGCTGCTGGGACTGGGTCAGGTTATTTTTTTGGCAAAGGCTCAGCTTTGATGTGTTGAAAGTCGCAAATCTTATCAGTGCCGTTACTGTGTTACTATCAACAGCAAGACTGGACGATGGTGTTAGGAGTTGACACATTATTCTAGACGTGTAGACACAAATTTCGAGTCTTTGATCGAGCTTCACTTTGTTCCTGCACTAATGTTAGTAGAACTACACGTGTACTACACACAAAATCTCGTAAAAATTGTACGCCAACTGTCACAGTGTTTCTTCACAAAACTTAACCATAACTAATATGATCGTGATGTTGGACACATACTTCCATCGAACTACTCATAATTCCCGAAACCCAGACACACTTCACACGCGATATCATCCGATCTGAAATGGTGGACGACACAACACGGCACAACATTACGCCCGTATCTTCCCGCGTACTAAACAACGAACAAAACCGCAACCCCTACGCTAGGGTGAAACGGTTCTTCTCGCGTACCGTGGCAGCAGCACACCCTTTCCGTGGTACGATCTCGCGATGACTGCGATGATCGGCTGACTGCGTTCGCCTGACTCTGTCGTCGGTACTGTCGACGGCCAGAAATGAAAGAAACACGCGCGCGAAAAACAGACACTCACACCCCATAACGCCGCGCGGCATAATGTACACGCTATCGAGCTCTCTGCTTCGCACGGGCTCCAAAACCGTCCGGACCATCATAAGGCCAGCGCAAGAGACAGAGAGAGAGAGAGAGAGAGAGAGGCAGAGCAGTGTGAGTTCAACCCGTTTGCTCTGGTGGCTCCAATAGTGCTCCCCTTTCTGCCACCGGTGCCCGTTCCTTTGCTTCCACAATTAATGGTATCAATCACGCAGTCACCTCACACCACCGCAATCCCATGCCCATGACTCACCCCCAGTGGTCTGTGCGTCTTTGTGGCCGTAAACGTGCGTTACACTACTATTGTTCAACTACGATACAACGACAAAGCACTATGGTCCAGTGTAGGATCGAAGGTTTAAATAAAATAAATATATAAATAAAATGGACTATAAGATAGGATGTAATTCTACTGAATCTAACCTTCTCCTGATATTATATTGAGATACATTAATTATTATAAATTGTTTCAAAATGTAAAAAACAAAAATATGGTAAAATTATATACCAAGAAGGTAGTTAATACTATTCGTGATTTTGCAGTTTATTTAGGGGAAATTATTATTATTTTATTTCGACAATATGTTAAGTGCATTTTCTAATTACCCTGATTTGAGCTTTAATTTGACTGCTACCAAAAACTTGTACTAAAGTACGCAGGACTGACTATTCAGCTGCGGGGACAACTAAGTCACAGAAAGCTAGAAATAGCAGACCAAGACCTTCCGAGATTGTAGTGTCAAAGAAGAAAAGAGAAAGTACAATAATAAATAAAGATGAGAATTTACGTAACTAAACTTTTTAATGTAATGAAAAATTTAATTTACTATAAACATTTAACAAAAACACATTAAAAACAAGTAAGAAAAAAACCTAATTTATAGCTTTGAACGTTAGTGATAAATTAACCTGTTGTAAATAATACTAAATTATTTAAACTATCAGAGCTATCAGAGTTATTAATTACGCAAAGGAAAATTCAAAGACATATAATTTTGTTTTACGTCTTAAATAGTAAATATAAACCATTTCGAAGGCATGTGAAGTGAGTGCATGTGCTCGATTGAACATGTCGCCGTACCATAGTGCACTACGCAAACCGTCCACGTATTGGTTAGTGCAAAAAAGCATCCAACCAATTGTAGGTAGTGGTAATACCGGTCAGTCCGGGCCCCCGCCCGTCCGCGCTAGCCGAATAAGCACAGTTGAATCATCATCACCCATCCATTGCCACCATCTATCCCTATCCAACGCATCGCCCCAAATGCTCTGAAGTTTGCGAAACGCTCATAAGCTGTCAGATTTGCAGGCACGGGCTATAGAACAGATGGCCACAGAATGCAAAACATGCACAACGATTGAGTAAGTGTACTACTGTTTGGGTAATCGTCGAATAATTACTCAAAAAGTATTGCAAACTAATCAATTCAAACTAAACTTATAATAGATTAATTAACAAAATTGTCATTAAGGCTCGCCATGAGCACGCAATTGTTGCTTTATGGCCGTGAATCGACTAAACCGTACCATAGTGCTAGACAGAGCTAGGAGTGATAAAAAATGCATCTCACAGCTTTGCCGGATCACACAATTGCATGTCCAAATCACTATACACACGACAGAACTATAGATAGAGATAGTAGAGCATGGAGAATAACTGGAGCTATAGACCCTACATCAACTATCAACTATCGATTGACCTAATTATTCTACCCAATAGACTTGTTCTGAGTGGTTGGATGAGTTCGCATAATACATTATTTACACACAAAATCCCGCACTTCACCTTACTGCGCTACTGGTACCTGCTGCGTCACATATGGCCACCATCCACTTCGACAAGGACAAGTGGTGTTGTGCGTGTGATGCTATACTTCAGAAAAGCAGAAAATCCTTCTCTCTAGTAGCAAAATTGGTTTCCATTATTAAAAGAAATTGAAAATTCGTTACAATTCGCCAGTTTCGCGATATCTCTAGCCGATCATTAATCAATCACACACAGAGCGGCACAAAAAATGACTTTATTTTTAAACATTCAGCTACATAATACCGGTTACGTACCGGTATCGGTAGCGTTAAGCAACATTGAGGCGCCCAGCGGGCCCAATTTATTTTGCGATGTGCACGATTTAAACGGCGAAACCACTCAAAACAACCAAACAAACCAGGCTAATGTGAAGCACCGGTGTTTTGAAGTTTATTGTTGATAGTATGTGCCCCGTACGCTCTTAGGAGTGATAAAAAATGCATCTCACAGCTTTGCCGGATCACACAATTGCATGTCCAAATCACTATACACACGACAGAACTATAGATAGAGATAGTAGAGCATGGAGAATAACTGGAGCTATAGACCCTACATCAACTATCAACTATCGATTGACCTAATTATTCTACCCAATAGACTTGTTCTGAGTGGTTGGATGAGTTCGCATAATACATTATTTACACACAAAATCCCGCACTTCACCTTACTGCGCTACTGGTACCTGCTGCGTCACATATGGCCACCATCCACTTCGACAAGGACAAGTGGTGTTGTGCGTGTGATGCTATACTTCAGAAAAGCAGAAAATCCTTCTCTCTAGTAGCAAAATTGGTTTCCATTATTAAAAGAAATTGAAAATTCGTTACAATTCGCCAGTTTCGCGATATCTCTAGCCGATCATTAATCAATCACACACAGAGCGGCACAAAAAATGACTTTATTTTTAAACATTCAGCTACATAATACCGGTTACGTACCGGTATCGGTAGCGTTAAGCAACATTGAGGCGCCCAGCGGGCCCAATTTATTTTGCGATGTGCACGATTTAAACGGCGAAACCACTCAAAACAACCAAACAAACCAGGCTAATGTGAAGCACCGGTGTTTTGAAGTTTATTGTTGATAGTATGTGCCCCGTACGCTCTCCACTCTCTATTTGCTTCGACATCCCAACGTCGTTTCGATACATTCGACTGATTTTTAATCTATCTCTACCGATAACAAACGCCGGATTGCATCACTGCACGCCGCAGCGCACCATCTCTAATTCCCATCGCTAATGAAGGGGAATTTTTGGACTGAAGGCGCGACCGGTGCATCAGCCGGAACTGCATCAAAATGGTGGTGCAGCCAACAGACCGGATATAGAGAGGAAAGGTGGGTAGAGATGAACAAAAGCTGTGGGCAATGGCAGCGAACTGTTACCGAATGGCCACGGCTGGGAGATGGAAAATTCAACTCCCGGAACCGAAATTCGTTCGCATGCGGATACAAATCGGATCGGAAGCATTTTCAATAATTTACCGGGACAATTTAACCAAGATCGTACGGTTGGAAAGTATCCTCTTTGATCTTTCTTCGCAATATTGAGCAATTTTTGGATTTTATTTAAATAAGTTTCGGTGGGCGTTATTGTCGATACTTTGCTGATCATTGTTAGACGTCTGGGTCGTGTGTTCTCAGAACTTATTCGTTTACCAAAAGTCAAGGCTAGCGCACGATCAACAACTAAAGAGAACAAACTACAAACAGATACTAAAAAGAAGATTTTGTTCAGAAGACTCCATAAGTATTCGTTTCCAATTAATTCCTCCTATAAGCTTAATTTACTCGAATATATAGCTCACCATTCATGCAGTGCTTCGCGCGTTTCGGCCGTCTCCTCCGGCGTCGTGCACGCTCCGTTGCCGTTCATTTTTCCGCCTATTTCCACCGTCGATGTGGCACGCCGATGAGGGAAAAGCGATTCCAAGCAAAACAAATTGCGGTATGCACCGTCACGGCCCCACCCGGGGGGCGGGGGAACAATCGAGCACGACGAAACGATCAACAAACTCACACACATGCACAAAAAATCACAGCCGTTGTTGCATCGTTGTTTACCACCGTCCGAAAGTGTGTCCCGCAGGCAACAGGCCCCCCCGCTGTGTGCGGTGGAGCAGTGCAGTGAGTTTGTTTTTGTTTTGTTTTTGCGGCTGTTAGCCAACCGTGACGTCGCTGTCAAGTACTGTCAGCTGTGCGCATACGGTGGCGCTGTGCTGGTGCAACTTTCTCCCGCTTGCTGCGATGGTGTGTGCGAGCAGAAGAGATGGGATAAGAATTTGATGAGCCAGGAAGGTGGATGATGATGATCGTTTTAGCTGCACCGGATGGCATACAGAGCGTAGCGCGTATGAAGCACACCAAACCCCCGATTCCCGATTGTCGGGGCACGGCAACACAACTTCGCCTAATATCTTCGTACTATCCTCATATTATCTAATACCGTTTCACAAACACCGCATGTTGCACTTGCACTTGAACGAGCGATACGCGTTTTGCTTCCTCTGGCTGTGTGCGCGCACTGTGCTGATGGCGTTACCGGATGCCAGTACGTCCGAGGACACCGGACTACGTGAATAGATATCGGCTACTCTCGAACAGAATCACGATACACAGCATGCACTTGGATGCAAATGAATCTCCCTACACACAAACACACACACGATCCCTCAACCCTTCAATCACACACAATCACAAAAAAACGCACCTACAAAGATAGAATGCGGATGCGGTGAAAGTTTAGGCCGTACCGAATGCGTATGCGGCACACCAACACACCACCAACGTGGAACGAATGGGAAGCGATCAGATGGTGCCGCAACACTATAGCTTACGAACATTTGCTTCCCTGGCTGGGGATACACACGTGCGCATTATGAACGATTTTTGCACATCTTCTGCCAATTGCGCGGCACAGAACCGTTCGCCCTACCTGGGAATATTAACGATATGCAGCTGCATACTGACAACGCCACGTTTTTCGTCGTCAATGGTGAAAATCCACCCCTAAGCAACAGCAGCAGCGAACTCTACAGGAGCATCCGTTATTTGCGTTTGCCAAAACACACATATCTACGCAATGTTTTTCTTTTCCTTGCAAACCCTCCGCGTTTTGACAGTTCGTGAGACGGAGAGAGAGAGAGAGAGCCGAATGTCGACCAAAGTTGCTAGTGGAAAGGTGTGCCTGCATATTACATTTATTTTGTTTTATCCTGGACAAATGTTGTGTTTTATTTCCCTTTTCTAAAAACAAATTAAATTTAGCAAGAAATCACGTAGGGTAGGTGCACCAATTGTTGTGCTAGCACCAATTGTTGTGCTATCGATGAAAAAATCGAAATTATGAAAAAATATGGCCAATAGCAATGTCCTAACACCATATTCGTATTATTTATTTGTTTTCCTTGTTTTCTTACAAGTTTCACAATTTTTGAAAGTCCATTAATCAAATAATAGCAATAATTATTTTTGCTGTCAAAAAATCAACCATTTTCACTATTTGTTATTGTAAATTCCTAAAAAACATTCATTTTTATGTTATCAATGATTATTGTTAGATTAAACGACTCTAACTCAATTTTTGGACGAGCACAATAATTGGTACACACATAGCACAACAATTGGTACATCGAAGGTGTTTAGGAAAATTGCTAAAACTTTTGTATTAAGAATTCAATTTCCAAAATTTAATAAGGAAAATGTAAACGAAATGTGTGCTTTTCTAAAAAGCCCTAGTTTGTGAGCTTTGGATCAGCAAATTCTTTACAATTGTACTTTTAGTGAAAACGCTGTACAAACTCGTCCATAATTGGTACACCTACCCTATTGTGTTTGTGAATAAAGAGTAATTGCTGTCTATAAAGCGAGCGACAAGTTTGAACTAAATTTAAACATGGCCGCCATGGTATGTATTGACGCACCTGCGCTACCATATTACAACGCGTCAACAACGTGTTCAAAAACCGTTGCATTTCTTCAACGCATAAAACATTAATTTTAATATAAAAGGGTTAATTTGAACTGAAACAAACATTTACATTACAAATTATTCTATATATTTTTAAAACTTATACAGACAAAAAATGTTTTTACTGCGAACCACAACTTGGTGGAATGGTATTTCAAAACAGACCTGGTCGGTTGGTCTCTCCTGTATGTTGTTCAACTATTTCTCCAATCTTTCCAGCTCCTTGGATCCTTTGCATAAGGATCAATGGGACGAAGTCACAGTTCGGTACTTTATGGAGCATTAAGATGATTAAGTAGGGAATCACTTTTGCCAGCGAAGATCTGTTATCTTGACACGATCGTAACTTAGGATGTTTTGCTATGGGATACATAATCTTCTGCGATTCGGGTTGACGATCTGATCATGCCCGTTCAAAGTCTTAAGCAGACGAAAAAGCAGACCTCGTGACATGTCTAGAAACGACAAGAAGTATATCCTTCGTGCATTCTGCAATATTGCGGCGCATGATACGAAAACCTGGATATTTGATCATCATGTCTACTAGAATCCATGACGACTATGCAAATTCGAAAAAAAGATTAGCATATTTAATTTAGGAGATTGAAAACGATGTCGTGAAAACTACTGATAGAAGAGGCCTGTCAATAGGCCATTTGATATTGTATATCTACACATTCTTCTATACGAAAATCAATATCACCATTTTCCCCTCCATCTCAACGCGGCACAGACACTATTCGCTGCCAATTAAACATTAATAAATTTTGTTCTGATTGATGACTTATTACCAGAAATTGCAGCCCTACTTGGTCAACAACTTTAACCACTACTCAGCGCACTCGATAATGAATGGTGGTCCATTACGTTCACACACGTGCGACAAAACCATATTTAGTGTTAATACTCATTTCGTACGAACGAAAAAAAAAAACATTAACCTTGCCAACTACCGAAGGTATCGGAGACAACTAGCGGCAACAGCAAGAAAAAACTGCGACAATCCTGAGTAATTCCACAGCGAAGCATGGTTTGTCTCTGGAGAGCAACAGCCAAAAATACACGCTTCGAAAAAAAAAAACGTACACACCTTCGATTCGATCCTTCCAAGAGGAGAAGGTTCTTTTTTCTGTACGCGCCAACACACCACCCGACCGGCTGTCTGAGCGCGACGACGGTGACGACGGACAAAAAACATCCCTAACCACATATTGAACAACAACATGCTGACTTCAACTTTTCAAGGTAGTTGGAAGACCAGACCTAGCCGAACCGAACCTCTCCTTTTTTTTTTTTTTCATTTATTTATAGAGGCTTTGGGTCTCATAGACCTCAAAAAAAAAACATTAACCTTGCCAACTACCGAAGGTATCGGAGACAACTAGCGGCAACAGCAAGAAAAAACTGCGACAATCCTGAGTAATTCCACAGCGAAGCATGGTTTGTCTCTGGAGATCAACAGCCAAAAATACACGCTTCGAAAAAAAAAAACGTACACACCTTCGATTCGATCCTTCCAAGAGGAGAAGGTTCTTTTTTCTGTACGCGCCAACACACCACCCGACCGGCTGTCTGAGCGCGACGACGGTGACGACGGACAAAAAACATCCCTAACCACATATTGAACAACAACATGCTGACTTCAACTTTTCAAGGTAGTTGGAAGACCAGACCTAGCCGAACCGAACCTCTCCCAGGTGTGATGTGATCATGTGCGATCGAAGCGATCTGGCGTACGCAAGATAAATATAGTTCCACTCCATCCCCACTTCGACGAGCACTGCCTTACACTTTATCCAATCGTAGAGCCGTTCAAAGGTCACATTTCTGAGTTGAATTTTTAGCCAAAATCACTGCAATATAATAAACAGCAAGCTATTCAAGGTGGACAATATCCAAAAAGAAAGACAAAATTCCCCTTCAACTAGATCACGAAAGTCTAGAATGAGCTAGCGGAAGGAATTCCCCACTGAAGAATGAACTCTTCCAACAGCTTTGAATAACAATAAGCGTATAAATAGTTTAAACACTCATGCCTACCGTTGCTAGTCCGGCGAATCCACATGCCTAGTTAAATCGCTCGCTAGTAAAAGCGAGAGGAGCAACAGCAACAAAAAACTGTTAAACCGGCGCACCTCACACAGCATGTCGTCTTTTGGAGCTAGTCCCCTCCCTGAATACGGTCCGTCCCGCTGAGGAGGTCACTTTTTTCACCCAGCATTATGAATGAATCTACTCAACTCCATTGACGACGACGAGTAAGTCGAGCTGAAGCGAGCTTTAGAGATTCAATGTACAGAGTACTGCAGCACGTACTGAATGGATCAATGTCAATTGTTGGAGAGAAATAGAAGAGATAAAAAAACACCTCAGCAAAGCATAAACTCATAAATCATTGATCATTGACGGCCGGGCACCGAAAACGGAACGTAACGAAATAGATTGGTTGGCTCATAAATTCTCAGGCTTTGTATTATGGTCCGCGGATTGACAGTTTTCTCGATCTATAGCTGTCAATTATGCTCGAATGTAATGTTATCGAAATAATTATCGGAACGGTGTATGAAATATGGCAAAGGTCACAGCTAAGGGTGTGCAATACACAAAGTATGATGTGAGGTGATGTAGCTGATCAATGATAAAAACGTGATCGACACTGAACTTGTGTAATGCACCATCGTGCCTTGGTTCCTGTAAGAAGTCAATAAAGAAAAGTAAATGATCGCTGATCGAGTACTGGTCTCAAGGGACGGTAAATAAAGCAAGAGAATTCATTTACATATAATTATACTAATGTGCTTAGCGAAAAATTGTGATCTAAGATATCTTGGAGGTTTGAGAACTTTTCGGTGTAGTAATTAACAATAAATGATATGCACGGTCACGATCGCTTCAAACACCCCATGCTTTGATGCTTCAAAGTGTAATAACTTCTCGACAGCATTATCCCAACTTCCCAAGTTCTACTTACATCCTCTTTATATACTCTGAGAACTCATCCATACGCTGTAACTATAAAGTGTTCACTCAAACGAAAAATCGCTTTCGATGGGAACTGGCCGTTGGAAAATAATTGCATTTATTCTCACGGCGACTACCCCACGACTACGAATCCTTGACATTCTAGCAGAGTTCCAACGAACGAACGGTTGGACGAGTGAGTTTCTCGAAGATATTACAACTAAAACGAAGTAGAAAAAAAACTAGCCTCGATATTGCGAAGCTTGCAGTCATCTGAGCATAAAAACCATAGCCAAATTCCGCTAAACATTCCGCCGATGACTACCGCCGCTGGTGACTGTGACCGAAGGTGAACGTTCATATTAATTATGATGTACCGGATGTCTGTGTGTCATAAAGAAATTCAACACCCGTAAAAACTGGTGGAGACGGATACGGTTGTGTTTGATTCTCACGGCAACACATCGAATCCGGTTGTGGCAGAAGATCTTTTTTTTGCTTTGTTCGATCATTAACCAACAATAGCATGATACGCTGGGAAAATGTTTTAACAAAACAGCAGTAAATATTTCCCTGCACTCGATCATTAGACGCGATCCTCTAATGCTGCAGGTTAGGCAGGTCTGATCCAAGCGGATCAGTGGGTCAGCTTTAATTAACCTTTTATTTCCCCGCGATACGTTGTTCCGTGTGTAGATGCTGAATTATGGGAAAAACATTTTCATGGAATTTGCTTCCCCTAAATCGCCATTTCATTGGGTTTCATTGACGTATCACTAAAATCACTTTTAAGTAAGGTTGTAGATCAAATGATTTGTTGGATGTGCCCTACTTTACAAACACCAGCCAAGATTAGCGTGCTAGTGTTAATGACGGACACCGATCAAAAGCTCTTATCATAATAAACTTTCACTTTTACCGGTTTTAATCGAAATATGAAGCACATGTTTCCATGCCCGCCTACTTACCGGAACTGCTTTGTTTTATCCTGCAGGTTGGTAACGAGGGTACGGCGCAAAGGAGCCGGCGATGCGCCTGGCGATACATCCTGCTGCTGTTGCTGGGCAACGATGGCTCGTGCAAGAATTAGATCTTCCTCTCGCATTTTCTTATTGCGAAGAACTTTTCGCTACAAATCACACAATCACGTTCAGATCAGACAAATCACACGATCACTTCAGCTTCACTTTTCACGGCCTACTTTGGCGCTGCAATGCTCAAGACTGATCAACTGAACCAGCCGCCCTAGTTCTGCGAGGTTAGTGGCGATCTAAGTTGGATCATCTAACCCGGCAGAAACTAACACGGAAGTACGTTGGATAGCACAATCGGGCCCGGCTTCTTCCACGCAACACTGCCTCAACGATCGGCGGGAAATGGACAATTTTGTTTTACTTCTGCACACTGCGACGACACCGGAAGCCCGATATTTCCTTATAGATCGCATACAATGTATACAACAACAAGCACTGCGGGGGATTTCTATATTGTTTTGATTATTATTATATATTGTTAATTCTACACTGTCCCCCAAACGCGGCTATTTGTGTAGTAATTTTTGTTTGCCGAACTGGATGGAAGATGTTGCATCTACTTATCACAGAGCACAGAACAGAGATGACCAACAAGACTAGTGAAGACACGAGACATATTACGCAGATAACGTTGATTACTATAAACTAGTTCGTCTAGATATGTTTCCTCGCTTTATTTATCTCCCTCACCTGGGCAGTACATGCGAACGCGATACGAAAAAAATCGTCGATACAACACGCGCACGCGAAAACGAGAGACCTGGGAACGTCCGACGGTCGAGAAGGTGGAAACAGACTGAAGTCCAACCGTTGGGATTCTTCCAGTTTTCTACGTTTCGCTGCGATCGCTTGCTGTTGTCGGATCCGTCGCGGCACCTTCACCACAACTACACACCAACATACACGATCACCACCGGCCCGGCATCTACTACTGAACGACGCATGGAGGGAGGGAGGGTGTCTTTTGGCGGGAAGGTGCGTGCGTGCAGGTGGACGTATTGGCTGTTCACCGATGTGGTGGTGTTCGACGTGACTGCTGAAATCTTCTCGGCAAAAAGATCTTCTCGTGTAGAGGATAAACATGTTGCGCGAGTACGATGGATAGGAAGATGGATACTTGCGTTTACATTGAAAGCGAAGCAAATGAAGGCAGATGCGCAGTGTTTTGGTGTGTAGTGTGATGTTATTTGTTTATTAACGTTTTATTTTAAAATAAAAGTAAGGAATATGTTCCTTGTCAGAATCGATAAAATAACAAAATTATTTATTTTTAATTTATTTCTTTGTGCTACAAAACCTAAAATTACGTAAATCGATCTCTTCACATAACCAAAAAAAAACACACTAAATCTAAATGATCGCACCATGCATAATGGCGATCGTTTTAGCCGAAGTTACGTTCCGCTCGGCCCGTTCCAACTCCAACTCCTGCACAGGATACTCACACTCAGCACAAGACTGACGACGAAGTTGCAGGATCTGCTTGTGCTTCTTCCAGCACACAATTCCGGCAGTCATCACTAGCAGCACCAGCACTCCTCCAACACCGTAGAATATAGCGGACCAAAGCATGCTCTTACAAAACGGTAGATCGTGATGCGATCTTCGAAGATCCTGCATCTCCGTGCTCATGTTCGCTAACAGATGTCCAAACAGTTTCCGTACACTTTCGGGGCCTATGCCGAAACGTCCGGCGCGTCCAAAAATCCACACGTACTCCAGCTTGTTGTGACCGATTTGAGCGCACGAAAATGCCAACAAATAATCTTTCTCGTGCAGGCCGAGAATCGTTGTGTTAAGGATCGTTATGCTCTCGTACCGATATCTGCCTTCTAACGTAGGCTTTAGAGCACTGCGAAGATGCAGCTGAAACGGTTGAAAGCAGTGTTCCTTCTGCTCGAGCATAATTACGTACTCGGAGACGTAATGTTCCTCGATTTCTAGCCGCTCGTCAAACAGTGCCTCAAACCGTACGTTGGAGAAGTAAAGAATTTCTCCATTGTTTCCCTCGAAAAATCGTATCAGGTACGGTTCGAAGCGAATAGCTTTCAGAAATGGGCAGCGCCCATACACCATGGTTCCTTCAACGTATACGGCACAGGCCAGCAGCACAGTTACAGCTAACTGTAACATCCTGTCGATCGGAACAGCTTCAACTGCAATGTCCCACCATAGAATCGGGTCCAAACAAATCGAACCTAAGCTCGAACGATAAAATCGAAACCAAATTAAATCGATCTAAAATGCCAGCGGGAGCTGTCTCTGGGACGGCGCCCCGTTGTAATTAGATCTGCACAGATGCTAGATAAGGCAGGTGTGCCGGACCGGTGTGCCGTACCGATTACATATTCAAAATTGCAGCCCCCGACGGTATTAGCCGCCAGGTTCGAAAGCCTAGCACATTTAATTGCTAGTGCACCCACTACGCCGGGTGACAGGCTGCGTATGATGATTTAGGGGACGTTTGGAATAACATTTCAATTGAAAACAAAACTGGGAACGGAGGTACACTTATCCATCGATTGGCGGCCGTAATTCTCGTCGCAATCTACCGCGATCTGTAAAAAAAACGGAAAATTAAAATCATATGTGGCTTATAACCTCAGCCAACGCCTTCACAGAACTCTTAACGTTCGCTGGCAAATTGAAAAACGTTGTCCTACCGGGGCAACTACAGAGTGCGCTGTGGGGTGATTAATTGATTTAGTTGGGCCGTACCTCCTGCAGTTCGGGTCGCAGTTGAAGTAACGTTTTCGCCTTAGGCTATCAAGCCAAAGATTGAGTTAAGGGCAACTTAACGTACACGTGAATGGTGTCTGCTGGTGTGCAGAAAAAAGATTGACAGATATCACTTTCCTAAAAATACTATAACGTGCTTAAGATCGTCTGGTGCCATTCTCACGACATACCCGATACATCGAAGTCTAACGAATCTAGTGGACTGCAAGATGATAACATCATCGATCATTGAAGCAGCTGAGCTCCATTGTTCATCCACACAAACGGAACGGATTCTTCACAAAATGAAGGTCTAATCAGTCGTTAACTTTCCATTTCAGAATCCTCTTTAATAACTTCCAACGAACGCGACAAGGCAACAAAAAAAACACAGTGTAATATTTCTTAAAAGCATTTTAACAAAATTTAATAAAAAATTCGTGTACAAAACGTACAACTTAGCATTAAAATATAACTTAACAAAACTTCAATTTTCTCATTATATTCCCAACCCCGCCCGTGACCCACCTGACCAGGTACGTTCGGGTCGTGGTCTGGGCTGGTGAACTTAGAGCTAACATTAGCTTTTCATATCTTCTTTATTATTTGTACGATAACAAGTATGCAAACATTATTGATATTGTGTCATCCAGCTGCAGTCGGCCGCAGTATCTCTTTACCAGTGAGGGTGACAAACAGTGATGCGGATTACAATGTATGTATCATAAGCTGTGGAGAGGTATTGATCCTGGCACTTTTGCCCTGGCATCAGCTTCCTTGCCGGTGCTATCCACAGAGTAACGCTGTGACAGCACGGATAACGTGTCTCTCGTAATGCCCATCTCCCCCGCAAAGCACAGTATAATAGGGCAGGGGATTTTCAAGCAACATAATCCAACATAATCCAATCCATCCAGTCCACTTCCCCGAATGTCTACGTGTACCTTCCGTTTGCCCATTGCACAGCACGTAATGATGCACTATCACGCCGGCAATAAGGTACAGCCGGGAGCAGGGTTGTGGATAATGATTTTACGCCAAGCAGAAGCTGCAGTTTACAATTGGACACGAGGGATAAAAAAAAAACAGAATTGAGGGAGAGCGAGAGAGACAGATAATGAATTCCAATATAAAAAAAACAATAGAAATATATATAACAATTCTCGTTTCCGCAAGCAACACCCGATCCATAGTTTCAGACAGTGTACTTGGAAAAATCGTCCACACGATAGCTGATACCGCCGCTATTGTTTGCACTGCTGGCGGCCGAGCTGAGATCGTTGGCCGAACCACCCTGTTGCAGTTGCTGCTGCTGTTGCTGCTGTTGCTGCCGCTGCTGTTGATCGTCCTGCTGCTGCCCGTACCGGGAGCGGATGTTTTTGATCTTGCGCAACCGTTCGAGCCAGTTGGAGGCGTACGGGCTAGAGTTTTTCGTCTTCAGCGATTGGGCAACCAGTGAGGCTAGCTAGGAAATGGGAGAAAAACACCAAGAGGTTAGGTTTGCTTCCTTAGAAGATCATTCCCGGTGCTCGAGCTCACATTCGCGTGCAGTGCCATCTGGCGGGCCAGTAACGGTGCCGTATGATCCGATACAATCTTCGTATCTCGCGTCACGTGCTGTGCGATGTCGTCCTTCGAGCGGATAAAAACGCGATTGCTGTTCAGCTCGATTGGCTCCACAATTACACAGGCGTAATTGTATTGACCCTGGCAAAATGGCGCCGGAAGGAAGTTCCAATTAGTTCCAAACAAAACAAAAAAAAAAAACGAAACGCTCCCGCAGTCCTCCATACTCACTCGAATCGTTTTCAGATCGTACTCCTCCCCACTCTCGTTGTACACGATCGTGACGAAATCGTTACCGATGTGTTTCTTCTTCTCGTTGCAGTGCGGATCCTGCCGCTTGTTCGGCATCAGGGTCGCAACGTGGAACGTCAGTTGCACGATGTCATCCTGGTAGATGTACGTAAACACACCGTCCTTCCCGTTGCTTTCGAGATCGATGAAGATGTTCTTCTCTTTGGCGTCCTTGATCGCGACCAACGTTCCGAGGCTGCTCAGAAACTCGGCATACCGCAAGCTACCGTACCGGTTCTTCAGGATCTCCGTCTCGCTGCCTGCCTGCCCCGGCCCAACGTACAGCACACCGATCTTGTGCATTTCGAACGGTGGAATTAGATCGAGCAGTGCGATCGCTTTCTCCGGATCTTTGTCCATCAGCAGCGGACACTCGTTCCCGAACTGACCGTGATGGTAGAGCTGCAGGAAGACAAAGCTAGGGCTGACCACGGTACGGTTGATGTGTTCGTTTCGCATCCGCGACACGTTGGCCGCACTCCATTTCGAGCTATCGCGCGAATAGTGTTCGCGCACGGTGGAAATGGTTTTCGAACGACCGCGGGGCAGATCGTTATCGTTTCCACCACCCATTCCGAGCAGGCCACCCCCTATCCCCGATCCACCCATACCACCACCCATCGCTGGGAAGGAGGGTGAAGCCGTGCCGGAACTGGACTGCTTCAGAATGGTGGCGTTCCGGGCAATTAGGCGCGGTGAGAGTGGGACCGGCGATTGGGGCGGTTTGCTCGTTACCTTCTCCATTGGGAGCTTTAGGTTGAGGGCGGACGAGGACGATGTTTGCGTGATCGGATGCATCGCGATCGGTGCAATCATCTGCGTGCCAGCGTTGGAAATGATCGTGTTGCTTTGGGAGTTGTTGCTAATCGTTTCGCTCGATACGGTACCACCGTCGGCGAGGGACCGCGTGCCTAAGGTTGCATCGTCCGCCGAATGTTGTTTGCGAGGTGCGGGCATCGGATCGAGTGTGTTGGACTCCGGCAGCGAGGTGGTGATCGCTGTCGCCTTAGTCGCACCAAACTCACCCTGATGCTTGGCCGTGACCGTACCACGGACCGTCGGCGGTGCTACCGTATGCGTGTCGGCCATGTTGCTTTGCATCCGCAGTGCTGTTGGTGGTGGAGGCGTAGAACCGGCAATCTCCTCCGGTATCGCCTCACAGCTTACACCCTTCCCGTAGGCGGATTTTTTCTTCTCAACAACAGCGCCCTCCGTGTTCTGTACCATGCCGGCCGTAGTCACTACGGCTGTACCAGGGTCTCCGCCTGCAATCGCCACCATCCCACCAGAAGCATCCTGTGCAACATTCTCCTTCGCTTTGCTCAAAAACTGACTATTCCATTTGGTGCGCATCTCGGGGCTCGAATTGACCCGCCTAACTGGCTTTCGCGTACGTCCCTCCGTATCGTCGAACATTACTCCTTCGCTTCCATCGTACCGATTCCGACGCCCGGTCTCATCACCACTATCATCATCCTCATCATCGTCCTCATCGTCGTCGTCGTCGTCTTCATCGTCCGATGCGAGTGCGGCGCTCGACTGCTTACCGGGAATGTTGATCGGGCCCGATCCACCACCACTAAGCGATGCTGCACCTTCGATCCCACTTCCCGAGAGCACATTTTTAAGCTCTTCGTCCTCGCTCTGCTCGTGCTCCTCCTCTACCGACGGTTTCTTCTTTGTGTCGATCTTTTTCGCCATTTCAAACACTTCGTCCGAGATGGACACTTTAGCGCGCGTTGCTGCTGCTGCTCCAGCTGCTACTGTTGCTGGTGGAGGTTGCGTGGCAGATTTCTCCAGAACAGCATTAACCTGTTCCGCACTTCCAAGAGTAGTTCCTTGAAGATCTCCCTCAGCCGCAAACGAAGGACCTCCAGCTAATCGATCAACCATCGTAGCCGAAGGGATATCAGCACTGCTTCCGAACGGTGTCATACCATCGGTGCTAAACGATGGCTGCTGTCCAGCGCCACCAAGCGTAAGATAATCCGACCCAACGACACCTCCGCCGACACTGGGCGAAAACAGCGACGTAAGATCCTGCAACGCCACATCACCACCGAGTATATCGTGCGACACTTGGCTCTGAATGCGTGTGATCCAGGAAGTGAAGCCGGTCGGCCGGCGGACACAAACTTCCGCCCATCCCGTACACACACAGGCACACGGTTGCACCGGCTTATCGAACCCAATGCCCGACGAGGAAGATGAACCACCAGTCAGCGAGCTGCTGAGCTGCTGGGGCAGAATGAGCCGATTTCCAATCGTTGCCATCAATCCTGGTGGGGCTCTCGGTGCAACGAGGGAGCTGGTGCGCTGTAGCTGTAGTTCCCCACCAGCCGATCCCATCCCCGGTGGTCCCATCGTAGGATCGCCAGAATCCGGGTTACTTCCGCGACGTGATAACGCTTCCAGCGAGCCGGACGAGTAGCCTTCCTGAGAACCCTGGCGGAAGAATCGATTACCGGTGGCTGCGGTAGCGGACAGGCCACCACCAGACACCGGACCGTGTGCAGAGTGTGGTACGGTTGGGAATGGGGTTGCCGCTGTCGAGGATGAGGTCGAACTCGAAGTCGTCAGATCGGTGCTGTCGGATTCGTTTGCACTAAAATGGACCATGCAATGGAACGGAGGGTGGATGTAAAACGGGAATGGGTTTAATATGGTTTTTTCGTTTAAAAAAAGAAAACTTAAATGGGTACTTTTTTGTTTGAAATGGGTATGGGATTGTGAGATTTTTTGCTTCCTTTGATAACGTATGTATTAAAAATTGGACAGATGAGACTTGCACCTGATTGTCACAGCAGCTAACCAATTCGACTATGTTATCAGTTGCTTCCGAACTTCTATGGCAAAAAAAGATGGAGCTACGTTCGAAGAAATGTTCGCATTAATAACTTCCTTCCTCGGACGAGGGGACCTCGAGCGGCCGCCACTCGTTCTATCAATTCGTAGATCATGAATCTTTGAGTTTTTATGAATCTTTGAGGATTCATGAAGCTTTGGGGATTCATGAATTTTTGGGGATTCATGAATCTTTGGAGATTTATGAATCTTTGGGGATTCATGAATCTTTATAACAGAGATTCAGAGTCATTCATTCAGTTATAAGATTCATTCAGATTCATGAATCTGAATCAGATTTACCCAACACTAGTCTTTATCGTTCAGCTTCTTAACATCCAGGTATCTTCTTCTTTGGCCTAACGACCTCTTAGGTCATGCCTGCAATTTTTGGCTTACTAGACTCATTGTCGCAGGACTTACTATCCATCTACGTGTAAAACGAAGTCATAGAGAGTTAGCAATAGCAGGCCAAGACCTCACAAGGTTGTATTGCCAAGGAAGAAGAAGAAGAAGAGGCTTATTGTTACCGCATAGTTGGATAGTCAGTCCTCACACTAATGGGGGAACGGCCCAGATGAGACTTGAACCCCGGTCCTGCCGTGTGAAGCGCCATTGTCGCATCCACCACCGGGCCGCCCTCAGCAGAATACCATTTTAGTGACAAACAAATCATAATGCCTACCTTGCACTCAGCTAAAACCCAACCAAAGGACCAATTTACATCCTCTTTCTGGGCAACAAATAACTATTTGGGAATTAATATACTTGCATGCAGCGGGAAGATGATGATGATGGTAGTCCGAATCGAAGGGAACAGAGAGAGAGAGAATACCGAGTACGTGGGAACATTCAGTTATAAGATTCATTCAGATTCATGAATCTGAATCAGATTTACCCAACACTAGTCTTCATCGTTCAGCTTCTTAACATCTAGGTATCTTCTTTTTTGGCCTAACGACCTCTTAGGTCATGCCTGCCATTTTTGGCTTACTAGACTCATTGTCGCAGGACTGAGTATCCATCAACGGGTAAAACTAAGTCATAGAGAGCTAGCAATAGTAGGCCAAGACCTCGCGAGGTTGTAGTGAAAAGGAGAAGAAAAAGAAGAAGAGACTTATTGTTACCGCATAGTTGGATAGTCAGCCCTCACACTAATGGGGGAACGGACCAGATAAGACTTGAACCCCGGTCCTGCCGTGTGAAGCGCCATTGTCGCACGCACCACTGGGCCGCCCTCAACAAAATACCATTTTAGTGACAAACAAATCATAATGCCTACCTTGCACTCAGCTAAAACCCAACTAAAGGACCATTTACATCCTCTTTCTAGGCAACAAATAACTATTTGGGAATTAATATACTTGCATGCAGCAGGAAAATGATGATGATGGTAGTCCGAATCGAAGGGAACAGAGAGAGAGAGAATACCGAGTACGTGGGAACGGGTTACCCACGCGCTCAACAACAACAACTATCGATCTTACCTACTGTGTTGCAAACTGGCTTTGGTATACCTTTTATTCGACGTCGTTGCCGAGGCCGGTGTCATCGGAGCGCCATTGTCCGATGGGTACAACGTTTTACCGGTGGCACTGTCTGCCGCTCCCAGCCCAATACCGGACAGACCGGAATCTTTCCCCGACGAGGCACCACTGTACGGTGGTTCGGGCGAAAGTGGTTGTCCACCACCACCACCACCACCGATGGTTGTTGTGGTGGTGGCCGTACTTGCGCTACTATTCGATTTCGACAGCAGTGCATGGGTGTTGGGTTGATGGTGGTACTGCTGTTGCTGCTGCTGATAGGGGACCAGCTTTGCGCTGCCCGGATCCATACCACCAACACCAACTCCGCTACCGTTTGCCACCGACTGCTGGCAATACTGATGGCACCGATCGCACAGCCCATTCCGGAAGGTGACACCCGAACAGCCGCTCGTCGTGATGGTGATAAGATCGTGCCCGACGAGCCATGTCATCGATTGACCGCCGGACAGTAAGAACTCTGCCGACGGTAGCCGTTTCGAGATGCCGGAACAGGGAGAAAATGTGTGGCGCACCATAAAATCGACGCACGTGTCCGCTAGCTCACAGTGGAACCGATACATATCGTCGTTGAGCGGAGAAATCGAGTAAACCTTCTGGGAGGGCAGTTGGGCAGACGATTGCGCGATGGACACAGTCGAGCCGGACGCAGTGGATGATGCGACGCTAGCTCCCGATGCACGCTGGCCGGTGGCCGACGACGATTGCTGTTGCTGCTGCGACGATTGCTTTTGCTGTTGCGCTTGCTGCTGGATACGATCGCGACGACGCGAGCTTTGCTCGGTTAAGCTTGAGCTACGCTTGCGCTCGGAAGAATCCTCGTTCACCTGCGAAAAGGCACGCGACCCATCCTGGAACGGTACGTGCACGTACGATTCGAGCCCCTGCACGATAAACTTCACCAGCTGATGGCGCATCGGCAGCTTACACTTGATGAACCACGCCGCCACGACGTAATGGGCCAGCGAAACGGTGTAATGATCGTACCGAAACGGGTTCGTAAACGGCAGCGACATCGCCATCACGCACATGTACGTGCGCATGGTAAAGTTACCGAACCGGAAGCTCGGCACCAGGATCAGCGTCGACAGGAACTCGAGCACCGGCAACGCCACCATCTTGGTGCCGGTCATTTTGCTCAACTCGAGCAGCAGGTCGGCCATTTTCGGCATCAACTGTTCAGGCATTTCGAGCAGCAGTATCGTCAGCATGCGGATGCATTCGTGCGGCCGCCGTGAAATCAATCCTTGCTTTAAGGCGTCAATGATGTTTTTCTGGGTGTTTGTGTCCAGATGCTGATGGTACATCGCCAAACTCGAAAGTGCCGGTAGTATCAGCTCCATGTAGTCGGACATCTTCGGTACCATGTTTGCGGGCAGCTGCAACTTCTCCAGCTGCATCTTGTCCGTGTACATCCGGTAAAGTGTACGGGCGAGCGAATCCACATCATTGCCCTGTATCAGTGCCTTGTTCTGCATCACACTGGGCAGCTCGGTCAGCACCAGCTGTATCACTTCCCAGTCCTTTTCCTCCTTCAGGCACAGCACGATCACCTGACAGCCACGCTTGATCGAGATCGTTGTTAGATTCGTGGCCGGGATTCGGTCCATCGCCTTCGAACCAGCCTCCGAACCTCCGGTCCCACCGGTACCGGTCAGATTGAGCTGGCTGGTCGATTGACTCGACAGATACGGTTGCGGCTGTAGACTCTGATGCTGAAACGGTCCCTCAATGCCTAGATAGTGCGAAAAGCGCACCCGGTTCCCGTCCTCCGGATCGGGATAACCTATGTGAAACGATCCATTAGCGCGTGCCTTCATCATCCAGGAGAAAATCCGATACCGTACGCTGGTCACGTTCGCCAGCACGTGCGGTCGCTGATAGTGCAGCTCGAGCAGTCCGATCAGCATGCTGTACACACGGATCGCGTGCAACGAAGGCAACCGGTACAGCTTCACAATAAACAGCCGAATCAACCCATCCACCAGCAGGATAATGTCTTCCGCTTCCTGCTCCGAACGAACCACCTGATTTTCGTCGTACGGACGATGCAACAGCTTTTCCACAATTTCCAGCAGCTCGATGCAACGCTTCGTTTCACAGTGGATCGTAAACTCGATAAGCGTTCGCGCGACCGCCTTCCGCACTTCCGCATCCTTCTCCAGCGGTACCGTACCCAGATGCACGATCACAATGCGCTCCAAAATTTCGTCCTCATACGCAGCCCGGTTGGCGGCCATAATCCGCTCGAGTGCCTGTACGGCGTAAATACGCACATTGCTATTTTTCATGCGATAAAACCGATCCATAAACTGGCAAAGCTGCTTCAACCATTCCGACCGGGTAGCCGATATTCTGCTGGCCCTATAGTCGATCAGTTGCTTCACGGATGCTTCGGGCCGTTCGGCCGATACGTGCTCGATCAGGGTGTACACCTTTTCCGGGTCGGTGTTCATGGTGCCTTGCTGCAGAAGCGTTTCGACCATGTTGAGCGTTTCGTGAAAGTGCGTCACAACCGTGTGCTCTGGCGGTAAGCGATGTATGGCGAGGTTGTGCGAAATCTCCGTCATGATGTCGCAGATAATGTCCCAGGTGGGTTCGTTTAGCTCGTTGCCAGATTTTTGTATCAAACGGTTCATGCTCAGTATCACTTCGTACGTTACAATTACGTGTCTGCTTTTAAGAGCCTGCAAGAAAGAAAGAAAGAAAAAACGACGACATTATAGTCGAAATATCCTCGTGCGTCTCGGTCAAGCAACGAACAAGCTTACATTCCAAAAGCTGGTCAACACAAGCGAAGGTGCACAGTCCAGCTTTGGCACAACACTTATACCCCACAGGCCGACGTTCGTGTGAAAGATGGCGCCACGGAGCAGCGCATCGTCCTGATGGAAGGCCGGATTGTTCAGTATGTTGCACATCGTGAGCAGTGTCGCATGCCCGAGCGTTGTCCCGAAGAGATTCTTCATAATCTTCCAGGAGTGCTGACAGTACGCCTCCTGGTTCACCATCCGGCACAGGATGATAATGAACAGTGTGAGCGATTCGTTCGGAATGATCGCGTAGCAGATGAAGCAATCCAGCACCGACAGGCACAGCAGTATCGTGCTCGTTTCCTGCTTGTTGCACGTCATGTCGAAGATGTACGACACAACGCCGACGAGAAACTTCGGCTCCAGGCTGGCGGCATTGTACTTGATCAGGTTCACGATCAACTCCAGCAGTGAATCGATCAGTCCCGCCTCGTGGATCGATTTTATCCACTCGAGCAGAAATGGGCCAATTTCCTTCTCGAAGTGCTGGATGTTCTTGCCCGTTTCGGTCAGTAGCTTCAGCATCTCGAGCCGATAGGAAATGTCTTCCGGTTCGCTGTGGCTTTCGATCACCCGATAGAACTGGGCTCGCATCATCCCGAGACTGTCGTACTGGCCTTGGATGAGCCGGCAGTAGAAGGCCAGCGCACACTGCCGTTGCTCCATCAGCTTGTTCCCGACGAGCAGGTCCTTCGTTAACTCCCACAGCGATTGAACGGCGTCCGGTTCGAGCCGGGACGTCATCACCTGTTCGCCAAAGTCTCGCAGCGCTTTGCAGCGCTGCGTGACGGGTGTTTCGGGCCGCAGCTCGCGCTCCAGTTCCGGCGAGATCGGTAAATCATGACGAGAGCTTGAAACTGTGCAACGAAAGGAAACATTATACACCTGCGTAACATTAGTTCTTAGCTCGCTCTCATCCGCTTACCGCTACCGGGCTTGGTTATGCGAAAGAACTGCTTTATCTTGGACAGTTGGTTTTCCCTTTCCCTGGTAGTCATCTTGCTGCCCGTACGTACTGGCTCTATCACCACCGCAAACGGTACGGCGCGGTACACGTTCTCTTCAGGGAGGGCTATGCGTTGGTATCGACGAAGCCAATCATCGGTCGCTGGATGGTGCTATTGTTTCGGTTGTTTTGCCGCAGAAAGATTATCGACAGTGGGTATTGGCTATTTTTCACTCCACAGCACCACCAAACCCATCTTGAACATTTTATTCTTTTTTTTTGTGGAACGGTCTTTTGACACTTTACCGACCGTCGATCGGGCTGGTTCGGAGACGTCACGCGACAGCTGACGGGTTGACCACGGCCAAGGTGAGCATAGAGCGGCCGCTGTCAAACGTGCGGGCACCAAAAATGGACGCACCATGTTGACAGCTCGTTCAAACGCAACCGTCATAACGTCGCGTTTGTGTTTGTTGAAAAGAGTGCGGCTTGTGTGAGCAGAGAATCGTAAATTTGCAGAAAAAGCATGGATTTGGACGATAAGAAGGAAAATATCCAACCACTCCGTGGTGGCAGACACGTTGAGCAGCTCGAGTACGCATTCGTGTCGCCGGAACAATGGGAAGAGGAACGAAAGTAAGTTTGTTTGTAGTCTGCACATGAAGGGCTTGCATCTGCACAGAAGGCTCAAGATGGAGAAAACGGTAAACGTTGATCTCTTTGTCTGAACCAGGGCTCATGAAAAGGAAATTGATAGCTATGATGGTGATGATCCGCTGCTTCCTTGGTATGAGTACTTTTTCTGGATGGAGCAAACGAACGTTAGCAACTTCAAGCCAATGATACAGGAGCAAGCGCTGCGTCGGTGTGTGCAGCTGTACGAAAACGATCCCCGGTACATGCAAGATCATCGGTTCATCAAGTTGTGCATCAAATATGTAAGTTAAGCAAGTTGCTTCTTGGAAGAGTGTTGTCACTAATCGTTTTACGTTCTCGCACTCGATTCAGATCGATGCGCAACCATCGCCGGTAGAACTGTACAACGAGCTGTACAACCGTGGTGTTGGCACGCTTTGTGCCGAGCTGTACATTGCCTGGGCGTACTACTACGATGCGGTCGATAATTTTGCCAAAACGGAGGAGGTATTTCAGAAAGGAATTAATGCCGGCGCAGAACCGAAAGCCGATCTCGAGCAGGCACATAAGATGTTTGGGTTTTCCATGTCCCAGCGTCTGCTGTACAAGGACGAGTGCAGTAAGCTTAAGTTTCAATCGTCTCTCGACGAGCGCCGCAATGCCCTTACTTCGTTGCGAACCACTCGTAAGAAGCATGTCGGTAGTATTCGCACTGGATTGGCGGTGAAAAGCTATCAACCGGGACTTGTTAATCAAGAGAATGTTACCAAGAACAACATTGCAACGAACGCAATCGTGTACACCGATGATCCGGGGGAGTCGGAAACGGGAAGCTCAATCGTTCGTCCGTTTTCGAGCGTCCACAGCGAGCCGGAAAACATTATCGAAGCAGCACGGCTGTCAAAAATCAAACCCTCAACGCAAAAAAAGCCAGCACTGTTCGGTACCCATCAAGCGCCATCGTTCGATATACCGGTGGATAAGGAAGAGTTTCAACTGATACCAGTGCTGGTGGACAATTCTTCGAAGGGCGTCTGTCTGTCGGCATCGTTCTGTCGTCGAAACAAACCACAAACTCCCTTCGAAGTGGGCATCTGTGTGGGAGATCCGAAGGAACGAGCGATCCCTATGTACGACAAAATTCGACTGTACTGTCGGGCAAAGGAGCAGAAAAACGGTAAAGTTGGAGGTAGAACGGAATATTCTCCCGAAGAGCTGCGTGCCTATGGGTACTTTATGCGGCGTGGAGTTGAGAATCGATTCACGCAGGAACTAGCGCATGTGTGGGGTCGCGGAACCGATGTAGGAATACGGCTACATCCACTACACGTTGCAGCGAGTAAAGTGAACGAGGCGGATCAAGTGGCGTTTGAAAACCCCACGCTTGATAGCTGTGACAGGAACATTCAAACTAAAATTCGGAACATTTATGCGAACCCGAATGAAGAACAGTCCATCGAAGAGCTGTTGGTGGAACGATGGTTGAAAGGAAAAATTAAAAGTATGTAGAATGAAATGTAAATGTTAACCTTCCATAAACACTAATGCAAATAATAACCTTTTTTTAGAGTGTTTCGATAGACGCTACCAGGATGATATCGATCCGGTTGATATGGACGAAACGCACGTCGAATCCAAACGCATATCCATGGGCCCGGCACGCTTCAGTATGGCACCAACGGCATTTTCAAACGATCCCACCACCCAAACGCAGATGCGACAACGTAGATCGATATTCCCTACGCATCAAACAGGGCTCGTGGCTGCCAGCATTCAGGAAGAAACAGAAGACGAGCTGCGCAACCGAAGCGCCACCGCTAACGAGCAGCTGAATACGTTGCAAAACTCCATGCGATCGTTGGCAATGCCATCAAGAAAGCGTCCCTCGAATGAAGTTCTTGAGCAAGAAACGTCGAAAAAAGAGGATTCTACGCCAACGCCCCTTAAACAGGCGATCGCGACCGATGCTGAGATGAAGCAACCGAGTGAAGAGGAGCCGTTGCCCGTCACGGTGTCCAAGAAAATAGAAATTTTTGTAGACGATAGTGACGAAAATGACGAACGTACAGAAGATCCACCAAACTTCAAACAGCCCAGCCAATGTCCAATAAATGAGGCGCCACAATCGCAACAGCAATCGTACTATCCAAACGATACCTGCTCGACGCAAATGTTTAATTTGTTCGTTAAAAACATAAGCACACCGGTAGCACCGATTCGTAAGCAGTCTCCCGAAGGTGATGCCGTCCCGTTAACAGCGGGTGTATCGAAGCGGATTGTCGTTTTTACCGATGATGAGGAAAATGGTACCGATCCAGAAACGTGTCCACAACCGGGGGTGAAAAATTCCAATCAAGAAAACTTTGCCACTCCTTTGTGCATTCCGGGCGCTATTATAAATGACGAAAATGCGGTTCCCTTGGTGGACAGTATAACGCCACCATCCACCTCATCGGGGTGCAATAGCACGCAGAGTCACAAGCAGCTGTCGACGATAATGGAGCGTACGGAAACGAGCACTGCTTCATCTTCAACGGCAGGCGGCGTTACCAAATCGCCCACCGATACACAGGTAAATGTAATTCTTATTCATTTCAATAGATTTCAAACATGTAACATTCATGCGGGCGGCCCGATGGTGATGCGACAGCGGCGCCGGTCTTCACACGGCAGGACCGGGGTTCAAGTCTCGTCTGGGTCGTTCCCCCATAGTGAGGATTGACTAACCAACTATGCGGTATTAATTAGACTAATTAGTAAGCCAGAAATGGCAGGCATGACCTAAGTGGTCGTTAGTAGTGATGAGAAAAACGGCTCCGAAGCCGGAGCCGGCTCCGACCGGTTCCAATAATTTTCGGAACCGGCTCCGAAGCCGTTGGTTCGGAGCCGGCTCCGGAGTCGTTGGTTCGGAGCCGGCTCCGGAGCCGTTAGTTCGGAGCCGGCTCCGGAGCCGTTAGTTCGGAGCCGGCTCCGGAGCCGTTAGTTCGGAGCCGGCTTCACCGTTCACCGTAAGCCGTAAGGAGCCTGCTCCGGAGCCGTTAGTTCGGAGCAGGCTCTGGAGCGGGAAAAACACTGTTCCGGAGCCGGTTCCGCACCCACGGCTCCTGAGACGGTTTCAAACTACTGGCTACGGAGCCGGCTCCGGAGCCGTGGGTGCGGAGTCGGCTCCGGAGCCGTTAGTTCGGAGACGGCTCCGGAGCCGTTAGTTCGGAGACGGCTCCGGAGCCGTGGGTGCGGAGCCAGCTCCGGGCGAAAACCGGAGCCGGTTCCGGAGCCGGCTCCGGAACCGTGAGTGCACTCCGGAGCGCACATCACTAGTCGTTAGGCCAAGAAAGAAAAAGAAGAAGAAGAACATTCATGCGAAATGCTGGTTGGAACTCCAAGGAGCGTCACATGTAGATCACTCTCGACAAAAACTTCCCTCTCACTGTTGGATTTCAACCTCGACTATTATCACATCTATATTTACGCTTTCTTAAGGCACACTCACCGGAAGACGTAGAATCGGCAACCAAATCCATTTTTCGCGAACCTGCTGACCCCGTCCGCAAACCAGCCTTCACTCTACCCGGTGACGATGGAAAAGGATTCTGTATACACGTGGACAGCACGGAAACGATGGCTAACATTCCACTGAAACGTGTCCCCATCGAATCGCAGCAGCCTGTTCAATCGGATGATAAGGAGAATGTGCTTATCGCTCGTGCAACGACTGCATCCGGCCCAACAGGTGGCATTTTTCAACTTGCAGAAGAACCAACCTTCAGTGGCTTCGGTTTTATAGGAACCGGAGCTACCAAAAACGTGTCCCACATGGTACAACGCGAGCTGGAAGCAAATTCGATTGTCTCATTCCGAATGGGTACGGAACGTACGAATACTGTCCCGATTCAGCTGGTAAAACCGCAACACACAATCCCAGAAGTGGAACCGATCGTGCCTGCATGTTCGTCGGTGAAAAGTATTTCCACCAGCAGCAATGCTAGTACGCTTGTAGGGACCTCAACACCACCAACCATTGTGGAGGCACGGCTACCAGAAGACTCACGAAAAAAGGGCAATAATTCACTTCTCGATCTGCTCGATACAACATTCTCACCGAAAGCGGTCGCAAAAAGTGATAAGGCGGATGGAAATCGTGCAACGGAAAATGTACCAAAAGCCGATGAAGCACGCAAAGAATGTTCGTTCGATTTAGGTGATTTCATTAAATCTCCTCAACCGAAGGCTAAACCTCCGCAAGAACTCCCCACAATTGCCGGTGCTCCACTGGTCGACTGTAACGATCTGTCGCTGCTTCCTATCGCGCAGATAAAGATAGAAAAATCACTCAATATCGATGCGAGTCTTGCGTTGCCAAGCTTTCGGCTTACCGAACCATCCCAGCCGGCCAAAACGGTGACCGGCACCAAGGTGAAACGAATAGATTTGGATGATTTTCCATCACCCTTGCCACCGCCGGGCACGAATGACCGGGCTTCCTTCGACGATATCAACACGATGGCTTTTTCGCTCAACATTAACCATGCGGTCAACTCAACGATCATTCAGGAAGGATTTAAAACACCGGTGAAACAATGTCCTACTGTGGGGCTGTCCGATCATTCAAAGTTTCAAATCGTCGATGTAAAGGGAGGCGTTTCTCAAACGGGAGCAACATTCCTTAAACCATCAGCTCCAGCGGCTGTGGCAAAGCAAAGCACTATCCGAATCTCACCGGCTCTTGCTGCTGGCGAAACTGACACTGACGATGGGGATGTTTCGATTTACCATCCACGTCCCGTCATTTCGCAGGACGTCGAGCAATGGGACGAGGATGATGAGCAGTACGACGCTAACGGTCAGCAGAACAACGTGTACCAGCATAAGCTGGTCGATATGGACGGTACAATGCAGCAGATTAATGCTCACATTAGGATGGAGGAGATAGATCCGTTTGAAAAGCATCTGCTTGAAGCGTTCCTCGACCGGGTCGACTTTCTCACGTACATTGCGGAACAACCGACGTGTCTGATGGTGAACAAATTGCAACCGCTCAAGAAGGATGCTCTCGTCGAGATGCCGGATGCCGGTGTATCATTTCTGGTGCATCAGAAGATCGGGAAAGGAACGTACGGGACGATTTTCAGGTGTGTATCTAGATAAGTAATTCGTTTAGGAGTTTTTTTTTATTAATGATTCGTTTTTGTTTTTACTTTGGTTTCCCTCAGTGCCACGGATAAATCAACCGGAATGAAGGTTGCCATGAAGCAGGAACGTCCAGCAAACCTGTGGGAGTATTATATCTGTCTGGAGCTACGAAGCCGCATCGAAAACCCAGACATTGTATGTGATCATTCGATTTTTAGACGATTTTTATGATTAATTTTTAAAATATTCGGTCTATTTCATAGCTCCCGGGCTTCATGCCGATAGATTACGCGATAATCGGCAACAATGCAAGCATTTTCATCTCTCCCTACTCACGGTACGGCAACATACTGGATGTATGCAATCTGGTTAATAGTACCACTAACAGAAACGTGGACGAATTCATCGCCATGATACTGACCGCACAGATACTGTCGATAGTGGATCATCTGCACAGCTGCCAGATTATACACGCCGACTTAAAGCCGGACAATTTTCTTCTGATGGGACCGTAAGTTGTTGAAGAAGCGTGAAAACTATTTTGCTTCAAGTATCTGTATTAGTGATGGGCGTAATGATGGTTTGATCGGAATCGATTCCGGAGCGCTCCGAATTTCGCGGAATCGATTCCGAACAGTAGGTCCGGATCCGGGATCCCCTTGCAAGATGTGTTTAACTGGTTCTTTCTAAGTACGTGAGCGAGGGGGGGGGGGTATGTCTGGTTATTTCTTCGTTTTTCGGGGAGCCGCCTACGAGCTCAGGCCCCCCCGTGGCCGCTCAGTCCGCGTACCGTTAAATCCGCCACTGCACCCGGATCCGAAATCGGTTCCGCACCCGCATCCGGAATCGGTTCCGCACCCGGATCCGGAATCGGTTCCGCACCCGGATCCGGAATCGGTTCCGCACCCGGATCCATTTAAAACACCGGTGAAACAATGTCCTACTGTGGGGCTGTCCGATCATTCAAAGTTTCAAATCGTCGATGTAAAGGGAGGCGTTTCTCAAACGGGAGCAACATTCCTTAAACCATCAGCTCCAGCGGCTGTGGCAAAGCAAAGCACTATCCGAATCTCACCGGCTCTTGCTGCTGGCGAAACTGACACTGACGATGGGGATGTTTCGATTTACCATCCACGTCCCGTCATTTCGCAGGACGTCGAGCAATGGGACGAGGATGATGAGCAGTACGACGCTAACGGTCAGCAGAACAACGTGTACCAGCATAAGCTGGTCGATATGGACGGTACAATGCAGCAGATTAATGCCCACATTAGGATGGAGGAGATAGATCCGTTTGAAAAGCATCTGCTTGAAGCGTTCCTCGACCGGGTCGACTTTCTCACGTACATTGCGGAACAACCGACGTGTCTGATGGTGAACAAATTGCAACCGCTCAAGAAGGATGCTCTCGTCGAGATGCCGGATGCCGGTGTATCATTTCTGGTGCATCAGAAGATCGGGAAAGGAACGTACGGGACGATTTTCAGGTGTGTATCTAGATAAGTAATTCGTTTAGGAGTTTTTTTTATTAATGATTCTTTTTTTTTACTTTGATTTCCCTCAGTGCCACGGATAAATCAACCGGAATGAAGGTTGCCATGAAGCAGGAACGTCCAGCAAACCTGTGGGAGTATTATATCTGTCTGGAGCTACGAAGCCGCATCGAAAACCCAGACATTGTATGTGATCATTCGATTTTTAGACGATTTTTATGATTAATTTTTAAAATATTCGGTCTATTTCATAGCTCCCGGGCTTCATGCCGATAGATTACGCGATAATCGGCAACAATGCAAGCATTTTCATCTCTCCCTACTCACGGTACGGCAACATACTGGATGTATGCAATCTGGTTAATAGTACCACTAACAGAAACGTGGACGAATTCATCGCCATGATACTGACCGCACAGATACTGTCGATAGTGGATCATCTGCACAGCTGCCAGATTATACACGCCGACTTAAAGCCGGACAATTTTCTTCTGATGGGACCGTAAGTTGTTGAAGAAGCGTGAAAACTATTTTGCTTCAAGTATCTGTATTAGTGATGGGCGTAATGATGGTTTGATCGGAATCGATTCCGGAGCGCTCCGAATTTCGCGGAATCGATTCCGAACAGTAGGTCCGGATCCGGGATCCCCTTGCAAGATGTGTTTAACTGGTTCTTTCTAAGTACGTGAGCGAGGGGGGGGGGGGTTGGTAGGTCTGGTTTTTCCTTCGTTTTTTTTGGGTTATTCCCCTACCAGCTCGGGCCTTCCCGCGAACCGCTAAAATCCGCCACTGCACCCGGATCTCACCCGCATCCGGAATCGGTTCCGCACCCGGATCCAGCTATGGAATCGGAACCAGGTAGTTCCGATTCCGAGCGCCCATCACTAATCTGTATTAATAATTTATGTCCTTTTACTTGCAGCATTCAACTAGCCTCAAAAGTTCCCTGCATACAGCTGATCGACTTTGGCGTTAGTATCGATATGAAGCTTTTCCCGGAGGACGCTAAATTTAAAAAGGTAGCCATCTATTCACCTCCCCTGTAAGTTTGAATTCCTCTAACCGGTTTCGAATTCACCTTCCCGCCGGCAGGTTATCACAACGGAAGGCTTCACGTGTATCGAAATGCTGGAAAACAAACACTGGACGTATCAGCCCGATTTGTACGGTGTCGCCGCCACCAGCCACGTGATGCTGTTCGGCAAGTACATGCAGGTGCAGAAAAACATTGCCAACTGGGGCATTAGGACGCCGATGCCCCGCTACTTTAAGAAGGTTGTGTGGGAGAACTATTTCGCCACGATGCTCAACATACGCGATTGTGATCATTTGCCGAACCTGCAAAAGCTGCGGACCGCCTTTCTGGAGGAGATTACCATGCACGAGAAGTACATACAGGCTAAGATTACCGAGTTCAACCAAGTGCTCGCAGCGTCATGTAAGTGAAGAGCATGTTTACCAATTTCGAAACTATTTTGGGACGTTGTGCCGTGTACCAAACAAAGGAAACATGTGTGCCCTGTACGAAATGCAGGCATTTTTTTAATATTATAGACTAAGTTTTACATCAATACACACTGCAATACCGCGCACTGGACAATACTTCACCAAGCTTTTTTTTGTTTGTTTTACCTAAAGATGACCATCCATGTACATAATCGAACTTTCTAGCCTCGTAAAAGACCTCCATAGAGATTAAGTTTTTTTGTGTTCATTTTTGTAAAATGCTTCTTCAACATATGGTTCGAGTAAAATGGGATAAACCTTTCAAATTTCCTAGAGGTATTTGTATTAATAGTTTTCCCATACATAAGTTTTAAATTAATTATTAGTTTTGTCAATATTTTTAAAACAAATTACATTTTATCTTTAATTTTAAATTTTACAATTTAATTTAAAACGACAAATAACGGATGCTTTTGAATGGAACTGGTCTACACGCGCATGAATGGTTTGTGCCAAGGTTGGTAACAAATTGTGACACAAACAAGATGAGAAAAAGAAAACAAATTGAGTGGCATCGATTGTTTACATTTTACGAAAAGATCGCGAACGAACACAACAAAACAACATAACGAAAAAAAAACAGTAGAAGAAGTTATGCAGAAATAAAAAATAGTGAAGATAACAAGGAAGATACAAAATGAGTTGACAATCGGTGCTTGTTGAAGAAAACGTTGTAAAACAAATTCAGGTTAGTAACGGCGTTGCACCCTTATCATATTACCGACAGCCGGAATTAAAGCGATTGTTTCGTTATCTGAATATAGGAACAAGCTTTACCATCACTTGCGCATTTTTCTTTTGTTCAACATTCCTTTTGGTTTGTTGAAGAAAGTGATAAGCCATAACACTACTCATCTACCTCAGAAGGCTTCCGGAGCGGAATGGACACTTTTGTCGAGCATTTTCACACCAAGCAGGATGTGGACCGAATGCAGTACGAGCCGTTCGGGCGGACGGGATTGAAGGTGTCGAAGGTATCCTTTGGGACGGGCACTTTTAGTCAGCTTTACGGGTAAGTTCTCTTGCGTGACGCGGAATTTTATAGTAAAAAACACCCTTTTCCTTTTAGTAATCTTGATGAAGCGGAAGCATTAGAAGCGGTAAAGGTAGCCGTGAAGCGCGGTATAAACTACTTCGATACGGCCCCTTTCTACGGGCAGGGTCGTTCGGAGCAAGTGCTCGGGAAAGCGTTGCGGCAAATACCGCGCCAAGCGTACTATGTCGCAACCAAAGTCGGACGCTATGAGCGAGATTTCGAGCGAATGTTTGACTACAGTGCGGGTAAAACGCGTGAAAGTGTGGAGCGTAGCTTAAAACTGCTCGGCGTAGACTGTATCGATGTGGTGCAGATTCATGATGTAGAGTTTGCGCCAAATCTGGACATTATTGTGGAGGAAACACTTCCCACGCTGGAAGCTTTACGTAGCGAAGGAAAGCTACGCTTCATCGGCGTATCCGCTTATCCGGTGGAAGTGTTGAAGCAAATCATATCAAAAGCTCCTGGTCGTTTTGATACCGTGTTGTCCTACTGCCGAAACACTCTTTTCGATGATGTGCTGAAAGAGTACATCCCATTCTTTGAGGAACACAATTTAGCCATTATCTGCGCTTCCGGACATGGTATGGGGTTGCTTACGAACGGTGGTCCACAGCCTTGGCATCCGGCGGATCAGCTGCTGAAAACGGTATGCAAGGAAGCAGCGGACTACTGTAAACGGGGGGGCGTTGAACTTGGCAAGCTGGCTATGCATCACTGCACACAAATGGCAGGTCCAGCAACTTTTCTGGCCGGTATGCAAACTACCGCATTGGTTGACATCAATCTGGATGCTTACCTTAATGGACTTTCGGAGAAGGAGGCTGAAGTGCTGGCGTATCTAAAAGAACGGTAATAAGGAGGCAAATCTTTTGTGGAATCGGATTCGATTTACGAAATTTATTTTCCTTTTTTTTTTTAAGGGTATTTTCTAAAGTTAATAACACAAACTGGGAAGGCGTCGAACTGGAAGCATACCGGGCCGCCATGAAGAAGTAAAAATGAATAGTACGTAAATTGTTACACACTTCCCGACTGCAGGCTGACTTGACCTTGACCGCCGATCTTCCGAACATTGTTTAGATGGAAGTCTCACCTCTAATAAAATATATTTTTTGCAAACGTCGCTGGCGGGAGTCATTCTTATATCGTAGATCTTTCAGTCGAATGCTCTAACCCCTATATTCTGGATAAAACAATTAGTCCGAACAACTATTTAATAACTAATGAAACAAATACTGAACCTTAGAGCCTTAAACATCAATTCAATAGTAGAATAAAATACAAACAATCCATAATTTTGTTCGAAAAACCTGAATTTGCTGAGCGATCCCCGAAACCACAACAACGGGCATTGTTTTGTTCAAATAAACGTCAAACACAGAACCACATGGAAGGTCCAAAACGTCATCAACGATCGATGAGAGAAGATGGAAGGACGGAAGAATGTAGAAAGAAGTGGCGCGGTCTGGAGAAGACTGCCTACTTCAACACAGTTTGATTAACGTTTTAATTCGTCTAGAGCGCAACAAGTGCGTCGTGGTTTGTGTGTCGCGGACGGAACCCCCCAACAAAAAAAAACATGAATCCGTCGGAATGGTTTAGTGAAATTTCTAACGAACTTTGGCCGGGCCAGTGCTTCTCGGTGAAGGTGAAGCAGGTGCTGCACGAGGAACGGTCCAAGTTCCAGGATATTAAGGTCATCCAAAGGTACGGTTGTTGTTATGGTGCCCAACGGCAATGGTTACTGGGATTCGATTCATTTTCCGCTTTCCCACATTTCCAGTGAATCGCACGGTGTGGTGCTGGTTTTGGACGGCATCATCCAGTGTACGGAGCGGGATGAGTTCGCTTATCAGGAAATGATTTCCTTCCTGCCGCTCTGCTGCCATCCGAACCCGCAGCGGGTACTGATCGTTGGTGGTGGTGATGGTGGTGTAGCGCGCGAAGTTGTCAAGCACCCGTCCGTGCTGGAAGTGCACCAGGTCGAGATCGATGACCGGGTGGTGGAACTGTCCAAGCAGTATCTGCCTTTCATGGCGTGCGGGTTTGAATCGCCCAAACTGCGGCTTACGATTGGGGATGGGTTTGAGTATATGAAGCAGCACGCAGGTGCGTTCGATGTTATCATTACGGACAGTAGTGATCCGATCGGACCGGCTGAATCACTGTTCCGGGAGTCATACTTTGAGCTGGTGAAGCGTGCCCTCAAACCGAACGGCATTATCTGTTCGCAAGGTGGTAGCTTCTGGTTGGATGCGGGGCATGTGCGTGAAACGCTCGACTACTGCCGGAAACATTTCCCGCGGGTTACGTACGGGTTGGCGGCCGTTCCATCGTATCCGACCGGGCAGATTGGGTTCTTCATCGCTAGCCTTAATCCGGTAAGTGTTTTACTGTCTTGTCACCGTGTTTTGTTACCCATTTTTTTAACCGGTTGCTGCGGGGCAAACCAGGAAACCGATTTCAGGGAACCGGCACGTACGTTTGACGACACAGAGATCGATCAGATGGGACTCCGTTACTACACAACCGACGTACATCGGGCTGCCTTCACGCTGCCAAGGTTTGCGGCAAAGGCACTTAATCCGTAGGCCACCAAGACAGGGTAAATGAGTTTTTTTACGAGTACAATTACTGTTTTTGTGTTATTTTTAACTTGAATGATCAGCTGTTAAAGAAAGAACGTTGCAACTGTGAAGAGGGAGAGCTGATCATGCAGTGTGTTTGCAGAATCTTTGCGCTTCTTTGTTTCCAATAAATGTTATACCGTGTCACAGCTTTTTATATAAAAACAAACACAAACTTTTTGTTTTATTAAAACTTACTTTTTCTTAATACTAACATTCAATTAGCCTAAAACATACAAACGTTAAACGTTACAAAATGATTAACAAACACAAAAAAAAGGTTGCTAACAAATCCTATCCTATTTCTGACTAGAATTACGCGCACATACGGCTAAGTTCGACTCCTTTTTTCTGCTTATGTAGTAAAAAAGGCGGACAAAAGCACTGTTTAATCAGCACTCCAAAAGTTACGCGCACGTGGGTCGCCGCGGGTCACCTTTTAATCTTGGCCCGTCGTTGTGCTCGTTTTACAAAATTAGAACGTGATCTTATCAACTGATCACATATGTCAGCAGATTTGGTTTCACACACTCATGGAAGTACTGTTTTAATTTGGCTCTTTCGTAAAGAACTGTGGAATGTAAAGTTTTTAATTCGTTTTCATTTGTTTTCTAAAATAATGTAAGCTCTACTACACACAAAACCGCAGTGTTGGTATTATACACAAAAAAATATGTATTATACAACATTGATAAATCTTGTGTGTATCTCCAATACGTTCATGTGCATAAAATGCTTTTCCACAAGACCTGGAAAGAGATTCATTTCTCCTCCAAAAAAAAAAAAACAAATGGAGCATAAATAACATTCAAACTAGACCAAGCATTACTACAGCAGTGTTCTCATCACAAAACCAAAGCTTTAAGGTTATACCAAAATGCTCGGTTTTGGCAAACAGTTTGTGTGGAGAGAACGGTTATAAATTTTATATAATTATATAATTTATTTATCTCTTAAGAAAAACGAACGAACAAAAAATTCTAAGACCTTTCGACGAGAGCGCGCAGGAACTGATTGTTGTGAGTTCCTCTTAGTTCTTATAAATATTCTACCTTTTCATACACACAATCCTCTCTCTCTCTCTCGCTATATTAAATCTCTTTTTCTTGAATGCGTGTATGTGTGTGTGTGTTTAAAAGCTGTTTGTCGTTGCGCGTGGCAAGCAAAACGGGAAGCTTTTTTCCTTTATCGTTTGAGTTGAGTCTACTATTACATCCAACAATGATGGTGGTGATGACTATACAAAAAATGGCGCTTTTTTGGGCTCCTTCTTACGTCGAAACTTACTGGGGCAAAGCGTATTAATAGTAGTAGTAGTAGTAGTAGATAGTACATAATATAATATTCTCTTATTGCTGTGTTAATCTCTCTTCTTGCTTGTGTATGTATAAGTGCGTTTTTGGAAGTTCGGTCGGTCCACCTACTTTTTCCGGTCCATTCGTCGATTGTTGTTGTTGCCATTGTTGCGCCGGTTGTTATTGTTGTTGTTACCGGGACCACCCGGAATATTACCATTGTTGCCCATCATCATCATCATCTGCTGGCCACCACCACCGCCGCCTCCCCCATTGTTGTTATTCCCCCATCGGTCATTATTGTTGCGGAAATTGTGCCCGATCCGGTTGTTGTTGCGCATGTTTCGCATACTGTTCCCATTGCCCTGGACCCACGGTGGCATTGGGCCATTGTTTCCGGGGCCACCTCCGCCACCGGTGTCATTTTTGTTTACATTACCCATCGCAAGGAACTGTTCGAATGGCATGTTTGGTGAAACGCCCAGCAAACCCGGTCTCATCATGCCCGTCGGTGGTGGCGGTCCCGCCGGTGGTTCCTGCTGCCCGAAGGGACCGTTGGGGCCGCCCATAAACATTGGCGGCTGATGCGGAGGTGGTACATTCATCGACCCGGGCAGTACTCCGATCGGGGGCGGAACGTGCAGCGGAATCGGCAGCTGCATCGATGGAAGCGGCCCGCCTATCGTCGGTGGCGGAATGTTCGTCGACAGTGGAAGGGCGGGCGGTGGCAAGCTCGGCACAGCCTGCACCTCACAGAACGTTACCGAATCGTCCACGTACACGTTCAGATAGGTTAGGATCTGCTGCAGCATGTTGCTCGTGCTGAGAAACTTCATAAAATCGCTCAACTGTTCCGGCGACCGGTCGGAATTGTGGTACTTCTTCATCTCCGTCGACAGGATGGCAAGCTGCTGGTTGACCATGATCTTGTGCTGCGAACCGAGATCCTTGTACCAGGCCGACTTTTGCAGGATCGCCTGCACATCGATCTGCGGTATGGTGGAATTGTTCTTAAACGGACCACCGCCACCCGTTGTCTGGAGGGCTGCTGCTGTTTCTTGCAGTAGTTTTTCTGCGTGTCGTTTGCGTGGATCCACCCGAGGGCCGCTGCTGATCATGGCCGGCGGTTTACTAACAACCGGCGGGTGTAGAGGATGATTCAGCGACGGAGAACCGATGTGAAGGGGCGAAGAGGGTGGATTCGGGTCGGGAGATTTAATACCATCGCTGGTATCGTCCCGATCGTCGTCGTCGTCACTCTGCAATCCGAACAGTCTCCGTAGCCGCGGATCCTTGGTACCGAGTGGGCGTGCCATCGAACGCCGAAGTGTACCGTAGTTTGGTTTTGGTACGTCAACCACATACACCTGTCGGGAAAAGGGAGAGAAATCGAAGATGTGTTAGGAAGAGTGTCCCGTACGCATAAAATAGAGAAGTAAATGCAGCAGAACAGTCGCTCCAAACTCCCGTGAAGTTCGAAATCAACGATGGCTAAAAACGATGCCATCGATCTTGGCAAGTGCTGATGACATAGAAATCATTGGTTTGAGGCTCTGCTACGAGGGCTGACAATAAAGTAAGGTCTCCAACGCTGCAACTTCACCGGATCACGCGCTAGGCGAAATCTGGCAACACCGCCGTGTTCCTTGCTTCTCCCACTACCACTTTGCTGCTGGGTGAGGCTTCCCCGACCGCTCAGTCTTGGCTGAGCAGCCGTCAACGATGGAGGTACCCTTCGCGTCAGCGTCCAAGTGCGAATTGCGTTCTGTAATACGTTTTTTGAGTGCGAAAAAGGTGACACCTATTGAAATCCATCTTCAACTAGTTGAAGTTTACGGAGAAAAGTGTATGGACATAAAAAACGTGCGTAAGTGGAGCCGCGAGTTCAATTCCGGGCGCACTGATGTTCACGACGAGGAGAGAAGTGGCCGACCGTCGGTCTCGGATGCGATTGTTCAAGCAGTGGAGGCAGAAATGCTCAAAAACCGCCGTGCGACAATTAGGGACTTGGAAGAGAAGCTTGGAGAAGTGTGTAGCAGCGAAACAATCCGTCATATCCTTGTGAACAACTTGCAGTATCACAAAGTTTCTGCCCGATGAGTGCCGAAACGTTACCCTTGACCTGCTCGAGAAATTTGGCTGGGACATCATCGATCACCCTCCCTATAGTCCCGACGTGGCCCCAAGTGACTACCACATGTTCCCCGCCCTGAAAAAACATCTCGGAGGGAAGAAGTTTGAAAGTGATGCGGAGGTTCAGAAAGAGGTCAACACCTGGCTGCGCGAGGCGGACGGAGAGTGGTATTCTGCCGGCATAGACAAGTTCATCATGCGGATGCGCAAGGTGTTGGAAAAAAATGGCGATTATCTAGAAAAGTAGCCAAGACCTTGGCCTTTCCAACGGTGTATCGCTATTTGTAAATAAATGTCATTTTCTATGAAAAAACAAATTGGAGACCTTACTTTATTGTCAGCCCTCGTATATAGCAGACGCTTACCAAAGGATCGAGCATGCGGCACTGAACCTCGGGTGTTGGAGATCAACGAGGCAAAAACCAACACGATGGTGGCAGCACCAGCGGTCCTGCTAACAAACACTGATTAACGCTCGGGGGTGATACACAGATAGGTACAGATAGGTTAAGAGCAACAGCATTGACATCAGCACAGGCATTGAAGTGTATGCAAGGGTGCTGGCTGCAAATTTGGTCAAACTACAGGCCTGAGAAAACTTCTCCACTCAAAATAATTGTCGCGACGGACGAAGCTGGGACTGTATTGAACCTTTATAGTCCTTGTACTCACATACACCTCTGAGACATGGACTTTGTCCAAAACTGACGAAACCCTCTTAGCCGCTTTCGAGGGGAATAGGCTCAGAAGGATTTTTGGCCCCGTATGTGTGGAAGGACAATGGAGGAGCCGATACAACGGGGAGCTCTTGGAGCTGTACGGTGATCTCACCATCGTGCAGCGAATTAGGCTCGCCAGGCTCCGGTGGGCTGGTCATGTCATGAGAATGGCACCGGACGACCTAGCCCGTAAAGTCCTGACTTGTCATGGGAACTCCGGGATGGATTCACGAAACCATTCCGAATCCACATGTTGAAAACCGACTCCGAATCCGGTAGAATTCCAGATTCAACTCCGGAGCTATGGAGTACTCCGATTGACTCCGGAGCGTTGGTGCGTCCGTCAGATAGGCAGATAAGTAAGTAAGTAAGTAATATCTCTTACCTTGTAGTGAATCGGTGCATGTGACCCAATCGAACCATCGATTTCTGTAGCCGGTACATAGTTGGCCATCATCGATTTGAAGGGAAAAGCTAGCTCACTCGCCGGCTCCCGTCCAATCGAACTTCCACCGATCGAGTACGGATCATCGTCCGCAATGTTTAGCGGAAGTGGTTTATCGGATCCGTAGCGGAACGGTGTGGCCGCCATCGTAGGAGAGCTTCGTCCTCCGTTACCATCGTCCGACGCATTATCCGAATCGTACCAGTCGTAAATCGATCCACTCGTGCCGGCGGTTCGCTTGTTTGTGTTTGATTTTGCTACTACTGGCTTCACCGCTACCTGTGGAGGGCCACCGACACCATAAAGCTGTTGCTGGTGTTGCCCACTGTTACTGTTTGGCTGCGAGTCTGCCATGGAAGGGGTCCAAACATCCGCCGTCTGCTCTTCCTTCGCTACAGGCGATGGTGATCGATGCGATCGCGGTGATTCATTGCTGTTTCCCTGATGCAGTGACTTATCGAGCGTGTTGCCAAACTTTAGTATATCCCCAAGGCCCTGCGCATAATCGATCTTGGGCGGTATAAGTGGTGGAAGCAACATGTTCTCTTCCCGCCTATCCTCAGTCCTCTGTTTCTCCGACTCCGGCGGATTATTTTCATCGGATTCTTTCTTTTCCTCTTCCTCTTCCTCGTCGAACGTAATCTTAAGATTGTTTTCATCATCATCATCATCATCGTCGTCCTCTTCCGCTGTGTTCAGTAGACAGCTCGAGTTGGCCGCAACCGCGTCTAGGTCTTCCTCGTCTAAATTCGAATCTTTAATGTACTGTGAATAGTCCACGGTGGGTGGCTTCATGAGAACACCGCTACCGGGTGGTAATACCTCATCGTCGTTGACCTTATCCGATGGGTCACCACCACCACCCCCCAATGGAAGCACTCGCATATCAACGTCTTTTCTGATGCTACCATCCTGATCGTTGGTATTGCTGCTGCTGATAGCTACTGCGTTGCTGGCCGCCGCTCCCGGTAGTGTGCGCAAATCGAGATCCTTTGCCGGTTCGCCGGCTGCCATCGAAGTTTTGGTGGGAGGACGGTTGCTACGTTCATCGGCCATTTGCAGCGCATTCAATGCCCGCACCTGCAGGTCGTGTATTTGCGTAATGCTCAGACCCAGCTCGTTCAGCTGTGCCACCGTCAGCTGGCTGATTTCGTCCAGCGTCCTAATGCCCATCTGCTCGAGATCGCTTATCTGGGCGGGTGTGATAACGCCGGCCAGCTGCATCGTCATATCACCACCGTCGGATGGTTCACCATCGCTTCCACCACCACCACCCCTATCCTCTCCCTGCCGCTCGCACCACCGAGATCGACGGGAATGCTTTGGGCTGAGCATACTGCCGCCGGCGGTGCCACTGTTCGCTGGCGGATGTCCGGTGACCACATCCAGCAGGGAAGGAATTTTCCCACCGGACGAAGAATCGATCTTTCCACCGTACCGTTCCTGTAGTTTGCGGTGCGTTGCGTTCAACATATTGATCGCATTATCACGGCTGATGCGCTGGAAGCTGCCGAGAATTTCCTGCGGCGCCGTTTCCAGATGCTTCAACAGTATGGCGCGCAGATCGTCCGACAGGGGTTCACCGTGGCTGAACAAACATTTGTCCTTCTCCTTGCACTTCATGCCAAGGTAGTAGTACTTGCAGGGGAAGTCTTTGTGCATGTACAGACACTTTTCCCGCTTGGCGCAGCAGTCCATTAGGTAGAATTTACACAGCTCCATTTTCCGAGGTCCCGTCGGTCGATACTTTTCGTCCTGTGGAAAATAAAAAAAACGTAAACACGTGTCTCAGTAAAAGTCGTCACCCACAGTACATGCTTAAGTTCACAAAACTTACATCCGAATCATCACGCTTCCGCTTTCGCCCCCCACCATCCCGGTTCGGTTTGTTGTTATTGCTTCGCTGGCGCGATTGTTTCCGCTTTTTGCGGTTGAAGTCCCGCTCCCGCTCCCGGTCCCGTTCCCTTTCACGATCGCGCTGCTCTCGGTCCCGGCGACTGCTACCCCGACCGTGCCCATCCCGCCCATCGCGCATCGACGAATCGTCCGACGAGTAGTGTGTGTCGTCTGCGTCCGAATCGGACCGTCCGGAATCACGTCCCATCATGTGCTGCTGTTGGGGGCTGCTACCCCGAACATTCAACATTTCATACTCTAAATCCATCTCCCCATCCTCTGGATCCTGATCGCCACCGAGCCGTGGCTGTTTGCTGTTGTGCCCGTCGGCATTACGGTTCGCTTTCTTACGTTTTTTCGATTTGCGGTGCGAAGATGCGGAAGGTGTGTCACCTTCCCCGTCGTTCGTGTGCGGAACGGACGATGGCATCGGTGGCTGTACGCCATCCCGCTTCAGTGCATTCGCAATGGCATTCTCAACCTTGGTAGCCCAATCATCCACAACCGGGGCGGGCTTTTTCGAAGAGCGTTGGGATTTGTTGTTCGAGTGGTGTGTGTTTTCTCGATTTGGAACCGGCTTTCCTTCACCGTCGCTACCGTCGCGATGCTGATGATCGCCGGACGGTAACGGTGACGGATGCTGCTGCTGCTGCTGCGGTTCGTACTCTTGATAATCGTGCGGCGTGGGTTGAACCAGTGGTGGATCATCTGGCTTCACATCATCTTCGTCATCTTCAATCTCGCCATCCTCAAGATCTTCCGGATCGCTCATTGTTGGCCTGTAGTTTTGTTTTGTCTACGAATTCTTTAACTGAGCTTTATAACCTATCCGAAAGCAACGGGAGAAACGATAGAAATATGCAATATGCAAAAACAAAACATCAGATAAATGGTCATTGGGAAGGTAAAGCTTAAAGAGCGTGGTGTGGCACAATGGGGAACTATGGCAGGAGAGATGCATCATCACGTCATTTTGAGTCCCTATGAGAGTGTAATGGGTGCACAAATAATGCGCCATTTATCGAACGTTTAGGCGTGTGTTAGAACTGTTAAATTAACCGATTCGTTCGTAAACAACATTTTCATAAACATGTAGCATATCATCATGGGTCATTCCAGCTGTGCTGCAGCATATTTTCATTCCACCCCCTGCCTTGCCGTACGTGTACAGTCCACACGGCGTACGGTCATATTACAAGGCGTACGGTCAGACAAGGACAAGGTCATATTTGAGGAGCGTTTCCCTGGAACAACAACATTAGCCGTCTCGTTTCTCACCTCTTACGCGAGAAGAGATGATTATGTTAAATAAAGGGCTGAAAATAAATTTGTCGAACAAATATGTTAGAAGTTAGGCGAAGGAAACTTTTGTCACAATAAAAGTAAGGGAAAAACAATAATATTACCGCTGTAAAAAAGGGGGTGCCCTTTTTTGGCAGGTGGTACGCTTTTACATCAATACACAACCGAAAGACAAATAATGGCCAAACACATATGCACACGGCCTGCTGAGAGTTTTCGTTTGTCATTCGCTATACGGCGGCTTCTTGCTTTTCGATATTCCGACGCGCATACAAATGTGCGTATGTATGAGTGTGTGTGTGTGACACATTCCGTTAACAAAAGAGGGGAAAGTGAATTCACGCCAGGCGTTCATTTCTAAAAATAGCATCCAAGTAGGGGTTATTAGCGAACCCTTCACAGACCAAAGCACCTCCCGAACCCAACAGCAAAAAAAAAAAAATAGGAGCATCGCAAGGCTGCGTACGAAAATAATGATACAACGGCTATTAAATTGCTCTATATGGTGTGTGGGGATTAGGCGTAGGCCAGTTTCGAGTTAAATGGTTATACACTGATAATAATCTGCACGTGGACCTATCCTAACCTGGGAGTGGGAAAATAGAAGTGTAATTACATTATAAATATACTGAATCACTGATTTTCTGCAATAATTAGACGGCAAAAAAAGAGAACAATCAATTCAGCACACACAACAGACGACGACGTGCCGTCTCTCTGTGCCTTGCCGTCTCGTGAACTACTACGGGCGATGGGAGCGTTTCGATTTGGCTTTTCCTGAACACGGGCGGACGCATATGTTTCTCTTTTTCCCCTCGTGCACAACATCATCAACACACACTGGAGCTTTGTCCATCGCACACACTGCTGCTGCTGTAGTACTTTTCAGGTTAGCGCCCCGTTATTTCAATAACACAATACATCTGCACACATACACACACCCATATCATCCGTTCATACCTTTGCAAGATGGTATGTGTGTGATTCATTCTTGCCTTTTTGGGTCCGACTGCTTCTTCTTGGCCCTGCCGTGTGTTTTCTTGTCTGACTAACTTCTCGAATGAAAAAGATGGCGGCTGTGCCGCGGTTCCCGTTGGCTTACTATGATCGTAAAATTTTCTTACTTTACGCTGCTTGCTGACACGAAATTTATGGCTCTCTCTTTCTCTCTATCTCGCTCGTACGGTTTGCAGACCGTATCGCGCTATCTCGCTCGTTTATGCACACCGCGGTTGAGAAAAAATGGGATCGTGGTATCTTTCTTATGCTTGCTAAACGAAGACAGAACCGTTTAAATACGTATTTATGGATTACCAGAATTACTTACGAAGCCTTTTTCGAGACAAATTGACGTTCACTACCCTAAAAATCACATAATTTTGCTTAAAAACAAACGACAATGATACCTGGAGTCGGGTAAACCGGACGACTTTTAGTTGCAGGCCATACTACGATCGAAAATACGTAATTACGGCATTTTCTTCACAATGCACGCCCTCCGGGAGAACACCGAGAACAGGTGAAATCAAATGTTTCCTAGGGCGAAATCGATAACCGTGTACCCGTGGGCGAGACGACGTCTGTGGGAAATGTTCCACATGGCCAATCGAGATAAGCCAACAAAACGAAAATTTTTGCACGTCCCGCACACGGAATGAACTATCATTTCGTGCCATTTTTCCTGCCAAGATTTTTCACGTACAACCGCGCCCATGATGCATGACGCACACACGGTGCGCGCTAGACAACCATTGTTCCGTAATGCCCATTATACACGCTTCCGAAAAACGCCAGTCCCCGGCAGAGGACGTAGATGTTAGGAGAAAAAGGGATTTTCGTTTTCCAGAAAGTTATATACCGTGTTTCGTTTGACTGTTGGTTTTTGCACACTAGGTTTTGGGGGGGCGAGCTTGGGGCTCGCGTTTTGCTTCGCTCCAAATGTACCGCGCGCGATGTCGAATTAGGTCTCGCTCTCGATGGTCCGCTTGCTTTGCTGGTGAGGATGTGACGTCGTTCGCTTCTGACTTATTTCATTCGAAACATTATTGCTGGCTTTTTCTCTATGCGTTCATCGGTCATTTTTTAGGCAAAGTATCGATTGTGCTAGCGAAAAAGCTTAATCTGTATTAACGACTGTGTGGTAAAAACGACTGCATTGTTTCAACAAAATTTCCGAACTACAGATAAAAAGTATTACGATCCGCTTTGTCTGCAAATTGCTTATGAAATGAGGTAGGCTGTACATTACGGCACAGAACTCAACTCTGACGCGGTAGTGTAAACGGACCGGCCGAAGACAGCCGAACGGCGTTGGTACTTTTTCGAACATGACAGTTCGACCGTGCGACGTTTTCGAACATTTGAATCCGATTTGAACCGTTTGTATTTTTTTTTATCGTTTTATTACCATTCGAGGGACAGTTTTTGTTTATTGTTGTGTTGTAAATGGCTTTGCAGTTATAATGACTGAGCAATACATTGCTTTACGGGCAGGTGGAATCAATGTACGGCAGTATGAATTGATTCTTTCCTACACAGGGTGACGTTAAATTCTTATTCGAAAGAAGCTTTTTAACTACAAGGTCAACAAGGGCGTTCGAGGTCAAATCAACTAAATTGTAAATGGTTTTGATTTTCAAACTTTCAAGACGTGAATGAAAAGGAAAAAAGAGTAAAAAGGATCTAAAAATAGCAATTTCCTCATTCGTCCCTAACCTGGAACAGAATGTGAGCTGGAAATCCGTGAAATGAACGAAAAACAGCCCATTGTGCGATGGTTGTTTGTAGGCTGAAAGCTCTTCGGCGAAAGCTCTCTCTAGGAAACTTCGTACGCAGAAAAGCTTTTTAATCCTTTATTTACAATTGCCTAAAACAGGATACGATAAACGTGACAATTAAAAGAAAGAATTAAAATAATGTAAAATATAAAATAAAAACATAAAAGCTCAATCGTTGATTTTTGGTGTGTGCTTCTAATTGTTGTGCATCTCCAGCCGCATCCACATGTTTGAAACATGTGGACACTTATTTAATGACCTGGAAAACACTGTAACTCACTTTGCTTTAACCACTTATCCATAAGTGAGTTTAATATTGTGCGATTTTCCAAAGATCCAAACAGTAATAGCATCGATAAAGGCAGCGAGCCGAAATCAGTGCCGACATATTGTTTCCCCACTACATGTGCTGTCCCTGTCACAGTCAATTTGCCTTGCGGAAGACTCGAAACCACACATTCGCACAAGATGGGATTAGCAATACTCATTTTTACACGTCCAATTACACTTTATTCTTACTGCCGCGAACTGCTCGTTTTGCATTTCCGACATTTCCGCCCCAAAATTTGTATTCTCCCATTGCAGCGCCGTCTGTGTGTTGTGCTCACTTTGTGTCTGTTGTGTGTGTGCTTCAGTTTCGGTTGACTTACTTTTTACTGGTTTAAAATTAATTATTTATCTTTCGCATCAGTTTACCCGTTAGCCCGGGCTTGTCAGTTTTCAAATCTCGGCAAACGAGCTGGAAACCACTTGTACCGTGCCACTACTACGCAGCGAAATTTGATACTGGTTGAAGCAGAAGAAGACGAAGAAGAAGCAGTAAAACAAAACCAAAAAACGAAACGAAAAACACATTCCGCTCGTTCGTTTGGTTTTGCCACGGTTTGCTGATTTGTTTCGAGACTGTGGGTTTGGGGAGGTTTTTTGTTTTTGTTTGGCAACCTCCTCCTAGATCACGCGAGGCATCACGCGACGGCTGAAGAGCATGACTTGGCCTATGTTTACGCGCGCCTATATTGGCCGATAAGCAAAAACGGAAAAAAGAATCGGGTTTGAAACCACAAACCGACCTTCCTGCGCGAAGGAAGTTGCATTAGGGAGGGTGGGATGGGCCGCCCCCCCTTCCCGGGTGGGCGTTGAATGTTTACGACCAGTAAGGAAGCAATTCAATGAACGCTTTATGATTCCTATCTGTTTATTCTCGGGCTCGCAAAGTGATCTAACTGAGTGTTTGTCAATGCGGCCACTGCCGCAGCCATAGCCACGGGAAGGATGTAAAGGATTGGCGGAAGTTTATGATGGAGTTTTTGCTTTATTGAGGTTTTGTGATGATGATCGAAGGGCAGTGTAAAAAAAAAGAGGAGGCAACGAAGGCGAGAAAAGAAATGAACGCGAAAACCTGAAGCGTTCGCAATCAGGAACAAAATCGTCTTCGGCGATACTCATGGCCACGAGGAAAAATTCATCACAATGGTTTATTGGTGGATGAAATGGTGGTAGGCGTTGAAAGCGCTTTTTTTGTTGTGTGTGTGTGTGCGTACAGATTGTCGTGTCTTTGGCAATAAATTTTCATTCAAGCCCCCCGTTTTTTGAGACCCGCCGGAGCAAAACCCTTTGAAGTGCGCAACATAAATTGGCAATGTGCACTCTGATAACGAATGTTTACTTAATAGGCGAGGTTAATATTAATGCGTTCCTTTTTAAAACGATGACTATCTTAATATAATATCTTAATATCTTTAATATCTTTAAGCAGAATAAATGGGAAGAGTTGAGAAACATTTGAAAACTGAGATCGAATCAGACGTGGATACGATTTACAAGTCGACCAGGAATGTTCTCGGGATAGAAGAAAACTTGTTGTCCTGTAGTTCAAACGACGTCAGCGCTCGATCAATAGGATCAAAGAAGGGAGAGAGTCTCCTATTCTAAATCTCCTCTGTGTCCAAATAGTCCTACAATTTAAAGGACCTCCGCCTAGAAACCACAAAAGACTTACGGCGAGCAAAGATTCTCTTTGATCAAGACCTCAGCAGCAAACAATCCAAAGCACCTCTGTGTCAAAGAATGCCTGTAGTTCGAAGGACCTCAACCATAAAACTTTGGAGTCCAAGAAGTCCCATTATCTATAGTATCTCGTACTCTACTTATTTAAAAAAATTACAACCTCCAAAATATGTCCTCGTCCAAGAATTAAAACGTTATCATCATCAAAGGAGCTACGTTGTCCAAGCAGACACCGTTGCGTCCAAGAAGTCATCGATCTAGATAGACTAGACTAGAGGCTTGATTCGTCATCCAAAGAGGCGTATCTTCTTAAACACCTCTTGGTCCAAGAAGTTCTATTGTCCAAAGAACCTTGGAGTCCATAGTGATCTACTATTTCGTCTAAAGAATTTATGCATCTACAGAATCTCATCGTTCAAGAAAGACATTGGCATCAACGAAGTCTCCTTTCTTGAAGAAAGAAGATCAGAAAGAATCTGATCCTAGAAGGACTAGAAGCATTATAATCTTGGCGTTCAAAGGACTCTTTATTATGGCGATCAAAGTGTCCAGTTTAAAAAAAAACTTAGACGTTCAAAACAATTTAATAGTTCAAGTTGCTTCGGCTAAAAGGTTCAAAGAGTCTTAAAAAGCTTTATGTTTGTCGGACGAAGGCCCCTTCCTTCCTTATCCACTTCTTTTGGAGTCAAAATCCAGAACTGGTTAAGGGATGTGGCTCAATATTTTATAGGAAAGGATCAAAATCAGAATAGCACTCAAGAGCAGTAATACCAGATTGAAGATCTTATGGACCTGTTTTTTAAAGATTGGTATGAGCTTATCTTAAGTCTATGGATACATTTTTTTTTGCATTACAACTTCAGAATTTCTTGACCAATTCTTGGTTTCTTGACAGTTTTCTACTCACATTTGCATATTTGGTCCTACGTACAGATTTACTGAGATATGCGATATCTGTTCTTTAATACAAAACTTTATTGTAAAACTATCAAACTAAAGCGTAATGATATTCACCCTGTTGTTATTCTATACTCCACAACCTATTCTACTTGTGTCCCTTTGAAAATAAGGAGTTTTATCTTTCGAGCTAGTTATTTAATTTACATTCATCACATTTATCGCAAATCATCAAGATACAACCCAATAAATCGTATGTACCGATCACATTTGGCTGACCCGATCTGTGTATTCAAATCCACCGTATTCGAAATGTAAACATTGTGTTGATAATATTTTTACTCCCCCCCGGCCGCATACGAACACGCATACGGCATATGGGTTGCCAAAATGATCAAATATCGTTTCGTTCGACTGCGAGTGGATGCCAGTGGATCAACAGTCACGGATTAGAGATAAGTTAAATAACGTATCGTCAAGCCACAGAAGGACGCCCGGACGGACGGCCGGATATCCAATCGTGCGCATCCAGCAACTGTCCACGCTCGAGCCGGCGGTGCTTCAATTCCAATTTAATATGCTGACATGACGAATGAAGAACAAAAGCGGCTTAGGCGGCGGCGGTGGGTTTTGGTCTAAATTTATCACCCCAAAATTGTCTGTTTACACCGTCCGATAGGCACAGTCGCTTCAGTTCCCGGTGGGTGACGATATACGCCAAGCGTGATGAAACTTCACGCGACAAAAAAGGAAGCAAATCGTCTCAATCCATGTGTGTCCGTGTGTTTCCTCGATTCGGAAAACTTAAAAACTTACAAAAAAGCACCCGAAACGCAAAAGCGGAACACATGTTTCGTTCGCGACCCAAATCAACCAGGAGGTGGTAAATAGTTCCAAGCGGAATCCACCGTCGGCTGACTGTTTGTCTGTGTGTCCTTGGGAAAATGAAACGTTACATGGGCGATGTTCGAACCTCTCGAACCTTGGTGCTATCTGTCGGAGCGCGGCAAACACGGCCCAGAGACACGGGGTTGCACAAATAAAGCAAAGTTTCGTCCGCTTATTAAAGGAAAGCCTCCGGAGACCCGGGCTTGTACCGGAGATGCTGCTTCTTGCCAACAATTTACAACCGAACCATGTGTGTGTGTGTGGAAGAGGAGGCCAAGGGGAAGGGAACTAGCGGACGGTTTAATTTATCTCCCGTTTCCCCATTCGTAATGGTTCTCAGCGGGCCCGGCCCGGGAGAATGAGCGTCCGGTTGGTTATCCATGGCGATCCACCAAACACGGACGAATGGCGAAGGATTTTACGAATAAATATTGACTTGCCAAGGGTTTTTGGAGCGGAGGCAGGAGGGGGGAGGAGAAGCTGGGCGTGGGAAACATTCCTCGTAAATAGTGGGCCGTATGTGGGGCCCACCGGGTTTGGAATGTGGCTCCAACCCGGAATGACCCATGCCCGTGCACTCTTATTAGTTTGTTTCCAAGTGTCAAAAGGTGTGCGATGTTGGTGACCTTTTAGAGCTTGTCTGTGTCTGTATGTATGTGCCGAAGCTTAAGAAACTAGCGCCGGGGAAACCGTTCAACGTCAAGGATGCCAGGGTCATGTCACCAATCGGCACTGGAACAGAGGAGAAAAAACACACACACACCAGAAAACCACTCCCGAGGTGTTATTTGCACTTAACCTCACTTTTTGGATTGTCACCCAAGGTACCAGAAGGTTGGTGAGTTACCTCCCCGTTTGGGTTAGTTGTACCGCTGGGAAAGCAACTTCTATTTCCGGCTTAACCGCGGTCACTTTTCCAGCTGTCTGTCTCCGATACGGCCGAGCGGCTGCAAGGACTCCTCGCAACGTACATTGCTTCAATTTTTCCCGACGCAAAGTCGTGGCAGGGTCATGCAAGACAGAATTAAACAACTGGCAGACTGGATCGGCCCCGACCATCTCCAATAACCCTCGCCTTCCCCCCCCTCTCTACTCGAAAACAATCATCACCGTGTGCGGGAGATTGGCATTGGTCGGAGGGATGACTATTGGTTGCTATTTTACTGCCACAAATCTAATCCCATTCCATCAGGTGAGCGCATAGCAGCTGGCCCCAGGAAAAAGGGACCTCACCCGGTACCCGGTGAGTGCGCGAGTAGAAATTGAATTTCATCTGCTTGAACCGATCCGAAATGAATTACTTTCGTGTGTCCTCCTCTCGCAACGCCCCCCACAACCTCCCTGTGGCGTGTGCTGCCCACGCTAATTGTCCACCGTAGTGTGAACGTTGTAGCTATTTCGATTTTGGGTACCTGTGGTAATTAGCTCGTCATGCTCGGGCGCTTGCCAGGTGTGGATCGCAAGGATCAGTGTCGCTGTGTGTGTGTGTGTGTGTATGTGGCCTGGGGTCGTTTTTACTATCACACCATCGATTGTAGCAGCGGTACGTGACAGGCTCTTAAGCAGCTAACAAGTGTCCGGTAAGATGCGGTGCGGTGGAGGAAGCGTTGATGCGGGTTTCGCGCTAGATTACGCAGTCAGCCGTGACGTACAGGGGTTCTCAGGACTAAAAAATTATTCCGGTTGAAAAATCGGATCCTGGAGAGTAGGTTCAAAATTCGTCGAATCATTGTAGACCTTTGGCGATATTTGAGAAGAGATGCATGGACTCCCCAACAGTTGTTTTGGCATGGGATCGAGCCCTTCACACTAACCACTGGATGGCTGGAAGCTGCTTAAAAGCTGGTTAAAAGGTTCAAGAACTGATTTCGATAAGTAAAATCTTCGTAGTACTAGTACTCACATAGGCCTCTGAGACATGGACTTTGTTCAAAACTGACGAATTCTTGTTTGCCGGGTTCGAAAAGCAGATGGTCAGTAGGACTTCTGCCTCAGTATGTGTAGTAAGGGCGATGAGCTCTGCGACCTTAATTAGATTTCCCGTACTCCAGTGAGCTGGTCATGTCATGAGACTGGTCATGGACAATCTAGCTCGTAAAGTCCTTTTAGTCCGTCCAGATGGACTGAGAAGGCATGGAAGGCTCAGTATGAGATGGCGAGTGATGGTGTTGATGCATCCAGGGCCGGAATATTGGATGGCGCTGGACCGTGAGTGGTTTCGAGTAATTCTGCATTAGACCAACACTGTGAAGCGGTTGATACGTCAGTTAAGTAAGAAAATATCTAGGTAATATGTGCAAATGCACGCAAACAGTGGCATACGTTACATCAAAAGCGACAGTTGTGTTATTCATGTGGACATTGTTACTAGGAGGATGATAAATCGCACATCCCTTGCGTTCTGAGCTGGCAAACCCTGCAAACAGCACTAATAGGTCCTAGATCGTTGCTAACCGGGTAACGCACAAAGAAATAAGGTGGCGAAATTTCGCGTCCGCGTTGAAGTGGCCGGCCCTCACCGAGCACGGTTGAACCAGCTGTTACAATTTTTCAAACCGATGTAACGAAAATTTAATTTTCCATGTCCGCTGTCACTACGCTACTACACTCCAAGTGCTGCAAAACACCACCACGTCACCACGCCGTTTCTGCGAACCACGTCGTCTAGCGTCGCGTTGTGCATGTCAGCGAGCGAGAAAAAGTCGACAGCGCAGTGGCGAATGAAAAATGCTAAGGAAGGCGTGGGGCACGAGCGTGAAAATGGCGCGAAGGAAAAACGGTACAAATCGACGAATCGATAAATCTCAATCAAAAGGAATTCAATTTAGTTTAATTCAATACGAATTCTGGAAGGAAAGCTGCCAACCGGGTGACTGGTGAAGATCGAGAAGCAGCCGATCCGTGCTCTGTGTGCCGGTCGCATTACAACGGAATGGGGCCGACCGGGCGACCTCGAACGGACACTGCAGCTTATCTTCGCCGTGCTTTATTTTCGCTGTTGTGTCTGAGGCAAGTCGCTTGTTGTTGGAGTTTTTTTTGTTGCTTTGCCTCTTTGTTTAGTACCCAGCACTCGTCCATTTTGGCTTGTTAGTAGCTCGCTGCAGCTTAGCAAACAACATCGATCCGCGGGAGGGATTTAATTTTCATTGGTTCAACGGTAAACAATAGGGGCGTACGGTACGTGCGCGCACTGGTTGACAGTGGACAGTAATGATTTAAGATTTTCGGCTCGTCTTCGTTGATTAATGGACGAGCGTGCGCGCCCGCCCGTGTGGACTGTTTAAAGTCCAGTTGCATCCGGCATACCGGGCAAACAGCCCGATCCAACGCGGTTCAATGAATCACACCGTAACAGCGAACGATAATGTGCGCTGTAAATAAACTTTTCACGCCCGATTCCGATTCCGAGGACCGAGGATAAATGTGTGTGTGTTTCCCCGGTGTGCATGCAAATTGTTGTGCCAGGCGTTAATAAGCGAGTGCAAATTGTCCATGCACACGCGGCAATAATGCTGTGCGTGCGGCGAAAATCGGAATGCGTTTCAGGTACGAGCACGGTGTTCGGTGTTCAATGCCCGGAAGTCATCCATGCGTGGAAAGTAGGCAATCGATCAATTTGTGACCGAGAGATAATTTTCCTTTCGGGAAAGGGAACTGCCGGGGTGGACGATGGTGGTGGAAGGATGAGGAGGCGGATTCGGAAAAATGTCTATCCCACGACGGACGGAAATGCTCGGGTGTATTTATGATGGATTTGGTGGTGGCCACGCCTGTATCCGTGGAATGGCTCCAGCGTACCTGTGTTACAGATAAATGCAGTGTTGGGGATTTTTGGGGAACAGAGAAGTACGCCATTATGGTGGTGGACGGAAGCTTTTTGGGAAGCGCAAAAAAAAAACGCCCCAAATGGAATAAATAGCTCACAGTTGATGGTCGAAAATGCTAATGTTTGTTTAAGTAGGGCATACGCGGAGTCACTTAATTAGCGTCCAGAAGTTTTGCGAAAACTAACGCATGGTTGTTCTGCAAACATTAGCTCAGTTACTGAATTTATGACGTGTGTTTTTAAGCGGGCCATATGAACTTTGACGCAAACAAAACGGGTTTTTTGTGTTAATTATTTGGATTTCAATAGAGCCACTATTTATCAAACAAATTCTCGCGAGAACCATGGCGAAAGGTGTCGAGAGGCTCGTTTTATGATAATACAACCTGTTACATATGCTTCATATAATCAGATAGACCTGGACGACTAGAACGAAGTATGGGACCTCGCGGACCTCTCCCTGGAGACAAACCAGGTCCCCGATTAAAATCATTCTACAGGAAAGTGAGCTTGTAGAGCAGAAACTGAATAGCTCGCCTGTGTTTTTGCAAGTTATACTAACTCGTGAGAGGAGAGTGAGAGGAGTGTCGAATATCTCACATGAATGAGTTGAGCTTAGTGATGAGTAAGGTCATGAGCTGTTGCATAAGGGAATTGACTGTACTTATAGATCTATCGCAAAGGTGTATACTAGGTATGGAACCAATTTTGAGCGTTAGTTATTGAAGCTAAACTTTAAAGATTCTTGTTGATGAAATTAAAACATAAGTAAATTAAATCAGACTGCTCTTAGCTAGTGAATTCTTCTTCTTCCTTGACACTAGGACCTCGTGAGGTCTTGGCCTGCCAGCTATTGCTAGCTTTCTATGACTAAGTTTTACCCGTAGCTGGATAGGCAGTCCTGCGTACGGGGAGGCGGTCCGCCGGGATTCGAACCCCGGTCCTGCCGTGTGAAGACCGGCGTCGCTATCGTATACACCACCGGACCGCCGCTAGTTAATTAGTATATAAATAAAGCCGGTTAGATAGATCTCTAGACGTCATGTAGAATCTTGTTTGGGTCTGTCAAACGAGTGGCGAAGGATATCTTACATTCAACTTTTAGACTTTTTTATTTATTTATTTATTTTCCAATATGACGGCTGGACTTTTAGACTTCTTGGAGAACAAATTCTGGTTCACGGTACAGCCCTTAGGACTACGAGCCTTCTTGTCCTCTAAGTGGGTACGAGCCTCTTGGAGCATCGAAACTCTCTGCAGGCTTATCATGTATAGCAGACTTGTCAACCATACGGCCTGAGGCCTTTCAATGACAGTTGTACTTGAAAGCGTAAATTGCTAGTAGCATTCTAGATTATGGGGCGGCCCGGTGGTAAATGTTGCAGCGGCGCCGGTCTTCACACGGCAGGACCAGGGTTCAAGTCTCATCTGGGCCGTTCCTCCATAGTGAGGACTGACTATCCAACTTTACGGTACACACTATCACCTCTAACTTATTCACGGGTCAATCTGATCTGATCCATGTTTAGTCACATCTCTTTGTAAACTAACCGCAAATGACTGCTGCGTTGAAAGTCAATATTGCAAAAAGCCTTCAACGAGGCTTAACTCGATTTGGGTGCCAGAGTAATGAAAAGTTTAGCCTCTTGGACGCTCGTTACTCAATATCTCGCATATAGTTTCATCTACTCAACACCAAAGATGGAAAATGTTTTAAAGGAAATGCTTTTTGGTTGGACTGCGAGTCACAAAGGGTGTCAGACTGATATAGAGCATTAATATAAAGACTTCAACCATATCTGAGCAGTCGGTTTTACTGACCGAAGATCAAACTTCAAATTGTTGGACGATTTCGCCTCTAGCCATATTAAGCTTCGCATATCAACTTAAACTCAAAATGGCAACTGCTTTATCCATCATCGAAGCAATGACACACATCTTAAAAAATTAATCCTGGATTACCGAAGTTCCAGCTTTTAGTAAAAAGCAAACAGAATCCCGAAACCCTGTCAAAAACAGTCAACCAGAATTCAAAAGCACCGTTTGATGTGTGTTGCAGCGTGACGCTTCTTCGTTTATCCACGTTTTCACTGGCCAAAACCACGCCAAAGCTCGGGCGAAACTAAACCCAAAGCCACAGCGTAAGAAATAACCAGCCCTGCATCTTTGCGAGCTGTTGTGTGTGTTTTTCCGTACTTGTGTCTTTTGAAGTTGTACCAACCAGGGCCCTTTTTCGTTGCTGCGATAAATGAGTACGAGTTCGATCTTGGTGACAGTTTCGGAATATCTGTCCAAGTTTCTCACCCCCATTCGTCCTCTGCACTTTCCTCGCGATAGGAGGAACGTACTTTTGCCCATATTTATCTTCAAAAGAACTAAACAAACGAACCACGCTCGCAACTACCGAGATCGGGCAGCGGCAGTCGTTGCAAGATGGTTTATCATCCCGGATGGTCGGTTTGATATCGAGAGCGCGTCCCAGCGCACGGACCTCCCGCAGCCCAGTTTGCTTCGATGAAGCTGAAGTTGATTGGATTTTAATGAAAAGTGCGAGAAGTAAGCAAAACCTTACACACGATTTGTGTGAGTGACTGTGAAGCGTCTGCTGGATGGTTTACAGTGTCGCGCCACGATCGCGCCACGGCCCGGAGATGATTCGTTTTCCAACGTTTTTTGTTGTTATTTTTGCTGTGTGACTTCATCCGTGTTTACCTTTGTGGCCAATTTCCCTGTGTTTGATGGTTTGAGGGCAAGCTTTCCCGGCGGGTTTTGCTTGACGTCGGTCCTTCGTTCTTCATTCAGTAAATGTGTTTCTTGCCGACGCTGTACCATTTCTCGCTCTGACTCTCTTTCAGTCTCCGGAAACACGAAAGAAGTCAACTTCATTTTAGTTTCCAAATTGTGGCTGTGAAGAAATTGTGGTTTTCTTGGAACAACATTAGACGAACACATTCCATTTCATACCTTCAATCAAAAATGTGGCAAGGAAGAAAAGAATCCTTGCGCCCCTGTCGGATGTTCGATTGACGGTTCTGTTTTGGAAGTGGGGGGTTTTCCTTCTCCACAGGGTCCTCCTTTCCTACACCCCCCAGGGAACTACCAGCCACCTTCAACGTAGGGTTTGAAAAATCGCCCCACTTAAAGGTGTTGGAATGTAAGGAATGTGCGCTTTAATTGCGCTCCCGTCCAAACGCTTTAGACCAGCGACGCGTCTGTACACCGTGTACTTTGTTGATGTGGTTATTTGAATGCGTGTGTGTGTTACCCGTGGGAGTTTGTTTTTGCCTTCACGTTTTGCCAACACTCTCCGCCCGAGAGAGCGAAAGGTCCCGGGGCATGAATATTCAATAGGGGAAGCAATAAACAACATTAATTACCGCACCGTTTTGCAGCAGGATTCTTTTGGGGGTGGTAGCAGTGTCCAAAGGTGGTCACCGGATGCCACCGGGGACACCACACGCCACCGGTGTTTCGTACGATAGGGCGAACGTCACGACTCGGCAAGCGACAGTTTCTCCTTAGTTCCCCGATATTGATAGATGCGTTTATCCTTTTATCTAATCCAAACAACGCAAAGGTGTTCCAGCGTGGACCGTCGTGCGTCTGTGTACATATATCTAAGAAGCTCTCATGGATGCTTTGTATTATGTTGGGCCCTGACAACGCCATCAACGAGCCGTCGAATCGTGCAGGATATCGTGCTGTGCCGGGCGATGGATATTGGCAGCGGCATCCTCGTTCCCGAGCCGTATCATGCTGACAGACTCCAACGCCACCCAACCTGGTCTCGACCTGGTCAAAGTTTTGCCGAGACAGCAGCCTTGTTGTTCATCGACGGTAGATGCTGCTGCTGCTGTAATCGATGTCTCGTTTCACGTCATCGTTACAGCGGTCGTCAAAATCGATCAGAATGCATTGCAATATTTGCCGCAGTCCACCAAGAGCAACAATCGGGGCGGTCTTTCATCGTCGTTACCCGTCGTCGGCACAATGGTTCCCGCCGCACGAAGGTTTTGGCATAAAAGTAATTGGATTATTGCCATTTTCTGTCGTTAATTAACTTGCGCTTTTGGTGTTTGATCGTTGCGGTGGTTTGTTCGTGTCGGTTTGTCAACATTATTTATTTGTTATTAGTTTTGTTACATTTTTTCTTGAAGTTTTATGGAAATTATATATTTTATCCTTTTGTTTAACATTCTTTTTGTTTATTGAAATGTTTTTAGCACAATAAATGTAGGTACTTGTACTTGTAATTCATAATTTTTGTTTTGAATCTTGATGTATTTCGTCTTCTAGTTTGTTCCTGTTTTTTTAATTCCAAAGTTTCATATTGTTTTGTATTTTTTACAATTATTTTGTATAATGTTTCATGCCATTGTCATGTTGCATTTTTCTATTCTATTAACTCTTTCGTTGTAGTTTTTTGTTTTTTTCTATATTTTTTTTGAAAGATAAACTTTTCTTTCACCATTGTTTTTGTACAGTTTTTTTACTCTCCTTTTAAGTTTGTTTTGATGTAAAACAATGTAATTGTTGCCCTTTCTGTGATTGATTACCAATAATATTTTCTGTTTCATTATCTCGTTTGATATAATGAAAATTGTGCTCTGTTTCTTTTGCTTATTTTTTCGTTTTTGTTTTCGGTATACGGTTGTCTGTATTTGGCTTTGATCTACTATTTTACTTTTTAATTTGTTAGCTTCACTTTTTATTTTAATTTCATGTTCCAGGATTATATACTTGTTTTATTCAGTGTAGTATCTAGTTCTTCTAGTCTACTTGCTCGTTTAACTTTATCAGTATTATTTAGTATTTTTCGATGTTTTTATTTTGATATGATTGTTCTTTTCTTGTTTAAATTATTTTTAGCTTATTCATATCGGTTGTTCTTTTATTGTTTTTAATAGTTGTTGGTTTGGTTTTCTTTTACTTTATTTATTTACTTATTTTTAATATATCTGTTTTCTGATTCATTTTTCTTTAAACTACAAAACTTTTTTTAAGTAAAGCAATATGTTAAACATAAGAAAACAAACTTATCTCTAAAACCCCGAATTGTGTCACACTATTCATCCTTACTGTAACTATTTGTAGAACTTTTTTTTTTCACTCACTTCAAACACGTGTTAGTTTTCTATTCCATCCCCCCCCC
>KZ061557.1:476290-498658 GCA_002091835.1 Anopheles maculatus
TGGCAAACCGGTACCAGTCGGTCAAAAGTGTTCGTTGATGAAGAGATGGGTAGAAGGAGGAGGGGTGGGATGGGGGCAATGGAATGAGGGGGCTAAATCTGGTTGATTATAAATTTTGTTTTAAACTCCGAACCCAGCAACCCAGCACGGTTCCCGGGCGCTTCCGTTGTCGAGCATAACCAGCCGAGGGGTCACTCGGTTCCGGTCGGTTGCAGTTGAATGGGACGGGTTTCATTGATGAGACGGGGGCTGGCGAGAGGGGAGAGGGACGTGCTGGAGACGGAGTGTTATATTGTAGGGATTTTTAACTGACCGTTAGAGTTGCTATCTACCCTTCGAAGTTTTCGGATGGAGTAAAGGAGAGTGGGAGAGCGAGAGAAACGAGAAGGAAGGGATGCGAGTATAAAATATGACAGTCAAATAAGCTTGAATAACTGTGGAACTATGCAGTTTCAGTTGCAGATTTATGTGATTGGAGCTTGTATGCGATGTGTGTGTGTGTGTGTGTGTGTGTGTACAGATTTTTTCTCCCACCCTCAACTTTCCGGTGGCGGGTTGGTAGTTGGGGTGAGTAAAAAGAGGGAAGCGCGCTTCAAAATGCACATAAAATCACACCGAGTGAATTGAGTGGAGAAGCCTTTTTTTTGTTGTTGCTGTGTGGGGTGATGCGCTGGTGGAGATTTTTAACGTTTTCTCCCCATTTGCCTCGTTGATGACGATGATTATGCTCACCCCCCCACTTTGATCGTCATGAAGATGATGATGATGATATGAGTTGAACGAGCTAAGTATACACACAGTAGAGAATTGCTGCTACACGTATTTATTCGTCGTTAGCAAATTTGGTTGAGTAAAGTAAGATCGTGGTACAGTGTGCTCTAAAATTATAGCTCGATGATCGTTTATAATCTGAAAAGTAGTATTTGATAGTTAGAAAAAATGTGTTAATTATTAGTATAACTGCTCAGGAATGTACTTAACTACTTAATCTTGTCTTACTTTTAGCCTAAAGTTAATTTGAGAATTAAACGTGTATCGTGTAGTGGAGGCGCCTGGTCGTTTGTAAAAATTTATCGAGTATGGGTTCAAAATGAACTGTGATAAATGATCAAAGCTTATTTTGTACAGAACAAATGCATGCGTCGAGCAATGGCTTCCCAAAATGGCCGCTTCCCAAAAGTTTTCCCTTCTCAAAGGGGCTGTTGATTCCCTATTGTTGATTGAAAAATATTGAAATTTTTAATTTAGTATTCTTTTTTATTTTATCTTGATGCGAAAAAGAATACCATATAACTTTAGGCACAATTTTGAAGCACACTGTAACAGTGCAATGCATCTACAAACTTCCAGCCCTTCTTGTGCTCGATGCGTTCCCACTTTTTGGTGGCACGTGCCGGAAATTTACCGACTTATGTTGTGTTTCTTTTTTTTTCACCGATTCGATGTTCGTCGAGTTTGTGCTGCTGCTGCTGCTGCTGTAGTGACATATTTTTATGTGTGCTTTGAAACTCCCCGAGCCAGCTTAGTCTGCCCACGCACACACACACATACATACACTTATGTTCGTTTTGGGGTAAAAGAGTTCGCTTTTTTCGTCCCCGTTCCGTTGCCCTGCTGCTTCATTCGCTATGGATTTGCGTGCGGATGGTGTGTATGTGTGTTTTTATTCAACTGTTTATTTATTACCGTCTCTTCGTACCGGCGTCGAACGCTTAAATCCTTCCAGTGGGCTGGAAACCCCGGTACACGCTGTTCATCTTGCTGTCGACCGATTTGCAGCATTCAAAACTGGTTCTAGCAAGTTTTTTTTTCTGGAGCTTGCAAGCGCTTTGAAGTGGAAAATATCGTGATTCTTCGGGTGCTGTAGTCTGCCAGTGGCACACAGTAGAAAAAAGCGATTACATTTCCCGGATGCAAATAGAGTCACAACGTACGATTGTGTGGGGCAAGTTTGCTAGGTGGAATTAAAAATGTACTTACAAAAGTAAGTACGAATATGATTGCAGAGGGAGCGGGTTGCGTGTAAATCGACACGTTGTAAATGCTTTAGCGATGATAACGCGTTCATCGATGCGGAATGACGACTTTGAACATTAATTTTGAACAGATTTCAATTGAATTGGATGCAACGATATCGATTAAAACTCAACTATCTCGTTGCCCTGGGAGTTGATCCAGAACGGTGGGCAAATACAATTCAATGAGAATGGAAAAGTGAAGTAGTAGCCTTGAATAAAGAAAACAAAAACATCCCCAGCCAAAAGCGGTCTTTTGAATAAACATGTTTTGTAGTGTTGTTTTGTAATAAAAATATTTGTACTCCTCATCCTCATGCTCATCTTTGAATGGGGTTGCAGAAAAGCGTTTCTGGTGATGGATTTAAATAAACCATCCAAATATCCTAAACTATGTTGCATGCGCGCGGGTGTGTATGTGTGAGTGTGTTTGCTGATGAATTCCAATACCGATATGGAACTGCCAGAGCAAAAGCGTATGGAATGTAATAGAGCAAAAACAAGGGTTTTTTTTATCATTCATACGCCATCCCGCTTGATCATTTTAACATTTTTTACAAAAACTATTTGTTTTTCGGCGGATGAATGGTTTGTGTGTGTGTTTGTGAGAGTGTATAAGGCTAGCGAACGGATTGTCCGAAAGTACACGTTTGTCTAACGAAATTCGAATACCAAACGGCCTAAGGGTGGCTTTACTCGGACTTCCAGGTTCCGAAATTCGTTGCTCAATTGGACGCTTCTAGCGGGTTCGTTCGAGTTTCCGATCCAATCCGATCCATCGTTCATTGCTTTGCCCCACTCGATGGATAACACTGGGCCGCAATGTGCATTGGTTATGTTCGGAAATGATTTAAAAAAATCTTGCTAAAGGAAGCTAAAAGCAAAAAAAAAATGTTCCCTCGCTATAAATGTGCATAGTTTCAGTACCGATCAATTTTGTACCGAGCAGGATTAGTGTATCCGAGTCGCCAAAGCAGTGCACAGATTCCCGGGGTTTTTCCCTCTTTTGGTGGTAAGTGGAACGCCAATAAAAAAAATAAAAGCCCAAAAACCCGGTACCTCGAATGGTGCCGTAAATTTGTGTATGAAACTGCAGCAAACTCAGATTTTTGGCTAACGGATGCTATGGTACCGTTTGCTTTTGAAGGTGCGCGCTGTACGCGGTACAATAAATGCTGTCATCACTACAATCTGCCGGTGCGGAATTTGGCCGTATTTCAATTAGGCGTAGAAATTTCGGTGTAATTGTTTATCGCTTAGACGGCTCGCTGGGAAGCTAAGGGGGGGGGGGGGGGAAAGGTTTCTGTGTGGAGCTTAAACTAAAAATGGCAAACAAAAAAGAGGGAACCTCCCTGTAGAGCTGGAACATGATTCATCGGATAAAAGCGGGATTACGTGTGTGCTGTGCGATAACTTGTTCGTGTGACAAATGGGCCGCTTCGTGCGCTAGCAGTAGCTTAGCTGGTTGTTTGTTTCGGTTTCGAAAAGTGTTGCAATTTTTTGCTTGAGAAATTGTTGCAAATGTTGAGATTTAAGTTAAAAATTAAAAAACTTCGTATAATGGAGACGCCTGGTGGTTTTTTTGAAATTGATGCTAGGTGTAATGGAGGCGCCCAGTGTTTTGTATAAAAATGGTTTTACAAAACAGAAATTGACACAACTCATTGAATGTGCTTATGATCAGACTTAATATTGCGGTGAACTGGTGATTGATGGAATCGCCTGGTACTTCACAATAATTCTACATTTGCATATAATTAATTCAATCATCTTGCATGCCATCATTGATAACTTTTCGCAGAAGAATGCAATATTTGCTTTCCAATCAATATCGGAAAATCAAAGGAGCGCATCATTTTAATTTTCATTTCCTTTTTACTGGCAACGGAACCATTACAAACATGGCGACACGTGCCCACTGGTAGGAAGCGGTTAATGTGGGAGTAATTTTTAATTGAATTAAAATGCCTGAATGTCCTTTTCCTACATCAACTTTGTTGGGAGCCTGGGAAGCAGTGGTTTTTCTTTTCTTTCTTTTGCCCGCCTAATAAACTAATTGTACACTGTCTGTTTATAAATGTCCCCACTTTGTACATTAATTTTGTGTAAGGCGTTAGCTTGTGCTAATGGCGTTACATGCAGAACGAGCTCGTTTACTTGAAGCCCTTTTTTTTGCTACTGCTCCGGCTGCTCTGGCTGCTGAAAAGAACGCAAGGTTGCGTTTGAAAGCTTCCCGGCACATGTGATCTCGTCCATCAGCGTGAGCACACGGCCCGGACGTTTTCCGGTTTCTTCGCTCGACGGTTCGTAGCGTTTCGTACGGTTTTACCGCCCCGAACGGATGCCTTGATTCGTCCTGGGAGTCGGCCGGATATCAGCCCGCACAGACGAACGCGGTGCGGCTGCGGTCACAAGGGTAAAGACAGACGGGCTCGCCAGGTCTAGGTGAAATAGCAATTACGTTTTATGCTTCCCGCGCTGCCTTCTCTTTCAATTATGTTCATTATGTTCGCCTCTCAATTAAGCTCTCACCTGTCCTGCACCTCCGCCCTAGCGGCCTCTCTTGTGCCTGGTAGTGTACGGGGTACGTCTATCTTTCCACTGTCTCACCTGTGCTGGCAGTGAGTTTTATGCAACGTTGGTTCAAAAAAACTAATTGTACACTGTCTGTTTATAAATGTCCCCTGTAAGTATGGGTGGTGAATGTAAGGCGTTAGCTTGTGCTAATGGCGTTACATGCAGAACGAGCTCGTTTACTTGAAGCCCTTTTTTTTGCTACTGCTCCGGCTGCTCTGGCTGCTGAAAAGAACGCAAGGTTGCGTTTGAAAGCTTCCCGGCACATGTGATCTCGTCCATCAGCGTGAGCACACGGCCCGGACGTTTTCCGGTTTCTTCGCTCGACGGTTCGTAGCGTTTCGTACGGTTTTACCGCCCCGAACGGATGCCTTGATTCGTCCTGGGAGTCGGCCGGATATCAGCCCGCACAGACGAACGCGGTGCGGCTGCGGTCACAAGGGTAAAGACAGACGGGCTCGCCAGGTCTAGGTGAAATAGCAATTACGTTTTATGCTTCCCGCGCTTTACTGCTGCCTTCTCTTTCAATTATGTTCATTATGTTCGCCTCTCAATTAAGCTCTCACCTGTCCTGCACCTCCGCCCTAGCGGCCTCTCTTGTGCCTGGTAGTGTACGGGGTACGTCTATCTTTCCACTGTCTCACCTGTGCTGGCAGTGAGTTTTATGCAACGTTGGTTCAAAAATCGCAAACCAAAAGGAATCGGTGGCACTCTAAGATGCTGCGGCCTGGCGGCGAGTCGAGAGACTTTCACGCGGTACGCTGTGAAACTTCACAGGCGCAAGCAAGACGATTGTGTGGCGGGACGATGTTTGCGCTTAGCTTTGGAGCTGGTCTTGCACGTTTTTCACCTACCGAAAAACTTCTCCCCCTCACGGGGAAAAGCGCGGCAAGATGGTGGTGGTGGATTGTTGTTGAAGATTTACCACGAAATGACGCAATTCCACAGACGCGATCTAACATCCCGTAGTCTCATTATGGGACACGTGCAAGGTACGGTATGGCCGGCGGTGGTGTCGAGCAAAGGCAGTATGGGGTAGCTTTTGTTTTTCGGGTGTACCGTGGAGGTGGAGGTGAAAATTTACTTCAACTCGGTCTTACCAAAAACGCACCGGCAAGAATACGAGGCGAGTCTTAAGGACCGAATCGTGCAGGATCAGAGCATAAAATCCTTTAGGAAAGTACGCGGAACAAGGATGGGCCAAGACCGCTACTTAACCTCCTAACCGGATGACGCAGGAGAGGATAGGGAGCGGACGGAAGAAAATGTGTTAGGGAAATGTATGGGAACCACTTGACGGAATGAGACCATCCGGTCCTTAGCACCGTGCCATAGCAAAACCCCGGCAAAAGGTCATCGTATCGCAACGGAGGCAAACCTAAAACGGGGGAAAAGTTTTCTTCTATTGCTGTGTGTCCCGCTGCCAACCGCTTCTATTGTACTAAATTACTGATTTTATTTGTAATTCACATAAAAACAGAGCCCTTTTTATTTTGATTACCCATTGCGCCTTCGACCCCTTCGGGGGTCCCCCCCGTTGATACCGCCCCGTGTTTGCTTTTCGTTTTGTAAATCGAGCAGTTCGTTGGGTGATGAGGGTTTTTTTGTGTGCCGGGGATGGGGTGAACGGAATTGTTCTGCTCCGGCACTATGCTGTTGTGATGGTGCGGATTGGAGATGATTTTCGGAACAAAGCTCGAAGCTTCGGGCAGAAAATAATCTCTCCAACCGGGAGGGTGGATTGTTGGCCGGAGTAAAGTAGGCATCAGGGCCGATCCATTTGTCGATAGCCTCTGGGCGCTAGACGGTATACAGGGCTGTGTGTGTGTGTGTGTGTGTGTGGCTGGTTTTATCGTCTTATCCATCATGACTCGAATGTCATTGTGCGTGATGCTTTGGTAAATCGTTTCGGTACCCATACACGGAAGCCGTACATGCAGCGTACCGTTTGACTTGCTGCTACTGCTGGTGCTACTGCTGCATGCTTCGGGTGTTTTATTTTGATCGGCACCAGCCCTACTTATTCGGCGGGGGGATGAGGCCAAGTGGAGGTGAGGAAGAAAGGCTCGTGCTGTTGTGCAGGAATAATTGTACTCGACAGCAATGGTGGCGGTAGGATAAAATGTCAACCCGCCGGGTTCGGTAGCATATGGTTTGACAATATCGGCTAGGGTCGTGCGTTTGATTTGCGTCGGCTCGGGGCCAAACAATAGACGGTTGGCAAATTTTTAATGTTCCAAGTGGTCTTTATTAAATCGTAAAGGGTAAGCACTACGCTTAAGAACTGTGCCGCTCGTAAAAGCTGTATCACTTCGGTTCGGTTTGGTGGTTTTGCTTTCTAATTGTTCAATGGTTGTTGCAAGATATAATAAGCAGGAATCAATTGACAAAATGGGGTGGTTTTATAGCAGTGATTAGGTGGGTAGAGAACTAGAGACTGTTTGTACCGGATCGAATAATTGTTTTATAGATTTTCATTTCACTTAATGTATTGTGGATATTATGAATAAGGATATTAATGCTGTTAGCTAAATTGATTTAAGTTTTGGAATGTCGATGCTATAAAATTAAAGAAATAGGATGGTTTTCTTCGGAATGATATTTCATTTGAAGTGAATTTAGCGTACTGTGTGTGTTGTCAAGATGAAAAGGAATGTATATTTTAATTTTAATAACAATTTGAATATTACAAAAAGTTTTTAAATTCAGAGATGCCGGTATTATTACCATTTTTATGATGGAATTTCAGGTCGTATCAAGTTATTTTGTGTTTTTTATGGATCAAAACCTCGAAATCTACCATTTTTGTTCATTGATAGAAACTTGTGTAAGTTGTTTTCAAGCAATTTAGTGTTAATATGGCGATTTGTACAGTATATTGCCATTGTCAGATAAGAATACACCTTCTTTTCTATTAGTTTTCAATCAATTTTGGCTATTTTCCCTTTTGATTGGTTTCTAACAACTTAAAAAATGTAAACTGTATAAATAAGTAGTATAATTTAAATAGATAAAACTGATTTTTTTTAATCTGTTTTGCGCTTTGTTATGCTTTCGAGAATCGTCAATTAATATAATTTGTTCAAACAGTTAAAGCCATCAGGTGGAAATTTCTTTGCAGTGGTTTTTCTTTTCTTTCTTTTGCCCGCTTAATAAACTAATTGTACACTGTCTGTTTATAAATGTCCCCTGTAAGTATGGGTGGTGAATGTAAGGCGTTAGCTTGTGCTAATGGCGTTACATGCCTTTTGCCCGCCTAATAAACTAATTGTACACTGTCTGTTTATAAATGTCCCCTGTAAGTATGGGTGGTGAATGTAAGGCGTTAGCTTGTGCTAATGGCGTTACATGCAGAACGAGCTCGTTTACTTGAAGCCCTTTTTTTTGCTACTGCTCCGGCTGCTCTGGCTGCTGAAAAGAACGCAAGGTTGCGTTTGAAAGCTTCCCGGCACATGTGATCTCGTCCATCAGCGTGAGCACACGGCCCGGACGTTTTCCGGTTTCTTCGCTCGACGGTTCGTAGCGTTTCGTACGGTTTTACCGCCCCGAACGGATGCCTTGATTCGTCCTGGGAGTCGGCCGGATATCAGCCCGCACAGACGAACGCGGTGCGGCTGCGGTCACAAGGGTAAAGACAGACGGGCTCGCCAGGTCTAGGTGAAATAGCAATTACGTTTTATGCTTCCCGCGCTTTACTGCTGCCTTCTCTTTCAATTATGTTCATTATGTTCGCCTCTCAATTAAGCTCTCACCTGTCCTGCACCTCCGCCCTAGCGGCCTCTCTTGTGCCTGGTAGTGTACGGGGTACGTCTATCTTTCCACTGTCTCACCTGTGCTGGCAGTGAGTTTTATGCAACGTTGGTTCAAAAATCGCAAACCAAAAGGAATCGGTGGCACTCTAAGATGCTGCGGCCTGGCGGCGAGTCGAGAGACTTTCACGCGGTACGCTGTGAAACTTCACAGGCGCAAGCAAGACGATTGTGTGGCGGGACGATGTTTGCGCTTAGCTTTGGAGCTGGTCTTGCACGTTTTTCACCTACCGAAAAACTTCTCCCCCTCACGGGGAAAAGCGCGGCAAGATGGTGGTGGTGGATTGTTGTTGAAGATTTACCACGAAATGACGCAATTCCACAGACGCGATCTAACATCCCGTAGTCTCATTATGGGACACGTGCAAGGTACGGTATGGCCGGCGGTGGTGTCGAGCAAAGGCAGTATGGGGTAGCTTTTGTTTTTCGGGTGTACCGTGGAGGTGGAGGTGAAAATTTACTTCAACTCGGTCTTACCAAAAACGCACCGGCAAGAATACGAGGCGAGTCTTAAGGACCGAATCGTGCAGGATCAGAGCATAAAATCCTTTAGGAAAGTACGCGGAACAAGGATGGGCCAAGACCGCTACTTAACCTCCTAACCGGATGACGCAGTAGAGAAGGGGGAGCGGACGGAAGAAAATGTGTTAGGGAAATGTATGGGAACCACTTGACGGAATGAGACCATCCGGTCCTTAGCACCGTGCCATAGCAAAACCCCGGCAAAAGGTCATCGTATCGCAACGGAGGCAAACCTAAAACGGGGGAAAAGTTTTCTTCTATTGCTGTGTGTCCCGCTGCCAACCGCTTCTATTGTACTAAATTACTGATTTTATTTGTAATTCACATAAAAACAGAGCCCTTTTTATTTTGATTACCCATTGCGCCTTCGACCCCTTCGGGGGTCCCCCCCGTTGATACCGCCCCGTGTTTGCTTTTCGTTTTGTAAATCGAGCAGTTCGTTGGGTGATGAGGGTTTTTTTTGTGTGCCGGAGATGGGGTGAACGGAATTGTTCTGCTCCGGCACAATGCTGTTGTGATGGTGCGGATTGGAGATGATTTTCGGAACAAAGCTCGAAGCTTCGGGCAGAAAATAATCTCTCCAACCGGGAGGGTGGATTGTTGGCCGGAGTAAAGTAGGCATCAGGGCCGATCCATTTGTCGATAGCCTCTGGGCGCTAGACGGTATACAGGGCTGTGTGTGTGTGTGTGTGTGTGGCTGGTTTTATCGTCTTATCCATCATGACTCGAATGTCATTGTGCGTGATGCTTTGGTAAATCGTTTCGGTACCCATACACGGAAGCCGTACATGCAGCGTACCGTTTGACTTGCTGCTACTGCTGGTGCTACTGCTGCATGCTTCGGGTGTTTTATTTTGATCGGCACCAGCCCTACTTATTCGGCGGGGGGATGAGGCCAAGTGGAGGTGAGGAAGAAAGGCTCGTGCTGTTGTGCAGGAATAATTGTACTCGACAGCAATGGTGGCGGTAGGATAAAATGTCAACCCGCCGGGTTCGGTAGCATATGGTTTGACAATATCGGCTAGGGTCGTGCGTTTGATTTGCGTCGGCTCGGGGCCAAACAATAGACGGTTGGCAAATTTTTAATGTTCCAAGTGGTCTTTATTAAATCGTAAAGGGTAAGCACTACGCTTAAGAACTGTGCCGCTCGTAAAAGCTGTATCACTTCGGTTCGGTTTGGTGGTTTTGCTTTCTAATTGTTCAATGGTTGTTGCAAGATATAATAAGCAGGAATCAATTGACAAAATGGGGTGGTTTTATAGCAGTGATTAGGTGGGTAGAGAACTAGAGACTGTTTGTACCGGATCGAATAATTGTTTTATAGATTTTCATTTCACTTAATGTATTGTGGATATTATGAATAAGGATATTAATGCTGTTAGCTAAATTGATTTAAGTTTTGGAATGTCGATGCTATAAAATTAAAGAAATAGGATGGTTTTCTTCGGAATGATATTTCATTTGAAGTGAATTTAGCGTACTGTGTGTGTTATCAAGATGGAGAGGAATGTACAGTTTAATTTTAATAACAATTTGAATGTTCCAATAAGTTTTTAAATTCAGAGATGCCAGTATTATTATCATTTTTATAATAGAATTTCAGGTCGTATGAAGTAGTTTTGTGTTTTTTATGGATCAAAACCTCGAAATCTACCATTTTTGTTCATTGATAGAAACTTGTGTAAGTTGTTTTCAAGCAATTTAGTGTTAATATGGCGATTTGTACAGTATATTGCCATTGTCAGATAAGAATACACCTTCTTTTCTATTAGTTTTCAATCAATTTTGGCTATTTTCCCTTTTGATTGGTTTCTAACAACTTAAAAAATGTAAACTGTATAAATAAGTAGTATAATTTAAATAGATAAAACTGATTTTTTTTAATCTGTTTTGCGCTTTGTTATGCTTTCGAGAATCGTCAATTAATATAATTTGTTCAAACAGTTAAAGCCATCAGGTGGAAATTTCTTTGCACCGGCAGCACAGCAACACCTACTCAATCTTCCGCAAGCGTTAAGTCTTAACAAAATAGTTTCTCGCAAAACCGTCCCTCTGTATGGTTGCCATATGGATGGGTTTGATGGCCAATTTCGTAGAACGCCCTCAACTTCATTATGCAGTACGGTGAAACCGGATGTGGTTGTGTAAAACAATCGAACATTTCCAATGCACACATCGTCACACAAGCGTTCATTAGTGAGCTGCCGTGCTTTCCCCTATTTTCCCAAGAATAGCACTGGATGGCAGTTTTACATCACCGACAACCACCTATTCAATACAACGCGCACCCTCGGCTGTACATCTTTGGGCTGGCGAGAGTCGCTTGGAAACAAGCTGCACCGTTTTGTGCCGTCATTTTGCGATTATGAATGCTTGTTTCAGTGTTCGGTAAATTGCACCTGATGTGGTTTTTTTTTCTTCCTAAACGGACGTGAACAAGCTTCGCCCCGAAACGTGTGAGTTTTATGCGATGACAGGGTTTTTTGAGGTGCGACTTTGCTTTTATTTTTTTGGTGAGAATGGCCAAACTGCCCGCATACACGGTAGCCGGTATAATACGGGCTTTTTGGTTTAGCACGGTAGAAAATGCAGCTGAGTTGCTGACAAAGCGTGGGCTGTCAAAAAGTTGAGCTAGAGAATGGTGGATCGAGCAAGGATTTTAATGGACGCATTGAAAATGGGGATAACCGGACGTGGCATTTCATCAACCGGATTTAGCATCAGGCGCTCAGCTCAGGGTAATGTTCAACTATTAATTGCGTTTAGTATTAAAAGCTTTATGTGAGAGCTTATGTTTCTTTATGTTATGAAAAGAACAATATACAGATATTTAAACTTTATACTATATGCGTGCTTAAAGAAAAACACGGAGGAACTGTTTCGATATTTGCTCTCACGACTCTCTATTGGTGTTAACCGAACTGTGTACCAGATGTTGAAGGCTGCACAAGACTGTGTGAGTGTGTGCCTCTATACGTGTGCTTATGAGTGTGTGTGTTTGTACTTTTCTAAAGGGGCTATACAAAAGGGGGTTGTGGTGATGTGAACGAACGGGTCCTGACGTTCCTCTGACACAGTGCAGTGAAATTGTGAAGAGTTTGAAATTTGCGGATACGGTTGAACGTGACTTACATGGTTGAAATCTGTAGCAGCCACCATTCCACACAATGCCAACTCTCTCCACCCTTTCCGCTCTCCTCCCTCCCTACTCTGCAACAGGGAGCCAACCGTACACCGTACACCACCGTCATCAGCATCAACGGCTTCATCAGCATCAATATTAGCTGCCGTCGTTACTGGTGGTCCAAAAGTTTATGCTCCCCAGCATTTGGCCGGCACGAAATTACGTAACCGGCAACCGAAAACTTGAAGGATCTCGGGATGGTACCGGATGCATGCGGGCTCGGTATCGGCAAAAAGGGGTTTCTCACCGTACGCCCTTCCTGATAACGGGTGACCCGGGAATGTGTCTTGGCACGGTTAGGCAGAATGGATGGATGGGAGCGAGCGAGATTCACGAGAGTTCAAGTTTCTATTTCCGTTCCTGAGCTGAGATGCTACGATGTTGATGATGGTAGCAGCAGCAGCAGCAGCAGCAGCACCAGGTTTCCTTAGCAGTAAGCAGAAAGGACATCCCACCAACCAACGCTTTCCATCTGTGGCTCTTGTTTGGCCGCATTTCGCACAGACATTCCCGGAAGAGTGAGCAAGTTTTCGAGCGAAGAGGAAATTCGTACGACATAATTGTCACACAAGAACTTCTGTCTGCGGTTGTGTCTATAGTTATCCTCCCGCTGCGTGGGGCTTAGCGGTGTTTGTGTGCGCCACCAGAGGACACATTCGGGGCATGCTGCAACAAGCATCGTAACGAGGGCGAACCGAAAAAGATGGTGACCGAGTGTCCCGTGCTGCGGAAACCGTTCGCCATGACAACCGAAACCCTCCGAAAGCCATCGTTTCTTGTGGTCATTTCTGAGTCATTTTGCCATCCGTTTCGATCGACGATCGTCTCCCGGGCTGGTGTTGGAGCTTCTTCGTGCAACTTTCTAACCGCAGGACCTTCGCTAGAGGACGCTGACGAGCAGGGATCAACTCTTATTATGTTGCTCCGCTCGACCAGGTTGAAAGTTGTCGCCGAGTTCCTGGGTTTTCCCGGGTTCCTCGGGAAATGCTAGGGAATGCTGCTTGTGAGATTCGCCGAACCTTGTTAGTTTCGGAAATGGAAGAAGTGGCCTCGTATTTTTGGGACTGGTTGTGGAAACTTTCCCGATACACCAACTGATCCGGCTACCGAATCTCGATAGAACTTTACGCAAGCGACACAACACGCAGTGCGAAGGAGAAGCAAATAAGAAACAAAGTGGAGAAAAAAATGGCGCGCGCTATAGCAACACGAGCGTACGGTAAGGTGAACGAAATATTTTCCAGCCGAAAAGCAAAGTTTTATTTTAATCAAGCAACGAGAGCTGCTTCGTACGCTTCGCAAAACATCACACGAATCAATTTCGAAACTAATTTAGTGACTTTGGTGACTCTCCCGGACGGTTGAAATTGAAGTGCGAGTGGTGAACTTTCGATATCACTTTATAAACGGCTCGATGAGCACTGGTGATTGGGAATTGGGTTGTTGTTTTTTCCTGTGCGGTAAATTTTTCACAAACAGGTCACTTCCATTCGGAAGTGTGAAAACATTAAGAACCGAAACATGGAGACACGTTGCCATACGGACGGCGCGCGGTTGCCTTAGTACGCCGTCCTTTAAGAAAGCGATGATTTAAGCGGTAAGCTACTTAGCTCGTAACACAAACGGAATGGAAAAGAAAAACAGCTTTCGTTTGCTGTTTGTAAGTATCATGCGCGGAGAGACATCGGTGTGTTTGGTTCTTGGTGGTGCAACTTCTTACGAGATTGACAAAAATCTGGAGCGTTTTGTTTTGGGTGTGTTTTGAGCTTTAGCTTGCTTAAGCTTTGCAAATGGAAAATCTTACCATTTCTCTGAACATTGTTTTGACTGTAGACCGAAACGCTCTGGGACGAGCTCAACAAGTCTGAAACCAAGTTATGCTATTGAATACCGGGTTTAAGGAAACTCCCACATGTTGAAGGTTCTTATAATGTGCTGAATTTGGTTTCGTGCTACATGAAGTGAAGTGTTCCTGGAATTGATAGGGAAATTCTAAGACACTCAAGACATAGCATGCTTTTTAAGGGCAACATCACTGATTGCTGATCATTTCTAATAATGACCTTCGACATTACTTTTGCGGGTGGTTGTTGAAGTACTTCTTGGAAAATTTACAGTTAATCGAATATGAAGTATGGTGGCTAGTTAAGAAGAACTAGTTAGAAGAAGTTTTATTATTTCTTATCCCCATCAGTAAAGTATAGCAAAGCCATCAAGAAATGGGCGTCGTCGCTAAAGACAGCAATTTTTGGGTCTGTTCTAAAATGCTCCAAAACCTAATCAGTAAACAAACGGCGTACCCTATGATAGTTAAGCTTAAGCGCCTAGGTTATTTGGAAGAAATATCAGTGTCGAACTTAGTAGTCGTCGAAGTCTCATCTTGCTGTGTGTGACGCGGAATCGACTATCATGTGTTCTTTACGGAGGCGATATTCTTGGCAGATCTTGGGCGTAAATTAGATTCTTCGAATTAGTTCGCCTCGTTGTGAAGAATCCTCTCGGAAGGACTATTTGTGTGAGTATTTAATGGTCGAATTGTTGCTTGCAAACCAAATCATTATTTTATTAAATATCTGCACGTGTTGTTGGGCGGAATGCTTCATGGTAAGTTGGAAAGACACGCCGTATAAATAAAATCTAATTTGCCATTGACGTGATTCAGCTATAAAGACGAAATCAGCTGTCAAAGTTTGAATATGTCTACTGGAAAACGTTCTGGATAACTCTGCGTCTGATTCGTAGTTGTTGTGATAAGAAACTGACAGATCGGACATCATGTCGAATGATGATCCTCGAGTGAGTCAAACAGTCATAAATATTATTGGGAAGATGTGATCTGGAAGCTATTTTTGGTGACTTTTTCGATAATTTACCATAAGATTTGACATTATTTCAGATGTCAATAGCGAATGCTCTCAATATTAGCCAATTAGGAAGCGAATTATCTTTCTACAAATATTTTTGCTCCAGCTCAGGATAACTGAGGCTCTACTTGACTTTGTTTATGTTATTAAATATAACGAAACATTGTGAAAATTAGTATGAACATGTAATCTATACATTCTGGAATCACTAATATAAGAATAATAAACTTAGAGAAAGGCTTTGACGACAAGCAAACGATTGCAGCGTCACAAATGTGTAATCCGAATGTTTTGCCCCAAGCACTTGTTGAGCTATCAGGACCCTAGCCGATATTGTCAAACCATATGCTACCGAACCCGGCGGGTTGACATTTTATCCTACCGCCACCATTGCTGTCGAGTACAATTATTCCTGCACAACAGCACGAGCCTTTCTTCCTCACCTCCACTTGGCCTCATCCCCCCGCCGAATAAGTAGGGCTGGTGCCGATCAAAATATGCCGTTCTATCTTTGACGTACGGGGGCTTTGTGTTTCCCGGGAAACCAATGTCATGTCGCTCGGTCGCCATTCCCAACCCTCTGTGGCTCTGATTTTAAGAAGGGCCAGTGTCGTACAACTCATCGAACAAAAATCCCACCGCCTGTGTCCCGTTGCTGTTCCGGGGGGGGGGAGGTACACACATTTCAAATGAACAAGATTTTAATTGAAATGACTTACCCCGATCGCTGGATAATGGGTTGACGGAAAGCAATAATGTTGAGTGCAGTGTTTCGGTGAATGCTGAAGATGGTGGTCACCGCATCCTTCGCCGGCTGTGATTTGCAAACGTTTAAATCTGCTTACGATTGCACAGTTCTCGTAAGTGGGGTTTATTGATTGAATCGTCGTAATAAGGGGATATTATTGGAACGATTGCGTATATTCTTCGGATGGGCGAAAAAAAGAATGAATTGGCTATATAAACCGGTCCGGGTAATAAATCTAAACGTAACGAATGTGCTGTAAATGTGAGCATCCATTCTTGACGCACAGTTGCACGGCACGATCTGCACGAATGCCACTTTCGATCAGTTTGTGCTCCACCAATTGACCCTTCGGAATGACATGTGTCTCGTGTTGTCTCGTAGCTTTCTCCATTCCCAAAAACGGCAAGCGGCTCCGTAGAGCAGTGCGCTTCTTCTGTAGCCCATTTGTTGCAGAACAGAGTGTGCTTTTTTTGCCGCCCGATTCCGATTCTCACGTTCGTAGACGGAGAGTTTGCTTTCACCGGGCTGGTGCAACATCGTTCACACGCACGTCGGATTTAGAATAGCAGTGAAATAATGTTCTCCCAGCTACCCAGCGCTCAGGAACCCCTCGATTTGGTGAGAGTGATGTGTGGACAGGGCCTTAGCGTTCGCTCACCAATAATGAATGTTTCGTTCGGTTGTTGTTATTTGTGTGATTTTTTGTTGTTGTTCGTGTCTTTGTGTTGGGTTGTTGTGTATATTACGTTCCGTAAGTCGAAGCCACAATCAAACCCCTCTTTGTCGGCAGGGGTTTGGTATGCGTGCACACATACAGAGCGTCCCAGAGCGTGTCGTGTTGCGGGAGCTTTCGTGAACGCTTTGCCGCCGCCTGGTTTTTGCGATCGCTTGGGAAAATTGTCCCCCAACGGCACACAGCGGCACAGATTGGGTGTAAACGGATGTTGCGAATGTTTGCTACATGTACGTGTGTGTGTGTGTGTGTTCGGTTGGTTCGGTTGGTTGTCTGTATAATCACATCCCAGCCCCGAACTCACCCGCTCACGTACGCTTGTGCTGCTGGTTGTGTCTTTTACGGTGAAGAAGGAACCACCAGAGCTGTCCGTCGTTACTGTTATGCCTCACTTGAAGGCTTCCAGCTTGTTCTCCGACCGGTCGTAGCACGATCGTGCTCGTCAGGAGTTTTTCTCCCATCATCCCCCACTCCCCAAAAAAAAAAACGCTCGGTATGCCTCTGTCATACCGTTTGCTACTGCCTAGCCACACCGAAACACTGCAAGCAGAAGGAATCGAGTTACGCTCGGCAAAAGTGGAAATGTGGAATGTCGTAATGGTTTTGCTTGGGTGCAAAACAAGCAACAAAAAAAGACGAAAAAGGGCACAGCAAATGTGTATGCACATACTGGCTATGTGTGTGTGTGAGCGTGTCTTTTGCGTTTTTTCTGCTTTCCCTTCATTTTTCTTCTTCTATCGAATCTAACAATCTTGCCACACGGTACTATGTGCACGGTTGATGTACAGGACAAACAGCTCGTGCTCGGAGTTTTCGTTGGGCAGCAAAAAACAACTTCACAAACTGTCTTCGCAAATGAAGCTCGCATGTCGCTGTCGTAGTAGAGCGCGGGGAGGAAGGTGAGAGAGGGTGGTGGTTGCGATATTTTGTGATGATTCGGAGCAGCTTGTCAGAATTTTCTGATCAAGTGAACATTTTCGCCGGAACACTCCTGATCATACCATTCGGTCGTCGCTCGGGAGCTTTCTGTGGAAGGTTGTAAAACGATTTAGTTAAAATTCATTTGTTGGTTAACATTTTATGGAAGAAGTATGGTTTAGAAATAATACGTTTTTATTCATTAAATTAGTGCAAATGTTTAGAAAGTTTCACATGACAAAGTCGAACGGATTTGTTTAATAAAGTCTTTTTTTATGTTTTTATTAAAAAATCGATCGAAATAGCATAAAATCGAAGAATATGTAAAAAGTTTAATGTTTGTTAAGGTTAGCTTAAAACTTTTTCAAAAAATAGAATTTAATCTTTGTTGTTTATTAGATGCTTAATTGATAAAATGTATTGTGAACATTAAAAGAACAATAAATATTAATTTAAAAAATGTTTAATAAGCTTAATAAGATCCAAATAAAAGTATTTATGATAGTCATTAAAATTTGGATTACGTTGTAATATTGGTAATGAATTGATTTTTATATTTAAACATGATTATTAAAATCAATGCGAAATAGTTTCAACAAATGAATCCTTTTTATTTGATCTCCGTCTTATGAAATTGAACTATAATTTTACATAAAATTCGTCGTTTTCACCTGTATATCGTTTATTACACTTAAGAAGATTGTGTTTTTAATATCCTTCTGCATATTTTTATAAATTTGTTTTACTACTTTCCACTGAAATACTTGTTCAGCTTCCACGTAGCGATAGTATGGTTCCAGCTGTATCAAAGCTATTCCTTTTAACACTTCTCATAGTTTGCTGACTGTGTTATCGCGTGTGGTTGAACGAAAAAAAGATCCCTTCCACACCACTCTCTCTCTCTCTCTCTCTCTCACAGACAAACACACATAACCGAAAGTGCAGTTTTGTTATAGAAAATGGAATTCTTCGGCTAGCCGTGCTCAATCGTGATCGTGACGCGGAGGCACACAGAGCAACAAAAAAAAAGGCCCCCCCAACGGTATGAACGTTGTGTCGTGTGGGAGAAGCATAAAGGTGTGGTATGTTAGCCGCACATACCGTACGGTGCTACAGTACGCTGTGCGACATGTTGTTGCGCGTCATGTTTCGTGGGGTCTTAATATCAATTTTGATAAGTAAATTTCCCGTCATTACCCTTATCCGTGTGGGAACAGGCTTTTGCTGTGGCACCAGTTTCGGTACCGTGTGTTGGCCATCAGCACCGTCTCATGCTAAGGTGCTGTGTGTGTGTGTGTGTGTGTGCCGGTTTCGAACGTCGTCCTTGCCATCGGGGTGTCAGGAATTCAGGAGAATTAGGCTTGTTTCGGGAGAAGTTGGTTTGAATGTGTGTGGGTAGTTTTTGCTTGCAAGTATAGTCAGTTGTCACATCAGATGAGAATGCGATTGATCCGGGAAGGCTGTAGGAAATGTGTTTTACGGCATCGTTAGTAATTGCAAACATCTTCGTTACGGAAAGAAATTCTTTCTTAAAAAAAAGGCAGACTAAACAAATATCTAAACGTGTCGATGATGATGTTATGTTGATAAAAAAAACGAGCCTCTTAAGTAGGGCATAAATGTAATGTACCATTTTTGTTGTTCAATCTACTTCAGTGTTGTTGGTGTTGTCATGGAATTTTATTATTTGTTAGTAATAAAGCTTCTCGTGTTGTTTGTAAAAAGTAAGAAAAAAAGTTTAAACTACTAGCGCAAAATAATACAAAAATGCTAAGAATATAATGTAAGCTACATAAACATGAAGAAAGTGTTAAACAACATATAAAAGAACAGATATTGCATTGAAAAAAAGAGAAAATAAACAGAAAAAATAGATAAACAATGTAAGAAGAAAAAGACAAACTGAAAGATAATAAATGATATAAATGATATGAAAGTAAGTTTGTGAAATAAGTCTTTACTTACAACAAAATTAATAAAACGAAGAAGAAAGATAAAAAAACGAGAAGCACATGAACAAAAACACATTTATCTCGCAGACTGAAGGTGTTGTTAAACTTCTTCTTCTTCTTTTTCTTTCATGGCCTGCTTCTAGCACATTTGATAGACATGGCCTAATGTCCAATCGATCTCTAGGAATCTCGGTCCTCACTCACCCCCGGCTGCATCCGATCTCCGTTAGGTCAGACTCCACCGAGTTTGCAGTGCTCCTCTACGGCTCGTGCCGAACGGGTCACTGACAAGCACATTCCTGGCAGGGCATGAGTCCGGCATCCTCATCACGTGCCCCAACCAGCGTATCGTTCCGGCTTTGGCAACCGTCAAGATGTCTGCATCGCCAAACAGTTCAGGTAGCTCGTGGTTCATTCTCCTTCTTCACACGCCCTGCTCACACACACCGTGCCAAAGATAGTCCGTAGCACTCGTCGTTCGAAAATGGCGAGTGCATTGGCGTCCTCCGCCAGCATAGTCCAGGACTCGTGCCCGTAGAGGACTACCGGCCGTATCAGTGTGCGATATATGGTGCATTTCGTGCGTTGTTGGAGTCTTCTGGATGTCATGAATTTGTGGAGTCCGTAATAGGCAAGATTCCCCTGAACAATGTGCCTTCGGATTTCGCAGCTTACGTTGTTATCCGAAGTTACGATCGTGCCAAGGTACTACCTCGAGATCGTCGCCGTCAACTAACTACTCTGCTTCCGAGTTGTGCTCTATCGCGGTCAGAGCAGGTACTTTGTCTTCGTCGCATTGATCCTCAATCCAATCCTGTCGGGTTAAATACAGGATTAAATTTTCAAGCACAGCTCAACGTGTATGTGGTGACCAGGATCCTCATACTGGGTTGGTGTAATACAAGGGTGCGAACATATGGCACTCTTAATACAAAATGTGTTTTAGTCTAACTTACAAAAAATGATACATGTATTCCTGGAAGATGCTACTACATTAAAAAAATAGTCGACTCTTGATCCTTGTAAACAAACGTTAATTTTATTCCAGTACGTCCTTACAAACAATCCGAAAAATTGGATTTCAGTTTCATTGAATTTACAATTGTTATACCAACCAGCTCATTCTTCTCTACCTTCCACAACTCCTCCCTCCCACACATACACTTTTGTAGTAAATGAGCTTTTATGATACGTAACATTTGCGCCCGTACAACTGGCCATTACGTTGACGAATCGGTTTGGTGCTTGCACTTAATTGGTTATTTATGCGATTGGATTGACACATTATGCAGTGCGGCTTGTGTGGAATTGCATATTTAATGGGATTAATTGCCTATTATCCGTATTATTTCGTGCCGAACTGAGGAAAGTTGGGGGAGTGGCCCCGGTCGGTTTGTAATACCATTTCCTCAAAACACACCTTTAAATTTTCCAACCGGTTCGGTTCGTGTTTCCTTCGCGTGTGTGTGAGTGTGTGCTTGATTGCTTGAAGGTTTTCCGAGGTTTTTTCTTTTGTTCGCAGCCCCGAATGTCCTTATTACGAACCAAATGAAAAGGAAACCCATTTACTTCCTCGCAAGTGGCCACAGTGATTGCGTGTCAATTGTGGTGCTGTGGGGGGGGGGGGTGGGTGGATGGGTAGGGAACGGGAGGAAAACTAATGGTTCAATTAGCTCACCAACTGATTCTCACCATTCGTTATGTGTAAAATGCCGGCCAGTTGTTAGAAATGTTGAATGACCCATTCCGGCCGGTTTTCCGGGGATGGGGCTCGTTGTGCCCACGTCTCCGAGAAACCCTTCCCCGGGGGTAAAGGAAAACTGCAATGCCAGTTGGATGTTGGAGTGCAGCTGAAAAAGTACCTTATTAAAGCGATGTTCTATCTTATTAAAGCGAGGTCGGGAAGAAACGGGCGGCCATTAGCGTGTGTGTGTGTGCGGCCCTCACACAAATAGGTGAAAACAGAGGCGAAGAAAGCGTTCGCAATTGGACAGTAATTGAGTGTGAGTGGGAGCGGAGAGGGGGGGTAAGGGAAAGGAGACAAGCGGGAGGAAAATCAAGCTGACCGCACAACTGTTCCGCACAGAGTTTTCCCCACTGTCTTCATGATAAATTCTCTTTGAAACGAAAGGTTTCAGTCCAGTGCAGCATCTACTTTAGCTTAGCGAACGCTCGATTTTCCATGATCAAAAACACACACACACACAAACACACCGTAACCAATGGCAGACGCAATCGAGAAGCTCATACACACGCAGTTGCAAACAGTGCACTAATCCCGGTTCTGACATGGCGGGTTGAGCGCACAGAGCGAGTCCGTACAGGTTTACCTGCGCTCCCGTTCGAGTTGAAGCTGGATTTGAAGGTGCTACAAATACAAACAGCCACAACGCCATCGCCCGGACGCGACGGTTGCCTTTGACAGGTTATGCGAGAGTGAAATGGATACGAAACGAAGTACCGAATGCATTATGCAAACTCACAGCTATGGCAGGGCTTGTCGCCTGTCTCTGTTTTGGTCATGCTTTTTTTTTTTGCATTGCTCTCACTATATTCGGACGCGTATCGCAACAGAGGCTCGCTTTAATTCCATTTTCCAACCACCGGCGTACGCGTCACAGGATACGCTTGACCGATGCGCGAAACATTCTTCCGGTATTCCGGCATGTATAGGTGTGTGTGTGTGTCTCTCTCTCTGCTCAACCCTCTACCACCAACGCCGCAGACAGCCTTCGTAGTGAAACTAAAACAAGCGAGTGAATAAAATCGGTTCAACGGATAAGAAAAATATATTTGCACACCGGATAGAAGGCGGTAAAGATAGGCGACGGTGTATTGTAGTGGACCTGGGTGCCTTATATCGGTGGGTGTGCATCGCATCCTGTACGTACGTATGAAACTGTGTCGAGTGGTCGAAATATAATGCCGAATTTATTCAACGTGAACTGAATTATGGAAGAATGTGCTTCATGTGTGCAGCTGCAACCGTGCGTGTGTGTGTGTCTGTATGCGGAAAATGGGTAATGGCCTGGTGGTGGTAACATAAAAA
>KZ061557.1:507835-545194 GCA_002091835.1 Anopheles maculatus
GTAGCCTTTGACAGGTTATGCGAGAGTGAAATGGATACGAAACGAAGTACCGAATGCATTATGCAAACTCACAGCTATGGCAGGGCTTGTCGCCTGTCTCTGTTTTGGTCATGCTTTTTTTTTTTGCATTGCTCTCACCTTCTGTTCGGACGCGTATCGCAACAGAGGCTCGCTTTAATTCCATTTTCCAACCACCGGCGTACGCGTCACAGGATACGCTTGACCGATGCGCGAAACATTCTTCCGGTATTCCGGCATGTATAGGTGTGTGTGTGTGTCTCTCTCTCTGCTCAACCCTCTACCACCAACGCCGCAGACAGCCTTCGTAGTGAAACTAAAACAAGCGAGTGAATAAAATCGGTTCAACGGATAAGAAAAATATATTTGCACACCGGATAGAAGGCGGTAAAGATAGGCGACGGTGTATTGTAGTGGACCTGGGTGCCTTATATCGGTGGGTGTGCATCGCATCCTGTACGTACGTATGAAACTGTGTCGAGTGGTCGAAATATAATGCCGAATTTATTCAACGTGAACTGAATTATGGAAGAATGTGCTTCATGTGTGCAGCTGCAACCGTGCGTGCGTGTGTGTGTGTCTGTATGCGGTAAATGGGTAATGGCCTGGTGGTGGTAACATAAAAAAGTGCCCCACACACACACGCATTCATGAAAGAAAAAAGAATAAAAAACACGTTGCTGAAAGCGAAGCTGGCATAAAATGGTGAGCGAAAAAAAAATGAAAAGATAATACATGTGTGGGGCGAGCAAAAACGAGCAAAAGCATGATTCAGAATCACTCGCGCAAGTCTGACGTGTGGCTAACACGTGGTCACACTTCATTCTGTATGTACGGATGAAACCCGTGCTGTGGAATAATCAAACGAAAGAAAAAACTACAGATAGACGAGCGAAAAATACAAAAAAAAAATCGTGTGGGCACTTCAGGTCATTTTTGGCACTGCTGGTATGTGTCAAATTATGGGTGCGATTGTAGGCCATGGAGGCTAACACTGAAAGCTGCCTCTCGCACACACCCATGGAAGGTACGGACACAGAAACAGGAAGCTTTGCAGCAGTAAAGCCACCGTGTCGGTGTCCATCATTCAGCAAAATGGAGCGTCCCGTCGGTAAATGAAGATGAAAGCAGCAGCCAAGTTGGCAAAAGTCGATGGTTTCATTTTAAAAAATGTGTTCCACCGTTCAAGCAAAAAAAACAGCACCCCTGTCCGAAGCGAAGAAGGTTTTGGGCCAGCAGGTTTTGTTTTGCCACCATTGCTGTGAGATTGTTTTGTTGTTTGATTTTCCATCTGTGAGCGTGTAAAGAGCCGAGTGGTGTGGTGTGTTTTGGTCAGTTTGCGCCAGGTACCGGGAACCATTAGGTCGAGTGCACCAACTATCTCACGGTACCTTGTATGTGTGTGTGTGTTTGTATCGCGGACACACGGTGATTTTCCATCACGGTGGTAAAATCGACGTATCAACGCCGAACCTGGTTGGGATTTCGGTTGGTGCCAACCGTCCATTGTACAGCGCTTACCGGGGTACCTGATCTGGTTTGCGTGATGGAAACCGGTTTTTTCCCTCCGTAGGTTGGGAGATGGAAAGCTTTACCTTTCCCTTCCTCCCGTCCTCACCACGGTGTTGGGGTAAAATGGGGCAACGAGCGTCACTGGCCGGCCGGAAGATATCGTCCGCAGGATTCGACCGTAACTAAAACTCTTCTGACTGGCTTCCGGTTTTTGTGTTCGGTATTTTCCTCAACCGGTAGCTTTTACCAATGCCTCCCTGTGCCGCCCTCCCTGTGCACGGTGGGATTGGGCGGTGGTCAAAAACCCAAAACAAATCGAAAATAATCCTCTCAAATCAAAGACATTTTTAATAAAAATTATTTAATAAAATGACGCAAACAATGTTGAGATGATAAGATTGTGTACATTATTTCAATGTAGTTTTCATTTTACAGTTTCCAACAATATAAGCTGTAATAATATATAATATATTTTAGTTTTGAATGGAGGCGCCCAGTACTTCATTGAAAAGAGCAATAAATTTTATATTTTTGTGCTAAAAATGTAAAACTAGTCATACGGATGAAACCCGTGCTGTGGAATAATCAAACGAAAGAAAAAACTACAGATAGACGAGCGAAAAATACAAAAAAAAAATCGTGTGGGCACTTCAGGTCATTTTTGGCACTGCTGGTATGTGTCAAATTATGGGTGCGATTGTAGGCCATGGAGGCTAACACTGAAAGCTGCCTCTCGCACACACCCATGGAAGGTACGGACACAGAAACAGGAAGCTTTGCAGCAGTAAAGCCACCGTGTCGGTGTCCATCATTCAGCAAAATGGAGCGTCCCGTCGGTAAATGAAGATGAAAGCAGCAGCCAAGTTGGCAAAAGTCGATGGTTTCATTTTAAAAAATGTGTTCCACCGTTCAAGCAAAAAAAACAGCACCCCTGTCCGAAGCGAAGAAGGTTTTGGGCCAGCAGGTTTTGTTTTGCCACCATTGCTGTGAGATTGTTTTGTTGTTTGATTTTCCATCTGTGAGCGTGTAAAGAGCCGAGTGGTGTGGTGTGTTTTGGTCAGTTTGCGCCAGGTACCGGGAACCATTAGGTCGAGTGCACCAACTATCTCACGGTACCTTGTATGTGTGTGTGTGTTTGTATCGCGGACACACGGTGATTTTCCATCACGGTGGTAAAATCGACGTATCAACGGTTGGGATTTCGGTTGGTGCCAACCGTCCATTGTACAGCGCTTCCCGCGGTACCTGATCTGGTTTGCGTGATGGAAACCGGTTTTTTCCCTCCGTAGGTTGGGAGATGGAAAGCTTTACCTTTCCCTTCCTCCCGTCCTCACCACGGTGTTGGGGTAAAATGGGGCAACGAGCGTCACTGGCCGGCCGGAAGATATCGTCCGCAGGATTCGACCGTAACTAAAACTCTTCTGACTGGCTTCCGGTTTTTGTGTTCGGTATTTTCCTCAACCGGTAGCTTTTACCGATGCCTCCACCCCGCCCTCCGTGTGCACGGTGGGATTGGGCGGTGGTCAAAAACCCAAAACAAATCGAAAATAATCTTCTAAAATCAAAGACATTTTTAATAAAAATTATTTAATAAAATGACGCATACAATGTTGAGATGATAAGCAGCTGCACATTATTTCAATGTAGTTTTCATTTTACAGTTTCCAACAATATAAGCTGTAATAATATTTAATATATTTTAGTTTTGAATGGAGGCGCCCAGTACTTCATTGAAAAGAGCAATAAATTTTATATTTTTGTGCTAAAAATGTAAAACTAGTCATCAGTTATGTGACTTACAAACCTAAAAAATGTTTGATAACAAATAAATTTAATATAGTAATGCTGCATAAAGGGACCCTTAGCTAAGTGATCAATAGCGATTGATTTCCGACACTATTGCCAGAGTCATCATCCTCTCGGTAGGTTAAAATAATAAATTAAACATGAAAATTAAAATAAGACGCAAACGAATATAGAAAAAACCTGAAACCTTAAGAAAACTTACACATGTCAATTGATCAAGTAAAAACAAACAAAAACTAATGTTATAGCTATGAAATCTAGTAAAGAGTTATTGGAGCGTAGCTCCCTCCAGGCTAAATGTTCCGAAAAATAGTTATATTTAAACGAATGTTGACCACTGTTTAGTACCAGCTGACCCCTTAGTGAGTTGCGCTGCGGCTCCACATTTATGATTAAAATCTGGACTGACGGACGAAATGATATGTGAATAATTGATTCACATTTTGTGGGGCATTTTAATGCAATTCTTAGTGCGGACGGTTTTGCAGAAAGGGATGCCCTGTGCATGACAAATGTAGGTTCCTGCTGTGTGCAGGAAGTCCGTGCCGTGGTTTGTATATGCAAAGCCGATTCCATTCCACCGAGCTCGTGTGCTTTTGGGGAAGTCGTCGTAAAGTGAATTTTACCTGCACGCGGGTCCGAAATGCCATTCCGGCTGTGTAGTGGGCGCGTGGGGAGAGGGAAAGGGCAAGGGGGCAAGTGAAGAGTGTTTGAATTTCCCTCTTGCCTTACTTTTGCTGTAGCGAGTGAGAAGGAAACGTATGCGAAGTACTAGAAAGTGAGTGGTGATTTGTTAGGTCCTTCATATGCCACTGTCAAGGTATGGAGAGTTGTTTTTTTGCTGTTGTCCAGCTTCCTTATCATGATAGCATTTCCTTGAAATTAGTGAGGGATGAAAAACACAGACAAAAAGAATCGTTCCAGAGGATGCGATACGGTTAGTGATTGATGGTGAATCAAAAGAGCACCATTTGTGAGGAACATTTCGCCATGTGCTGCACAAAGAAGCATTATTTGGTAACTGGCAAGTTGACCAACCTGACCAACTTTAGTGACTTTCATACTTGAGTGTTTGTGGCTGTGTGTGTGTGCGTGTAAGAAGCTGATTGTTAATGAACGAGAGCACACTAAGCGGATTTGAAGGTGAAACTTTTGCAACCATCAGCCGGCTTGAAGCATCAGACGAGTAATCGGCTTGAACTAAGGGGTGTGGCATTTTTCATCCGATTCATTTGCATGGCAAACTGCGGCTTGAAGGTAAAATTACGCTAATGCAGCTTGTGGTTGCTGGTGCGAACATTATTCCCGAGAAGAAAGAGTTTCTAATAAAGAATGAAGAAAAACACCTTTATTCGTCATTGAAACAATAAATTCTTGGAAATTTCGAAACTTTAAGCATAAAGTTCGAAGAAATCGTATTCGGGTTTGAGGATTTAAAGTTCACCACTGAAGAAGATTGCACCAACATGGCGCACAATACGCACCACCCATAAGGTGAGTCGGCAGGAAGCATTCGACGAGATTTAAAGAAGAATGATTGTTACACAAATCGATTTTTAAGCGTAAAGATAAGCACAATAACACTAAATCGAAAGTACAGAAAACGTTCAGGTGGGCTTTCTTTGTAAGCTTAATGCGCTTAGCTCGATTGCCTATTTGAGGGATCAACGTGCCGGTAGCACGAACAACCGATTGCTCCTCCAAACGCCGAACGTTTGCCCATTGCGCCATTACCGAATTTCAATTTTATTTGAACAATAACATCGTCCACGTCGATTGCCCCTGGGGTTGGTATCTACCGCCCCGCTTTTGTCCCATCCGGTCGCTGGTAACAGCATCCAGCGTCTACCTTTGTTTACCGGCCCCATTCGATTCCGTGCTGGACTGGCCGGATGTCGTACCGTACCGTTTCCGGTCCGATGCTTCAACAACGGTAGTTCTTCAAAGCATTTCCTTAATTAAGCACTGCTCGATGCATTATGGACCGGCGGATGGTTGTGGTGGTGATTCCAACCAACAATTGGCAATTCGATATCGCCCTTTGGAAGAAAACAACTCAAACCTCCAATCCTTCGGGGGAGGGGTCTAAAGATGGCCAGATGTTCGTTCGTGCTCGCATGCCATTATGATCCGTTTTTGAAAAGTGAAACGAAGACTTACATCGTCAGAAACCTTCCGGCCAGCCTACGAAAGGCGGTAAATAGATCAGAACTCCAACCCCCCCCTCCCCCGCCTCCAGGGTGGGCAGAGGTGGGAAGATTATTGAATAAATTAACCAGCTGCCAGACGAGGGCTCTTAATTTCTTCAGTAATTTTCAATACCTGAAGACATTCTCGATCGGAATCTTGGGAAGGATGTATTCCGCCCCGGTAGGATTGTACCGGCTTGCCATACCAGGTGACAAACATTCAGTATCTTCCCAGCGGAAAACCCTTCGGATGTGTGTGTATCACTGTGTGTGAGTGTGCGTGAGTGTGAAAAAGGAAATGAAGCGAACGAGCGAATCGAACGAACTCGCAGCAGCAACACGGGATGAAGTAATCGAATGGAAAAGGTTACGGCAATTGATTCAAAGAAAAGTGATTATAACAACGATAAGGTTCATTTGGCGAAAGATTAAGAGCACACCGGGGCCCATACCGGTGGGGCAAAACTATCAGGCTGCCGGCGCCCTGCCGAGACGTTGTTCGTGCATTACAGCAATGATATTGAAAGGCTTAGGCTTTATTGTTTTAGTTTCATCCGTGTTGGTGTTACGAAAGTTTTCCCCGTTTACGCTACCGAGTCGCGGCACACGGGTTCGTTCCGAGATCGTTTTAACCTGTTGGTCCGTTAGTTTGGCAGGAACTGTCTTGCCGGTTCGATTCTTGGAGTACTGTTCGGCAGCGCTAGAATGTTGTACGGTGAGGGCTGTTGGCAAATTTGAAACAGTTCAATGAAAATCGTCCGTATTTGCGTAGAATGAATGTTCGCTTTGTGTTCACACTTAATAATGATTTCTTGAAATCTAGTGGACAGCACAAGGAAGCACGAACGGACGATGAGTCGAATTTAATGTTCCTTGATGATGCTAACTGTTCTCAATTGACTCTTGCGATGGAAACCGTTTTCTATGAACTGCTTTTAACAAATTTTCTTGCGATAATGTTGCTACGTTATTGGGAAGGACACATCTTGGCTGACAAATTACATGATTTGGAGGAGCTATTATCATAACAATCGAGAACAACAGCAGAGGATTTGTTGACACAACCAGCTCCAAGCGTTAGAGGGAATATGTTCATTTTAACATTTCATTAACCTTCTCCTCTTTCTTCTGAAATCCTATAGCATCGGAAGGAGATCGAGGTCCGGCTACCCGGCTTCAATAAACTATCTTAACTTATGCACCTTGAGTACCTTGAGCACCAAGCATTTCTTCAAGAACCAAAGCTCGCACCTATATCGGTTAATAACATCCTAAGATCCCTGTACATTTATGTGAATATGTCCCAGAAGAACAATAAATAATCACCAAGGAGAACCGTAATAACTTGATTTTGAATGAGAGCAAGAACTAGTGCATTCTAGACATGGGCGACTAGTAGTGGACATTACTTCTCTCCTTAAAGAGGTCAGCTTTTAAGGCATATTGAAATTTAAGCTCTCACCAGAACTTGCAGGAACTTCTTACAAGAAATATAGTTCTGAAGGGTCCTGAAGATGACTCACTATGTCTGAGAATTTGCTGTTGTAGATAAATCAGCTAATGAGAAAAATTTCTAATGTCTTTGAGCATCAGTAAATAGAGTGTTGGGGACTTCTGGACCTTACTATATGGGGAATATGGACCTTAATTGTTGAATTAGCTCCAATAGTTTCATAACCAATATAGCACACAGTTACCAAGGACCTAGAAATACATGAAAAGGTAGAGAATTAATGGAAAACTTTGTCCAGTTTCTCGTAATTTTCGCGGCAGATGATAGGTCGTGTATTAGGAACGATCCTTGCGAAACTTAATATCAACGTCATTGAGGTTAAAAGAGATGCTTTATCAAACACTTTCAAACATGCTAGACAAAAATGACATTAAACAAGACGAGATTTGTTGATCTGAAGAAACAAACTAAACTAGGACAGAAAGATCTCGAGCTGCATGCCATGCCAACGTGCTAGAATTTGCTATGCTTCTGATCTGACAAATCACTGGAATAGCTAGAGAACTGACGGAGCACTCTCGGTACGGAGACATTTTTGTCGTAAAATTTTCTACGTTTTGTGAGTCCACGCCAAAGTAGTTCATTATGACAGAGAAATTGAAGAGAAAGAAATAACTTAAATAAAAGAGAAGTAGAGTCTTTTATGTGTGTCCATAGCAGAGTTTTCTCCACTATTCTGTGGATAGTCTATTTACATATCTGTCACACCATTTCTACTCAAGCCAGTCAGTTGTCATTCTCAAACCGTGACTATTCAACTATATCTTGTACTAGGTAATGTATTGTACGTAGTTGGAAACTAGCAGCACCGAGCGATTAATCTTCAAGTACTGACCAAACCTAATTACAGTTTCAACCCTTCACCGCTCCAATCCGCAATCCCTAATGAACATTACTCAATTGCTTTCCCTTTAATTAGATGTTTAATGTCTTGTTTAGCATTTTCCCCTTCGAAATAAGCGCACTGATTAAGCGCATTATAAAAGTGGGTGTAATAAAATTACCCCAAAGTTTTAGCAAAACGTAAAATTGCAGCTGGAAGTAATCGCGACACCGCGAGTTTCGCAACAAACAAAAGCAACAATTGTACTTAAAGGCGGGCGTTGAGTTTTCCATTTTACAGCAAACACCTTGCCCGCTCGGCGCTCGACGTTTCCGCAAATAAGCTAAATTCGTTGCTAGCCGTCGATCGAAATTCACCGTAAATTGATGAACGACCGTAGGCAAGCTTAATTTCTGTCCATTATTCCGGGACCGACCGAGGCGAACCGGGCGCATTGGCTTGTCTGCACGTAAATTGAGTTCCGAAAACCAGCGCCAGCAGCACCAGCAGGTCGACAAATCCGAAAAATATTTCGTTTGATCATTGACGATGTTTTGGGAAGGAGGGTGGATAATGGTAGGGGGGAGGAGTTTGACAAGGAATCAAGCAGCCCATCGAGCGATGCTTGGGAGCGATGTTCTGCAAAAAGCGGTTACCAAAAATGTATATCCGACAAGCACGGGGGTGGCTGTGGGTGCCACTGAAGCGAATCCGTTTCGTTAGACTAAGACGGCTAGGGGGTGAGTGCGAAGGGCGAAGGGAGTAAAAAGTAGCAGTTTTACAACATTTTCCCTTCGGAGCTCATCATCTTAGCAGGTGATGGTGAGCGCTTTTGCCGGCTGGCACGGGGTTAGATTGAAGCGGACGGAAACATTGTAAATTTGATAGGACTTGTTTTAATTGAATTCGTTTTGGCTCAGCTGGCAGCCAGACGAGAGTGATTGGGTGGGTGCGGGGGGTGTAAGGAAAGAGGGGAAGGGGTTTGACTGCCGGTACTAGTGCAGACTACTTTCAGTTTAGTCCGCTGAAACGAAGTAAGAAATAAATTAATGCGGAACACACCGTAAGTAGACTGTAAGACACTCGATGACACTCTCGACTTGGTGGTGTCTTTTTTTTTTTGCTCCCCAATACCAGCGTGGCTCTCGATGCACTGGAGGTGGAGTTGGGAGCGAAAGCAAAAAGAACCGAACGATAAGGTTTTAAAATCCATTTAAACTACAAGAAGCGTTCGAGATTCGCAGGAAACACCCAGGACCAGACACTTATGCGCTTATTACTCACTTCACTCAAGCTCAAGCTCGTAATGCGCTACCAGCCAAACCGTTCCATCCGCATCGTGCCGTGTCGTGTTTTGTTTGTTTGATCTTTACATGTTTTCTCAGCGCTTTCCCATCTACTACCCATTCCCATTTCCCCTTCGTGAAAGGATGGAAAGTATGCGACCTGTACCGATGATCGTGATGTGTATCGTGTACAATTAAATCGCAAAATGCGCAACCGAATGTGAACTGAAACGGGGGAGGAAAAAGGGAGGGAGGTAAGGGAAGTAAGACGGGTGCGACTTAGTCGAGTCGAGAGTTGGGTCTTAAGCTAGCGCCGTATAGGATAAGCGATGGTAGCAGCAGCGAAGCAGATGAGTGAAATTCCTCATCGCCGGTACACGTCGTCGCTGTAGATATCGAACAACCGTAAAAGGGGTTAATATGGGTGGAGGAACGAAGGGGAAATGGGAATGGGTAGTAGATGGGAAAGCGCTGAGAAAACTGGGAAAATTCAAATTGAATAATTCATGTTATCATGTTGATTCAACAAAAGCAGCCGTTGAAGCGAAGCAGCACCGGGCAGTACGGGAAACAGTGTAGCGTTTTTCCGGGGAGGCGGTACCAAAACCGGAAAGCTCGTTCGAAGAAAATTCGGTTCAGTGGAGCATTTTCGTAGGGGAGGGGGGATGGGATTGGACTACGCTGAAGGATGGGACACACTAGAGGGTTGGGATCGCATGAAATGTTTCTGCTGCGTGCAGGATCATCCAAGCACGGAATGCGAATTCGTATACCTTCCGCCTTCTTCCACCCCTCGATTTTTCCCGTCCCACTTTACTCTCCTACCCTTTCAGCTGCGTCTGAGATCGTTTGCTATCTCGTGTATCGCGCCCCATCACCACCGTTACCCACTGACGAGCCCCGGGTCACAGCAAGCAGATCGTTCGGTGTGCAACACACTGCACACGCTGGAGTTGTTGTACAACCCTCTCGAACGCGCACACACAGCCACACCCGGTGCATACTGTGCAGGGGGTCGAATGCCGAAAATTTTCATTTCATTATACAGTTTTCGTGAAGTAGCGGTGTGGGTTTTCGGTCTCCGGGAATGTACGGCGTAGTGTGACAAGCGGCGTTAACGCCATTCCACCGCATTTTAACAGCATCGGGCACAGTTGATATTGCTAGTGCTTTTCCTTCCCGGTTTTTCTCCTCCCACACCACCTTTTTTTCACGATCCTGCCCCCCCCCCCCCCGCGGGAGAACGGAAGGGTATTTGGCTGGGCGTTGGTGCAGCTGCAGCTGTTGGCCAATTTGTGGCCGGCAGCGAGAATCACATCTGTCGAAAGTGAAGACGTTTTTAATTGAAACTTGAAAAACATATCCTGAAAGGGGGAGAAAGAAGGGGTGGAAGGCGGGGTGTAGGTTGGTTTTTCTTTTATTTATTCGTTCGGGTACTCGGTTCGATATTGGCCGGTTATTATGCGTTGTGCCGAGCTTTCGCATTTATCGTGACTAATACCAGCCTGTTCGAGTTTGGTTACGGGAACATCCAACGTTCACACACGCACGAGGTAGTGGTTAAATTATAATGATGTGCAAAATCCCAACTCAGCACAGGAACTGTATCTGAACGTGACAGTAAAAAAGTAGTACAGAAAAAATAGCAACAGTGCAAATAAAAATGCAAAACAAGTGACGCCGAACAGCAAAACTTAAAAATAATGCAAAACATGAAAATGTATCAAGTAAACAAAACTACTACAGCAGCAACAACAGCAACAAAACAAAAAAAGAAGTGGAAAATGCAAATTTTTTTGGGGACAAAAAACAGCAACAACGAGGAAATCAATTCAAAGAGCATTCCATAACATCCGCTGAATGGATAGTGACAGTGAAATTAAAAATGGAAAAATCTCGCGTCCACGCAGATTACCACGATTCGCTGACCGAATGTTGCTGACTCATTATTATGCGTGGAATGGTTTTATTTTTCCACCTTGTGTCCTCTCCCCCATCTCTTCCTCCTTATCCTTCGCTTGCTGTTGATGTTGCTGTTTGGTGCTCATCTTTGCTTTTTTTTTTGTGTGGCCGCTCCATTTCGGTGATGCTCGCAGAACGGACACACCACCGTACGACCGATTCGGGCTTTGCCGAGGTGTGTTGGCCAACGCGGATCGAAGCTGTGTGTATATTTTGGGTTTTAAATTTTTATTCCAAAGCTCTGTGTGTGCGTTTTTTTGTTGCTTTACGTTCCGTTCCCATTCCGAGGGCTCGTCGGTTCGATGAGTGTTCAACCACTGATAGAGCGTATTTCTGAAACGGTGAACCTTTGCACCTCGCATATCAAACGGCCACAGCCACCCAGTTCATTGAGTGGTGGTTGCGACTGGTTTAAGCAACGTTTGTGTGTGCGGGCGCGCGTGAAGCAAAAAGAAAAACTACGGCCGTACACGATCCTCGCGACAGATCCCCTAAAGTCAGGCAGTACAATCGTGGACGCCACCGCCGCCGAGATTGTTTCAGTGTTTGTTGATTTTAATTTATTATTTTGCCGCCTTTCGCCCAATTGTTTCGCTGGATGCAGTTTTCGCATGAATATGCAACATCGCGTGTGACATAGCTAAACGGGTGGGATTACGATTTGTACCCGTGGCTTTGATGATGCAGCACGCAGCAGCGGGCAAATGCGTGATTTACTAATGTGCGTACCGTGCCCCGGGAAATGAGTGTCCTTGAAGTTATGACATGAACATGAGCCGGTAAAGTGAACAAATACGTAACAAAGGATAACAGTCCGTCAGCAGTTTTGCTTTGCCGGAGAGTAATTTATTGTTCTGTCGGAGAAGTGTTTACGCCTGACCGGGCAGCACAAAGGAAAAGGGATTCACCGGAAGCTTTAAGTTATTTGTAACGGTCTTTGTACTATGAAAATGAGACATAATTTATACTGTTTAAACTCAATTAAATTTAAAATAAGGATACTAAGGTGTTTGGTGATTGGTGTTCGTTTAATGACTTGGTATTATGCCCGCCTAAATGTTGTGCTATTTCATTTGGACGCTCCCCGAGAAAGATTGTGTGGAATTATTCGCTACGTGGTGTAATAATAGATAGAGTGTCTTCCGTGAAGGATTTGGGTGTTTTGTTGGACAACGAATTATCCTTTAACGAACACTTTAATTATGCTGTAAATAAATCTAACAAGACTCTGGGCTTAATTATCAGAATGTCCTCTGAAATCAGAGATCCCCTCTGCTTGAAGACATTGTATTGCTGCTGGGTTCGTTCCGTCTTGGACTATGCTAGCGTTGTCTGGACCCCATCTGAAGTGACCGCTATGCAGAGAATAGAGAGGATACAGCGGAAGTTCACGCGCCTTGTGGTGCGTAGATTTCTTCATGGATACTCTGCTCCTGTGCCCTCTTATTCCCTCCGCTGCCGAATGCTCGGTCTGACTGAAATCAGTTCCCGTCATTCGCAAGCACAGTCCTACTTCATTGCCTGTATTCTATCCTCTGAATTCGACGTTCCTTCTCTTCTTTCCTCTTTACCCATATATGTTCCTTCACGTCGTCTTCGTGATAGACCTCCTATCTTTATTCCCTCTCGGCATACGGTCTATGGCCAGAATGATCCCTGGTTGCGAGCATGCAATGCATTTAACCGCGTACACCATCTGTTTGACTTCAATTTCCCTGTTTCCCGCTTCCGATCTCTGTTGTACAACTCCTCGTAACTACCTAATCTCTGTCCCATCCCATTAGAGTTCCTCCTTCCTTAGTAAATAAGAAATCACATTGTTAAACCCATAGAGGCGGACATTTAGAATAAACAAATACAAATACAAATACAAATATTATATGAGCTATTTTAAGCAAACTAATTTCGGTTATTTCGCTCTAATTGTTTAAAAAAAAGATATTAGGTAAAAGCTAATAGTTTGATGGCTTCTTCTTCTTTCTTGGCCTAACGACCTCTTAGGTCATGCCTGCCATTTCTAGCTTACTAGACTTATTGTTACTGCATAGTTGGATAGTCAGTCCTCACTATGGGGGAACGGCCCAGATGAGCCTTGAACCCCGGTCTTGCCGTGTGAAGACCGGCGAAGCTGTCGCAACTACCACCGGGCCGCCGCTATAGTTTGATGGCTATAGATAAGAATTATTAGGAATATCTCAAGAAACTTAGGTATGTATTTTGTACTTTGCTAAATCAAAGCGTTAATTATTGATAAAAAAACAAAGAAAATTTATATACTTAAGTACTGAAGTATTCCTCTCGGTACTTCTCATTGACAGCAATTTCCATTAATTTTCATTCTGCTCGTGGATTTTACCTGAAACAGGTAGACTTATACTATAGCGTTACGTAGCGTTACTTTGGCGTTGCTTTGCTCTCGCTTGTTTATGAATAATACAATATATTTATTATCATAAGATATTCTTAAGTAAAATATAAAACTCCTCTTTGCTCTAGTTTTGCTAAATTGGCAGAAAATGGTGATTTTATTCTTGATGGGACGATAAACTAAGAAACATGCTATGGAGGTTTCGTACAGGAAGTTATTGTAAGCTCTGTTATTGGTTTATTATGCTTCTTATTGAAGAGGTAATAGAAACTATTAATTGTAAGTAGTAATTATTGAAATTAATTGTAAGTCCTCATGCTTCAAATTCTAAGTCATCCTACATTTAAACAAAACGGAAAGCGGGAAAAAGCTTCCTTCAAGCAATATATCTTACAAAAAAGTTCTTTTCAATTAAGGTGAAAACAAAGGAAATAATAATTGCTAATGATGTTTCAATAAATATGACATTCTCGTCCTTTCTCTCATTATCAAAACACCATTGGCCCCCATTCCAACAACTCGCCGTTGATTGTTTTGTAGGTTTTTTTCCACAACATTTCGTTACAATTGCACAAAACCAGTGGGATGGATAAGGGCGAAGCAATTAAATCTGTATCCTTAGGTGGAAAGCCTCACAAACAACTACGGAAACCATAAAAAAGCCCTCCCTACCCTTCCCTCCCGTTGACAATGAATAAGATGCACGCTATCTTTCCACATTCCCACATTCATTTGTGCCGCTCGGCACCCCAAATCCCATTCGTTTCGGAAAAGCAAGTGCTCACCAAATCAACCGTTAAGTCGAACTAACTGAAGCGGATTTCCGCACCGCCCCTCTTCCACCCCGAGTGTGTTGGAGAGGATTGGTGGTTGGTTGTTTTGTTTCTCGACCGATACCGATCGGTCCAACTACGAACCATCGGACATCGCTTCGCACTTCCCAACGCTTCCAACACCAGCAAAACCTTTTGAGTGCACACATAAACACTCAATGATGAGCGGGCATTAAAACGGTAAGGGATACCGTTCCGGGGGGGGCAAATAGAAGACCGTCGTGCAGTAAGATGATTTTCCCATTTTCCCCTTCCCACTTTCTCTCGTACTCTCTCTCGTTCTTCTCCGTTGTATGGTGATTGTGTTTTTGTCCTCTGAATGGGAAGGGCGAAGATGGTGATTTGTCTGAAGCGTGGCAATGATAAGAGAATTAGTGGAAAGCAGTATCTACATGCGATTAACGTGTTGCTGGATGGATTTTCCCTGGTAAGCGTCATCCATTTGAGCTTAAGCTTTGCCTTCTACCTTGCATTACATCAGCTTTCTCTCAGAGCAGTATGTGTGTGTGTGTGTGGCTGTGGTTCAGACGAACTTTACGATTGCTGGTGCCGGTGCGAGAGAACGATCCTTTAATTCTTTAAATTATGAGCAGGATTAGAGTTGCGGGATTACTGTGTCGTTTGTTTAGTTTACATTAGGTGTAATTTTCCTTTTTACTACTTTACTGCTGCGTTTGCCGCCATTGCTTAAGCAGATGTAGTACGAATGTAATTGAATTCATTTGTGCTTTCTCGCGCGGTGGTGCCTGGGAAAATGGGTGGAACTGGTGTTTTTTTGGTGCACACGTTCCACGTAAATGTTTAGCATTCAATGTCTGCTGGAGGGGGAAGCTCATGTACCGGGAAAAGCGGCTCTTCATCAACTTTGTTTGTGCCACACATATGCACAAAACACACACACACAGGCACATGTAGAATCCTATCTATCATGCACGCGCTTCCCTGTTTTCTTTTGGTGGCGTCGTTAAGCGCCAAGTAGCGTACTCGTTGGTTGGCACACTGCTTCCCTAGTGTGCCCCGAGACTAGGTTTGCTCATTTCGTTCGGATGTGCGCGCTAGAAATCCGGCTTTGCCCCAGTGTTGCCTTCACCCGAAAATCATCCATTATTCTTCGCTCGTCAGCAAACACTTGCCTACGCACGGAATAGCGGGAATGTTTGTAAAGTCTGCGGTTGACAGTGTGCTACGCCATCCTGATGAGCCCTGTGTCTGTAGTAGATACGAATGGCTTGGCAGAGGTTTTCTTCAACCGGTGCCTGAACACTTCGGAAACCTAAAGGACGCCACAGGCAGGAGAGAAAACAAGGATGTTTTCTTAGCATTAGAAACAATCAACACTGGTGCGGGACGCACTCGCTCGGTGGGATAAAAATACCGCCCGGCCAAGCCAAATCCTTTTTGCTGTAAGTCACCAAACTTGATCTGTTGTTTCGGGACGGCCTGACATGGATGAAATAATTACTACTAAAAATAAAAGTAAAGCCAAAAAAAAAAACAGGAGCATTACAAGCTATTGCTAATAGGTCGCTAGAATAAGGTTGCGAAATGTTATTTTTATCCCGCCAGCTTTGGGATATATTTCCTTCATGGAAGAAGTTGTTATAAGTAGAAACGTATTTTTATCCTAAAGATGATCCACTTGCACTAAAAATAAGTTAGCAAAAATACTATTTCTTTGCCTGTTTAGCTACTATTTTTGCTCGCACGCATCTATTTGTGTGAGTGTCGATAACATATCAAGTCACGCAGTGTGTTCTATTCTTTTGGAAAAAAAACAAAAGAGACCCGAAAAAAAAGCTAGAAGCATACCATGTGTGGAGGCTCGCTCTAATGTATCGAAATAGAATGTGATGGATCGTTGTACATGATGATGAACCCAGGGTACCACATGGCCCACATGGGATGGTGCTGAAAGCATTATTAATTAGCCTGCCTGTGTGTGTGTGTGTGTAGACGACGCACCGAACTGGTGCTGCCGTTCGTGAGTAAAAACAATATTAGTAACGAGTTTTCTCTCTCTCCTGTTTGATTCTGGGAGGGTTTCCTTGTTCTGAGGGTCAACCAGCAAACAAAAAAAGGGTTCAGTGTACCACGCGTTGATTATGAAGAATTATAGGATGTTAATTTGGTCCAGGATACGGTTCTACGCAACATGATTCAAGGATGTACGCAATATAAGGGGTGTGTTTATAGACCGCTGGATGTGTGCAAAAAAATCAGGAAATTGAGTCTTACGGCATAGTCTAGTGGACATTCTCTCTGCTTTTTTTGGGGAAAAGAATTCCTATTGAAATTGAGATTAAATCGAAAATAGTCTATGGATCTAATAGATGATAATAAGCTGATGATAATAAGTTACATTTGATGGAGTTATAATAATGTTTTGTGAAATTAGGCAAGATCTTAAGGTCACCTTTGTTATACGACCAGGGGTCTGCCTCAAGGAATCTCGTATGGGGCCTCAGCTAGACTCAATTGCACTCAATATCTTTGCTAACTTCAAGGATGTATTGGAAAGAGTCCTCTATTAAAAAGTTCAGTGGCGACTTATGTATCTCCACTGAACACTCCCGTTGGCAGATTTGCCTTGGTATAGCTTCAAAGAAGCAGGATCTGCTACTGATAGTAGCCTAGGAAGAAGGAAGTTAAAGAAAAAAGAAGTTGATTAAAATGACTTGCAAGGAAATATATAGGTTTACCTTGCTCCAAGTTGGTGTTCATCGTTAGAAATTAGAAAAATGGACATTGTTTTCTTGGACGACTCATCTAGATTAGGAAGGGTAGTCCGTTGTCTCAGGGATCGTTTACCTTCCGAGTAATGTTAGAGCTAATCAGCATCTTTCACCGTATAAAAGTGATCTGTATGGACTTGGAGGTTCAAACTACTTTTATGAAATGATTTGGTAATTCTATGACATCTGTACATTTCGGACAATGCAATTCTTGTCTCAGCAGATTTTCGATAACTTTAGAAGCAGCCATATTCTGTCAACAGTTTAGTCTAAGACTCGTTTTATCTTTGCTTTTGAGTGAGCAAGCCTTCTCATCAAGCGATCTCTATGAATGAATTCTGTTTCGATACTTCACATCCATGCACCGTGACACACAATCAGCTTTTAGTAAAATTTAGATAAAAGGCAGATTTCTTGTGGGAATTTTCTCACCTACAACTACAAGCCATTCAATCAGTATCCTGTTGATTGAATTTATTAAATGATGCCCAGAGTATAAAACACGACGAAAGCTAATACGCTAAGGCACCACGGCAAGATTACACCATTGAACTAAACGAAGAAACGTACCAAACTAGTAAAGTATAGCAGGTATGACACCTTCCCACACACACACACACCCACTCAATAATGCCATCACGTAATAATTAGGCGATAAATATGTTTGCCTGTGCAGCCCATCGAACCTTTCGCTTTTGCACCAAGTCGGCAACCAAGTCAAGGTGAACGGAATCCTTACGTCAAATAGGCGATACTGCTGCTACTGATATAAGATTGCTTATTTTCTCGCACGTACGGCGTGATGCTTTTGTGCAGGTATGTGTGTTGTGTGCGTGTGAGTTTTCCCGCTTTTCCACGACGCTTCACTCGTGTCAGTGAGTGAGTGAAATCCTGCCAACCTTATGAAATATGCAATTTAATTTCGCTGCTCCCATTTGGGAATTATTTCATGGCGTGTGTCTTTTTCTTTTGGGCAGGGGCGTCTTTTTTTTGCGCTAGAACCGTTCATCGTTTTCACATCCTGTCTCGGTGTGTGGGTGTGTGTCTGTGCCGGTCTTTAAATTGTTTAGTTTGTGGCCATGGTGGTAGAAACGGTTTTTCCGCGTGCTGTAAATTGAACCACCCTGCCTTGTGTTTTTCGATCCCGAAATCCGTCCGGTGTCGAGTTTGCGTTTATTTATCCTTGAACGTGTTGTTCGGTGGTGTTGTGCGGTGGTGGCATTTTGAGCCGTCTAGATGTCCGTTCCGCCTGCATGGATCCGGCACCACCAGACATCGCTTTTCCGATTCTTGCCATTTACTGTTTTTCTTGCGTTTCTTTCAGCCGGCTTCTGAAAGATGAGTAAGATTAGATTATTTATCGTGCACTAATTATGACACCCAGCGATCGTTTCGCGTTCGCAAAAGGTTTGCGGTTTGATGGGAGAAAAACTGTAGCAAATATACGCGGCAACGACGCGCGTTTCCCCCGTTGGGAGAATGCTGTCAGAAGAAGTATTCATAAATATTGATGCACTGTGGTGTGGGGAAGCTCGGGAACGAATGGTCGATAATGAGACGTGCCCTAAGACGGTGCCCGTCGCTATTGCGCGTCGGGACGGAAGCTAGAATTATTGAAGATGACTTCATTCAGACCAGTTGGCCCGATGTGGCAGGAGTAACTAAATGCCGCGTGCCGTGTTACCGACGTCGGACGGTTTGTCTCATCGTACAATCATCACCGTCACCGAAACCTTAGCTGGAGGTGGAGATGGCACCCAGCGCCAGCCAGCAATTCCCAGCCCAACTGTGGGCTATCCTTGTGGCGGACGGGTGGGTCCTCGGGACACTCATTGCCGGCGCAAAAAGGCTTCATCAGTTCTGCGGTACACCAGTGCCGGCATGATTTGCATTCCATTTTCATCCACTAATTACTGCGAAGGATTCCGACGAAGTGGTGTTTTGGAGGGATGGCCGCACCACTGCCACTTCTCATTAACTCAGCCTATCCCTAGCCTGCGCGGCGGCGTAATGGCGTAAATAAAGTACCACTTTCAATGCCACTCCTGCTGGGTGCCACATCGGTACGTTGTGATAATTGTGTTCGTGTGCATATTTTTCGGGACGAGTGATTTTTCCAAACCCCAATCGTGGTGCACTTCGCTGGTAACGTGTTTCATTAGTGTCGTTCGGGGTCGCTTTGGGAACTAGCGATAGCGAAACCACGTGTGTGCTGGATGGAGGCGCCCAGTACTTCATGCCGATTTGCATCGTAATGAAGATAAACATCAGTTATGGTGGATTGATCGAATTATTGATGATGTACCGATGAGCAGCCGGGTCCCATTTTGCTTCAACACGCAGCGCGCCATCCGATTAACTCCACTAGGAAGCTAGTGGGATGGGGGAATTTTTACTGCTGTTGTTGTTGCGCCGTTGTTGGTGCGTGTTTTCCCGACCGCAACCCAACACTCACAATGCCCGGTGGCTGTTACGCATTCAGATTTTAAATGTAAATTGTTGTGTGGTGGGAATTCGTGAAAAAGGCATGTTTTTTTTTGTTTTAAATTTACATTTCAACATTAAAGAGAATGTAGTGCAAATAAAGCAAAGTATTGTTTCATTCCTATTTTGGTCATTACTTTATTCCAACCGTGTACAATACGTGTTTGAAGTTTATAAAAATATTTAAATAAACCTTGCTTTAAGTAGTAAGCCAGAAAGCTATCCCAATTTTCTGGATTAAAGTCTATTTTTTAGAAATCTAAAACATGAAATGGCAGTTCAACTATTAAACGTTACAGCCTTGACACGTGATGTCAGGTGACACATTTTATCGATTGTACTTTGCAACCATAATACCAGGAATAGAGTAATTGTTACAACGAAATGACATAAGACTCTAACCTAACTGAAAATAAATCGATGACTTTCAACAAACCCACAGCCAAAAATGGGAAACATTCTTCTGTGCTTGATTTATGTGCTGTATACCTCGGCGCAGAAGAAAAGTCATCACCACCTTGCACAACGAAACAAAACCGAAACATTGAACAAAAATAGCCACTAGCCCGTAGCATTGCGACAGTGTGGCACGCATCCATACCCGGGCGCACGGGAGCCACACGGAGCAAAATAAATTAGAATGATGATGCAAACAACCATTCATGTGAAGCAGACCGGGATGCGTAAACTGTCAACCTACGCTACAAAAGACCAATATTAACTTTACGGGACACTCCAACAAAACAAAACAAAACCGCTCGGTACCGAAAATGTGTGCGATCGTGCGCCCAGCTCCCGTGCCCATGTTTGGAATGTTCGGCCGGGTTCGGTCAGCCGTGAAACCGATCCACTTCCTTTCCAATCACGTGCAAATAACAGAGAAAATTGTCTTCCGAAATCGTGGTGGAGTGTTCTTTTTTTTCTCTCCGTTGTTTCTTCTCCTTGTGTGCGCTTCTGTGGAAAAGGGTTTACAGGTTGTTTTTTTTTCGTTTTTTTTTTTTCAATTTTCTCTGACTGTCCACGCGTCCGTTGTCTTGGGGTGGCGATCCTGATGAGAAAAGCTGGGTCATAGTGTTGTGTTTTGTGTGTGTGGGTTTTGTCTTTTTCCTGGTACCGATGTTTGCTCCATTCGTTGGCGATACCTTGACGAATTTGCACGTTTGTGTGCCCTTGACTGTCTGCCCAAATTGTCAGAAGCTAACAAAATGGATGGGTGGATTATTTTGTTCGAATGTTTCAGGAGTTTTTTTGTGTGCGTGCCAAAAGGTCGACTTGGAGAAGCTTTAAAGTTTAATGGTAATGGGCATAGGCAGTGTGTGTTTATGTGTTGCTTTATGGTAAAGGTACATGTCTAGCGGGTGAGATTTTCTATGGTTATATTGTATTTTCTTGTGATTTTGTGGTAAGTTTATATGGGTCACCTTCGTTTTTTAATTGATTACATAAAATATTCTCGCTATTGCAACGGAATCTCCGTCTAGAAGCTTTGCTATTGTTGAGTACAGAGTTTGGCATTAGAAACGATAAAATCTTAGCAAAAACAAAACACTTTCTTGCTTTTAAGCAGGATACTCACCAAAATCTTGGAAAATCTGAAGAAAACGAACATTTATAGCGATTGATTGATAGATAGATTGTAATTAACCGATGAAAACTTCACTTATCTAGGATCAAAAGTCACCGACAATGGCATAGACCGACAAACAGCATAGATGTTGAGCAATGCGTGAGGGTGCCTATTACCAAACAGTCATGCTACTTCTTCTTCTTCTTCTTTTTTGGCTCTACAACCTCGTGAGGTCTTGGCCTGCTATTGCTAGTTCTCTGTGACTTATTTTTTACCGAAGCTATATAATCAGTTCTGCATACGGGGAGGCGATCCGCCGGGATTTAAACCCAAGTCCTGCCGTGTGAAGACCGGCGCCGCTATCGTATATACCACCGGGTCAGCCATACTACAGCCTGAGGAAACTTCTTCCCTCAAACTACCTGTCCCGATGATCAAAGTATGTGATATTTATAGTCCCATCACTCACAATCTCTTCTGAGACAAGAACTCTGTCGAAAAAACAGTGTATTGGGCCAAATAGACATCGTTATTACATAGGTTAGACAGACAATGAGACTAAATGTTAGTCACTGTAGCCTGGTGTGTTTAAAACATTATTTACTGTCTAGGTTCACATATCAAACTGCCTAAGATTGTTCCAAATGAGTTGTTCCACTAGCTTCAAACTGAATTGTGGCCACTTAACAATTCAACAACACTTCAACAATAATCAAAGTTAGCACTTATCGTAAAGATTTCAAAAAACAGAAGTAGAACAGTGGATCTAAAAATAGTCCTTTTTGCTTACAATCTGGAGCTTGCGCCCTACCCGGAATTATGTTGCGTAGCTCTGTAACTAAATTACCTAGCTAAAGCCAACTATTGTTGAAATAATGCTTACGCTTAATGAATGGTTCAAAATAGTGGCCATGGAAAGAGATAGTCCAACTAAGCCACGTTTTGTATTCGGTTCATCACATTGTCTATTCACAGCCCCGTATTATCGTTTATATATTCCACGAGCTGCTATTGTGATACTTGCATCTGTTCTCTGTAATACTTCGAGGGTGAAAAGCACCTAAAGCTTACGGCATCATTCATGGGATTTTCCCCAAATTTTTGGCCCTAATTATGCTTCAACTATTTAACCTACTTGTTGAACACATTGATATTATAGTTTATTTTTGGAAAATGGTGTCGCGATGGAGTATTATGCAGTTCCGAATCGTAGCTGATGCCGTAACATCGAGCCCTGTGTGTGTGTGTGCAGTGGGAAAGGTTTCACATTCAGCGCAATACGCAAACCCTCACGAAAGTAAGCCAAATTGGAGAAATTGCTATAAAAACAGACAGCCGCTCCACCCATGGCTCCAAAATGGTACATCAACATGGAAGCAAAGAATCAACAATTCAGCAAAACCGAACCGAGCACTGGTGATGAAATAAAATAACGAGCAGACACATATATATTCAATTGCTCGGCTCGCTAACGATCCGGACGTGAACCTTGCTCGCGTTGCACCGTTGCCGTATTAATTAAGCTAATTGGTAGCGAAACGAACGGCATCGTGTTCGGTTTTTAATCGGATGATCATAAATAATGAATCATTTAACGATATTTGACGGGCTTTCTGTGACCGGCCGAATCTGTGACGCTGCCCGAAATTTTGAAGAGCAAGAGTGAGTGAAACCGAGAGACATTCTGGCACCACCGGCTAGTCTGGGTGCGTGCTAGTGTTGAAAGACGAAATCATTTCCCACCAGACGTTTGGGGACTTGGAGTGGCGGTGTTGGTGGTGGTGATCGTTTTCCCATTTTACTTACCGAGCTTTGTGCGAGTGTTGAAAAAGCTTATTGAGAATGTTGAAATTTGAGTAGTGCGTGCGGGCTCGCTAAAAAAGGGTTTTTAAAATATTCGCACACGCATTGCAGAACCCACCGAGACGCTTTTGAAGTGGGTAAGTGGGGAGCTGTGTGTGTGTGCACGCGGTCTTGCCACTAATGATAATTCGAAATGAATTAGGCTGATCCTTAGCCTTATCAACGGCTTGTGTTCGGGCGTTCCGTCCGTCTAATCGTGCCTCATCATTGCCTGGTCGCATTGGCAGCATAATAATAATAATAATCATCACCGTCATCATCATCAGCACGATCGGCGTCACTATTGGCTTATCGCGGTTGATAAATTATCGTAACGCTACCGTACAACCCTCCGGGCACCAACACTACCGCTTCTTATCGCCACCAAAACGCGGCAAAACAATGCGCCTCCATCCGACCGGACCGACTGTTTTGTAGTGTTTTGTTTGCAAGGATCGATGCACGATGGTTTTGGCTGGTTGGTTGAGTGCATACGCACGGTTTTACGGGTACGGATCCATTGTGAGCTGGCAGAGCGTGAAAAAACTAATTTAAATCCCGTTTGACACCCGTTTGTGCGTGTGTTGATTAGATTAGGATGCCCGTGATGTGAGCTGTTGCGATATTGCGTTACGGTGCTGATTAGGTTAAGTTCACTAATGAAGAAAATGAATTGATGGTCTTTATGCAAATGAAGAAACGGGCACGGGAGATACTCACTCGATAAGTATTTATTGACAGAACGAAAAACTGATAGAATACTAAACTCATCAAGTTTTTGTTTAGTAGCTCAAAGATATATTCGTTTTAATTGTCAAGTAAAAGATTGTTCAATTTGATAGCTGGAAGAACAACAAGCTGAAATTTATTTTATTTCTGGTAATGGTGGACCTTTGCTGAGGTTATTCGGTCTAATTTGCATTATAAATTTTACTTCACTGTTTGAGTTAGTGTAGGCAATAACTGTACGGAATAGTTATTTTTAAACGCAAAAATATGCAGCGAAAATAAATGATGAATATCAAAGTTAACGCAATAATAGAACAACGCTGAAAAGGAAAAAAATATGAAAAGAATTAAACAAAACAACATAATAAACAATAAACAAATATGCAATAATCAGTATAAATAGTTCTAAAATATGAAACAATCAATTTTTTAATCAAAAGAAAGATAAAGTATATAAAATTCTTTAACAGAAATATACATATAAATGTGGTTAGAATAGGATTTGTAATAATTAATAGTTGATATGTTAATGGTTGAAGTAAAAGGTCTGAAATCAAACGAAAGAATGCGTACTATAAATTGAAAACAATGAAGAAATTAGTATAATTAAATATTACAGTAAAACAAACAGAATCATTCGACTAAAACTACTATTAAAAAATTTTATGATGAATAAATAAAGTAAATAATAGAGTTAAAAATAAAAAAACCAGGCTAAACCACAGTCACTCTCAAAAAGTGAAAAAAGAATCACTGACAAGTAAAAACAGTGAACAAAATGCAAAATAAAACAAAAAGCAAATGGTAAAAGGCAAAAACATAAACAAGCCGCAAGTTCTTTCACTAATGATGCATTCCAAAACTCCAATGTTGCATAAAATATAAAAAGGATAACATTTCGAAACAGATATAAAAATTAGTTCAAATAGAGAACAAATTTAGAACAAAAAAAAAACAAAAACAAGGATCAAATGAAACCCAATTAGGTATAAATAATTACAGTTTCAAGTTTTTTTTTTGGTTATTGTAAAGTATCTGTCTCCGTCCCCGCTAACTATCAGTGAATGAAAATGAACGCAATTATTACATTATGCTGTGCAGCTTTTGTTTCCCAGTATGCCCAACCGAACCGACACTGCATGATTGAACAAAATGGCAATAACTAATGTATCATTAACCTTTTCCTCCTCCTACCTGCTCCGTTCTTCTTTCAGCGGCCGGTATAGAACAGAAGGACCAAACTCCGGGCTTTGCTCATTTCCAACCGGAAATGTTAAATAAACGACATTACAACCGGAAAAAAGGGAACAAAAACCTACACGCCGCCGGGTGCATAAAACGATGAAAAGGTACCGTAGCGATTTATTCGTTGCTTTGTGCCAGCCAAACGTTTAACAAATTATAAGTAATTCCGTTGCGGGAGTTTTGCAGTGTTCGAAGCAAAAAAGAAAAAAAAGACAGTGAAGGAAAACTCCATATAATACGCGATGCTATTTCGATCATTCCGACGGAATGAAGGAATAAATTTAATCGATACTTCTTATCGTCGTGCAAAAAAAAATCCTTATAGTACCGGGGCCGCCCGAAACCTAGATGCCCGGTGCAGGAAATTATGTACGACAGCTACACCTGCTCCGGACTATCCTCATTAGGTGGCTAGTAGCGGAGGGCTAAGGCGTGGGTAAGGTTGAGTTTTCGGTTTCGGTCGAGGTGCAATGTTAAATGCCCTGACTTCCTGCTTAACTAAATGGCCACCGGTACACCCGGCAGCACCAGCGTGACGGCGACGTGCATGGCGTGAAGTGAAAATCAATTTTCGCACCTTTCGCAAACCTCGGAAAAGGGGCAGCAGCTAGGGTAGTGGTGTGGAATGGTGAAAAATTTTCCATGTTTCTTGGACATTATTATCCCTTTTTAAGGAAAAGGTGCGAGAGTTGAACCACAGCAGAAAATGCACAAGCTAGCTTTTTTTTTTGTTGTTCGGTCGCTATTGTTAACGAGTTCTATATATTTTGCAAATATTTTCAAGAGTTTGAATTTCTTTTCTTTGTTCATGTTTTTTAGGATTGGTTTCACCATTTCCTCAAAACTGGGCATTGTTGTACCTATTTCGTTGGCTATATTCTTTAAGTTTTGCCATAGTTTTTTAACTACGGCACATTCAGTAAACTTATGTTTTAAAGTTTCGCTTTTTCCGCAATTACTACAATTGTCACTATCCACTATTCCTAACTCAAATTCTTTAAGTTTTGTATTAATTTTTTCATTTACTAGTGTGTAGTATGTACTTCTTTCATTAGAATTCAATCGATTATTATTAATGTTTCTCCAAATAGTTTTCCAATTCATGTTTGGATTTTTTTTAACTATGTGTGGCAAGGGCAAGTAGCTTAGGATATTCGTGTGTATTTTTTTTGCTGTTAAATCTTGATGAATTGAAATGGGTAAGTAAGCATATTCTTTAACAATTATGGCTATACATGGATAGTAGCTGGGGAGGTTAGTGATGTTAGGAGGATTTTCAATAGTGTTTAGGAATTTTGCAGTGAATGGCATGTAGTTCTTTTCTTTTAAATGACGGTTTACAAGGAGAGATTTTAATTTTAGTTCTGGAGTTAATAAATTTAAGCCGCCGTTCGCTTTTGATAATGATAGCTGTTGCATGCTTACTCTAAGACCACCTCTAGGCCACATGAATTGTCCTAGTTTGGAAGTAAGTTTGGCAATATGATATTTGTTTGGAGTAAGTATGGATCCTAGGTACCATAACTTAGAGGTAAGAAATGTATTTGAGAGAATAGCTCTTTGTTGTAAATTGATGTCCCTCATTTTGTGTTGCCAAATTAATTGCGCGAATGTTTTGGTAGTGACATCCCAGTTGAGTTTGATAGTTAGTCTTAGCGAATTTGAAAACCATATTCCTAGAATTTTGATTTTGAACTCTGTTGTAATCCAGGGTATATCAATTTTGGTTTTGTTATTCACAAGGCCTATATCTATGCCCTTTGTTTTTTCTGTGTTCAGTTTGGCACCAGAGGCTGTACAAAATGTGTCAAACGTTTGCTTGATTTCTTCGATTGTTTTTTTGCTAGTTGTAATTATAGATATGTCATCCGCATATGCATTTATAGCGTCACATCGATTATTGCATATTTCTTCTAGTCTTTCGAGAAGAGGATGAAGATAGATTGCAAACAAATGCATGGCCATCGGGTCACCCTGACGAACTGATTTTCTAATGTGTATTTTTGGTTTTAAACTGCCATTGATATATAAACGTGAATAAGAAACTGAATTAATTTTACGAACTATGTTTATGAAAGTTGGATTTATACCTAGACTAAGCATAGTATTGTACAAAAAGTTATGGTTAACTCTATCGAAAGCCTTTGAGAGATCAAAGGATATGAGTTTTCCTGTTTGTTTCTTTTCGTTAATTTCTAAAATTTTGTCCTTAATTGATAGAACAGCTTGGAATATGTTCTTGGATTTGTTACTACATTTTTGTGATGTAGTTAAAACATCGTGTTCATCAAGGACTTTTGTTAATCTAAGTTTAAGTACTCTACTGAATATTTTGTAATCTGAATTTGCTAATGTAATTGGTCGTAATGATTCTATGGTAGTATTCAGTAGTTTGTGCTTTCTTATCAGCACTATGATACCTTCAGTAAAGTCTTCTGGAATTGGTTTGTTTTTTGCATCATTTATAATTAAGTTTAATTCCTTATGAATTGTGTCAAAGAAAATGTCATAAAATTCGTTAGGAAGCCCGTCTTTTCCTGGACTTTTGTTAGAGGGGGCTTGTTTTATGGCATCATAAATTTCCTTAGTTGTTATTTCATTAGTTATAGAATTATTAATTATGCAGTTTTTTGGAATCTTTTGACGGCATGAAAAGAGATTATTATTTGGATTGTCCTCTGTATCAAAGAGTGATTTGTAATGATTAAATTTACACCATTTATTTCAATAAATGATGGTATTGGTTTTGCTAGTATTATCCTAACGAAGCGGTAACCGTTAGGCAAACCGGCAAATTGGTAGGTTTCCCCCCATTTGCCTTCGGTGATATTCAGCACCTTTCCGTATTTCGTGAAGAAATAATTGATATCGCTATCACTTATTTTTGGCGAGAGGTCGTGCAGTTTAACTAACACGGATCCATCATCCATATTGATGGGAATATGATACAAAGTGCCTTGGCACTCTATGGTGTGCTTCTCATCGTGTTCCTCCACGATCTTCAGAGCATAGCTCTGGTCCTTTAAGTCGATAAAGGCGTTTGCCGAACTGGTCCGTAGGTGAATTCTGATCACTTCCTCTTGTTTGATTTGAAGCTTCGATGAGATGAAATCCATCGTGTCACGCACTGAAGGTCTCGATGGCACTTTCGAGAAGTCTACTCTCAAAGTAGCCTCTCTAGCGTCCATATCGAGGCTCTTTGTCTGCACTTTTTAGTTGTATGTGTTAATCTGCTGTACGCTCCAAAATACGTCTGTGCTCTCCGAGCTCTAGAACCGAACTGGGAAGGAAAAGGTGCGAGAGTTGAACCACAGCAGAAAATGCACAAGCTAGCTTTTTTTTTTGTTCGGTAGGTTGAGAGTGGCTCAAAGCGCTGGAAGTTAAAGTAAGAAGGAAAAATCCACCGAACAGCTCATACCCACAGCAGGAGTCAGGAGCAGGTCTTGGCACATACAAACACGCCACGCGTTGATTGAAGTGAAGTTGAAATTCGGGAAAGCGGAAAGTGTTGGAGGGCTAAAGGTAGGTAAAAACGGACCGCAAATACTAATTCTCCCGCCCACGCTTCACACCTGCCCATTAAGCCACTGTATGTGTGTGTGTGGGGTGTGGTGTGTGTTGCAATGTGCCAGTGCCGTTCGTGCAGAACTTGTCGGTGCGCCAAAGTCTCTAACATTATCTTCCGGTGTGCGAACAGGCGGAAGCGGAACCACTACGGTCGTCGGGGTCGGGCCAGGTTTCGGGCCCGCAAACCTGAGCGGCAGGAAATTACCATACTTTAGTAAAGTGTTGCAACTTTCGCTTCCGGGGCCGTCCGTTAATGTTGTAATGCGGAGGTGCACAGGTAATAGGATCTCCTGCCACGGTTGGTAACGTGCGCCACCAAGCGTACACCGGGAAGCCTTCCTAATGTCATCACTCATTACCGCGATACTGCACCGTGAGGTCCGGTTGTGTCGCGCTGTGTTTCATCACCGATTCGATCCGGTGTCTATGTCTCTTTCTCTCGGAACGTTACGTGTTTCTTAAGGTGGTTGGACAGCTTTGTGAGATAGAGTTCTTTTGTGTGTGTGTTTATGCTTTGTTCCAACTTCCAATTCAAAGAGGAATGGTAAAGCAAATCTTTCGGAAGTATTCCGAATGGCAAAACAAATTTGGGGACGTGAGCGTGTTGGTTGCTCTCGTTTTTGGGGGTTTTGTTGTTTCCGGTGATTCCGCTGTGTACCAAGCTGTGCCGCCTTGGTACACTGGCAGTGGAATTCAATTTTCGCAATACAAAGAAGCAATCAAACTGCATATTCATTGCAGTGCAGTGCCACGGGTTTGATCCACGCCCGAGACACGAAACCACACTTGAACCCACTGTGTAGCACTGCAGTAGGAAGCGATGTGGCTCTGGGTGTCCTTGGGTGTAGCATGTTGGTTGGCAACTATCGCTAACGGTGAAGTGAAGTGAATGGGTAGTGAAGAAAAATAACACAAGTACACTCAGCAAAAGACAAACAGCGATGAAATGCACGAATTGATAAGTTCTGCTGTACGGATGACAGTTGGACGGTGGGTTTCATGCAGCAAACATTGGGGCAAAACTAGAGATCTGCTAGAGTAGATGTACATTTTTATGTAGACAAATGTCGATGACTGTTCTGAAGTTATCTGATATCTTTGCCTATAAATTGCAACATTCTAAATGTAACTATAACTATTTAGAATAACTATAATCATTGCAAGAGAATAAACCCGCTTATCAGGGCTTTATCGTGGAGTAAATTCGTAAACAGAGATCCACGCGACCTGAGGCGGAGATCAAAGTTTGGATGCTTGCCTTCACCAAGCATTCCCAGGTTACCTGCAAAGAAACCACAGCTTCATTACTTCAGAAACTAAAGGTTTTACACCCCTAAACGCCTCGGCACTGGACTACGTCTTCTTGGTTAGGGTAGTCTAGTGTCCTAGCTGCAAAATTACTGTTGGCTACTGAAAGACCTGATGAAACTCTTCCAGCATCAGGATCTACTGTCATACACAGAGGACTAGGCTATCGCCGAAGTGTTAGAGGTACCGCTAATGGGACGACTCCAACAGTTGACGAGCATTTGGACCAGTTTTAAAAAGCACCTCACCTCTTTCAAATCGCTGTTGCTCACAGTGACTTCATTGCCGGTCTGACAATTTATGTAGTGACGTGCAGTAGTGGATCTGGAGCATTCCAATAAGACATATTTAGGTGTCACCGCGACATCCATGAGCCACTCTTGTCTTAAGCTGCTTGGGTAGTGTAGAACTTCATCTCGAAGCACACCTACTATTACTCTAGATAATTGATTTAGATATTTATAAACAGTCACCCTGATATTATGTATCTTTTAAACTGAAATCAATAGCATAAATTATCTTTACTTTGTACAACTGCAGTTTTAACAAATATCTGAGATGAATTGAATTTTGTAAACATGATCACTTCAAACGCCCAATGTGCACCTTCGGTGTGAATATCTTCCTTCTTTGTGGTTTCAGTCAGTCGGAATAAAATGTAGCACCGAATGCACGGTACACGATACTAAACAAATCTAACTCATGTGTAGTAGATGCTTAGATAGATCGACCATAAGAGAGTACAAATGTGTTTCCTCACTGCACAGCGTCACCGAACGAACTTTTCCCCACAAAGCGTAACGTTAATCAAGCGGGTTAATTAAAAAATAACGCTTCTACGTCCTGTGCTTTAAACCTTTAAAAGGCATGCTTTAAACTACAGTCATCCAGTCATCTGGCTGAAAGCTGATCAAGGTGACATTTTGATGACATTTTCCTGTCCATCCATCCGTGAATGGTTTGAATGAGAAGGGACATAAGAGAGACAGAGAAACACCGGACCAAATGGTTTTATCTTGTGCAGTGCTCAATTGCTCGGTTTTGTGACAGGCTCTCTGTACCGATCGGCAAACGAAATGCGATTCACCCTACAATCAGTTATTCAAGCATTTGCCGCAGCCGGTAGCAAACGAGGAAAAATGGAGGCAAAATTAAACAAAACTGTGATGTGATGGAATGTAAGCGTATCGAGTCAAGCATGGACGTTCACACTCCCTCTCTCTCTCTCTCTCTCTCTCAATCTGTGGATGACATTTTGTAATCTTTCCAAGCACGGGTTCTCATCACCCGTGCGGCCTGGGAAATGCAGAAAAGTGGAAATGATACTTCGCTTTTGTGTGTGCTTTGTTATTGTATCTGTCTTCCGTCCGAATCGCATCCGTACGTCTGGTGCGGGCGCTCTGGCTGGAGCACCAATTTCTACCATCTCCGATCGGGCATGGAAAGTGTGTCTGTGTGTGTGTGTGTGCACCGGGCTATATCCTTAACCGCACAGAAACACAGTGAGTAACATGATTCATGCTGAAAGTAATTTCCACATTTGCCACGACAGTGTGGCATACCCAGCACGGTTAGTGTTGCTGTCGGAACGCATCCCGTCTGTCGAGGCAAAAGCGTAGGCACACTCTACGGTAAGATCTGGTGCAAAAAACCCTCTCTTGCACACACACACACACAAGAACTTCAACCGCCGCCGGAATTCCTTGACGATCGGGTGCGTGTTTGAATGTGTTTTTAGCTTCATTATTCTTCCGTACCGGCGGGTTATGCGCGGCCGTGCCGGATCCTCCTCCCATCCTTACTATCCTCCGTTCACGGGAGACAGATGGCCGTGCCTCGGATATGCGCAATATGTATCCGGGGGAAGAAGGTATTTGTGCTTAACGAAGCTAATTGAATAAAAACCAAAGAGCGCAACGAATGCGAAGTGAGTGCCGGGGATGAAATAAGGGGAAGGAAAGACAAAAAACAGCCGTGCACACCCCTCATCAGCCACAACGGGGTGGGGGTTTGAAGCATGCCTTCTTGAATTTTGCAAACGATCTATACAAAGCAAGCGACGTTAGTTATTTCCCGCTATTTGTTCCCGATGGGGAAAGCTTTTTCTGCTGCGTCGGGATCGGTTGCTGTAAGCATGTGCGTGTTAAAATTTAACATCTTCAATCCGGATTTGCTTCCGGTTTGTGGAGGGGGGGATGAGGAGGGTGAGCCAGGAGGAAAAAAAATCTTCCAATAACGCAAAACACCCGGAAAAGATAATGTGCGGAATGTTGGCTTAAAGAAGCAATTGCGTTCGCGTCAAACTGGCGTTACGCGCCTGAAGATAGGCAAACCGAATGTTTTTAAATAATGCTATAAAAATGAACCGAATGCTTGCGGTTGTGGAACCTTCAGCAAAGGTTAAGCGTAGAGGGTGTGATCCGTGATTACACTTAATGAGCGGTTTGCCGTGACATTTAGTCGTGAGTAAGGTTTTAATTGGTTTCAAACGATTTTTTGTTTGCGGATGGATGGCATTTTTATTTAAATAACCCATTAATGTACTCCCCTTTTATGATGGGTAAATTGTTACCCATTTCTTTAAAGTGATTAGAATAGCGAGCGAGAGAGCGGAAGAATTGATTTATTTGATTTCGCTTTGAACGGTACACACGCCTAACCCAATAAATCATTTATCCATTCTTTGTATGGCATCATTCGCGGGGCACAAAGCTTCCACCAACCCACGCGTTTGGAATGCAAAATGGTATCAATTTAATATTCTGTGTTTTTCCTGTATCGAAAAAGCTTTCCAAATGGAGATACCATCCACCAGCTAGCAAACGGTAATGAAGTTAACAGATTTTTTTTTACTGCGGATCAAAACTAGTCCAAAAATCAATTGTGCGTTGAATTTTGACTTCATTCTCGATTTTCCTATCCCCACAGTGCATGGAATGGATTGCACGCTGCTCAATCATTTGCATGACGATTGGCGTTAGGCGTTAGGCGCTTGAGTGCCGATCTCCTGGGGGGAATTTGGGACTAACTGTGTAACTGTGGCAAGCTGCAAGTTTGTGCTGGTTAAATTTGCTTTTACAATTTCCATCTATTAGTGTGTGTATGTGTGAGTGAGCGTGTGTTCTGGGAGAGAGTATTTGCATTCCGAGAGTTGCAGTTGGATGTAGTAGATTCGATTTATACAAAAAAAACGACGAACAGTGGAAGAACCAGTTATGGAAAATGATTTTCATATGATTGCTTCTGTATGATTGATTGCAATTAGAATTTTATATCGAGCTTGATATTTGATCCCACATGGTTAAGGCTTTACGTAGCCTTTTCACATCTTTGAAATGGTTGCTCTCAGTTTTAGGGAAGTTAAAATTGTTTCTAAAGCTCAATTTGCACTAAAGTCTCGTTCTCATTAGCTACCCAGTCGCATTCATCATCTGCCGGAATGTATCGCCAAAACCCGGAAGCCTCTTCTCTTGCTGCTGAATCAACACCGCACGGCGTTGGCACGGTATCAAGAACCGTACGTGGAAGACGATGCTGGCGATACTCTCGTCATAGTTACCGTTACCGCTGCGTGATCGCTTTCTTCGAAGCACTCGCACTGTCATCGGCACTGTGTTTGCTGCGCGAAACAAATCCCGTACGTGAGGGAACTGACAAAACACTGCAACTTCCTGGTTCGCAAAACGGCACCAACCAACTTTTCGCCAACCATCTAGTTACGTTTCCAATCGAGAATTAACGTCATTTATGGTGACTGTCGCTTAGAATAAATACGTTTGTTGGCTTGTTGGGGTTGAGATATTTGGTCCGGTCCAGGACGGTACGAGAACCGTACGCTCTGCAGCCGGCTTTGCATTATTCGTTCGATGAAAGTGATTGGAATCGTTTAACTTAATTCCAACGCGTGAAATATGACGCACGGCTGAAATGGTTTCAATTAAACCGGTCGTACCGGGGTTTGCTGCAGCATTTGCTAGCCAAACTAGTAAAGATAAGCGATACGTTATGGCCGCATAGCTGTCCACCGAAACGCATATGGCTGTTAGCTGATAAACATAGGTCATTGAGAAGGTTGTTTCCGATTTGTTGTTTTGCTGCTATCAAACATACATTTTATTTCTCGTTTCACCATAAAACGTGCACCGAGCAACGAGGGGCCCGGTTCGGTTTCCTTCCCAATCTCCAGAGGGGCGTATCTCATTATATGCATATCATTACGAAAGGCAAACACAACAATATCTCGAATCGGGGGGGTGTGTGTGAGTGAGCATGCGAAGAAAAGGCAACAACGCTCAAAATGATGGTATAAACATAAAACCCCGAGAATGGTGATGTTGTATTTTTTTGTTGTTGGTTTTGTTCGTTAAGTTGTTGTTGTTTTGTTGTTTTATTTTTTATTTTTGAGTGGGTGGGAAAAGCTCACTCCCATAAAACATGAACCATGAACGCCCGCTGACCCGGAGTGGGATGCTGGCAGGCACCGATTTATGGCACGGTCTTTCACCGTGGCCAGCAGAGGTTGATTCCTATGTCTCTCGTTGTTCTCTCCCTGTCTCTCTCTCGGTCGTGGCTCTCTTTTACTGCCGCTGCATTTTCCGGTCGCATCTTGATAGTGTGCCAATGGTATGATAACTATATGTAAAATTAAATATTCATTTGCTAGTCCATTAAGCGATTTTTGAATTAATTTTCGTACGATTCACCAAATGTTTGCTGCCACCGCCACTGGCCGTAAAATATTTACCGGACGGATCTGTGTGTATTGATAATGTTTGCTGCATCGAAACAGTACGTTCGTGAATCGGTGACGAGCGCACGGTGTAATCGTACGGTATGGCATTAAATAGAAATAGCAGGAAAGCACGATAAAAGTTTGACAGAAATATTGCTACACGTTCGCAAGGGGCGAGCGATTAAAAATTTACCTGAACACATAATTTACAATTATGTAAATTTCTGTTACGGTGGCACACACACGATTGATTGCCAACGTTGGTATGAGTGAGTGCTATAGACATTGGTCCTGTTTTGATGACACGTGATATGTATGATTTAAAAAATGCTTAAAAAAATGGAACAAATATTTGTAAGTAAGGGTTCTTTCGTCTCTTGTTTTAAGTTGAGATTATCCTGTTTGTTTTGGGTTTTTATGCTTCTTTACTTGCTGTTTGTTTTTAAAGTTTTAATATTTTTAGATGGTGCTATAACTATTTAGTAAAAAAATCCATATTTTTACGGTTATTCAGCAAAATTTGCAAAGTATTCGATGTATAAATAAGTTTTGACGAATTTTTTTTACGGAGTTTCAAGCCACATAGGCCCGAATGGGTATCGATTTTATTCAGAAAAGTAGCTTCCTTCGCTTTGTAAAATCTTTTTCCATCTTTTGGGTAGATTGTGGATTCCGTTATAAAAAAAAAATCATCATCTGCTAAAATCATCTGGAACTGCTGCGCGGTGAAGCCATGCTCTATCGACCGGAGCAGATGGTAGTCACAGGGCGCAATATCTGGGCTATAAGGCGGGTGGAGTGTGCAGGTAAGTGCGGACAGGTGCCGCAACATGTGACCAAGCGTTGTCGGGCAGCAGCCTTAGAAGGGCCTTTTGTCCTTCGATGAGCGACTAAAAACGCATAGGTTGTCGTCGTTAAACGTCACCCGTGATGGGTTCGTTTGGTTCCAGCACTTCGTGGTACACCACACCCGCAGTTGGTCCCACCAAATGCGCCAAATGAGTGTTCTTCGTTTTTCATACAAAAATTTTCACTTGTAAACCGTTGAAACCACCTCAGGCACGTTCTTTCCGATAATGCGTGATCGCCATGGTATTCCCCCATTATACGATGGGTCTCGGTAGACCTGATAAAAAACAATCCGAATTAAATGATTGTTCATTTGATGATTCCTGTGCTAGCGACACACGTTGGTTGTCCTACGCAAGTGTCCATTGTCGTTTGTGTCCTTCATGCGTCATCGATCATTTCGACTCTCAACTAACCTTAACCAGGCCAAAAATATTTTTTTGGTCAAACCTCTATCTGGAGATTTCATTCTTTTTACTGACAACCACGGTTAAGGTCTCAAAGATTAAATGAATGAATAGTTAATTTGTAGTAGAATGCTTCCTTGGTATTGGATCCGAGTAGAATTAATCTAATTTAAGACTAAGGGCAGCCCGGTAGTAGATGCGACAGCGATGCCATTCTTCACATGGCAGTACCGGAATTCAAGCCTCATCTGGGCCGTTCCCTCATAGTGAGGACTGACTATTCTATTCTTTTTGTAACTTGCAATATGTTCATCCAGCTAAAGATTAGTTGTTTGTTCATAATGCAACTGTCAGTTCTTAAAAGCACAATATGGTTTAACTAAAACCAATAAATCTGTTGCCTTTTTGCTACGAATTGTCTCTTGTCAACTTTCTATATGTCTTGTTATTAACAATATTTCAATTATAGTTCATGCGTTAGTTAGTTTTCTTAGGATCAACAAGTAAATTGCTAATGTCAATCTTTCATTAAACTTATTTCTTACTTTGCTATTAACTGAAATTGTATTTTTTACAATACATTACCCTAGTTGAATTTAAAATCAGTGATGCGAATTACAAACACTTTCTTAGGTTTAACGATCAACAGCGCTAATAAACCAAATTTGATGGGACCACACTTCTAAAGAATGCTTATACGACTAACGCGTCATTACTTAACGCTATGTGAAGCCTTTATCTACCATCAAGTAACAACACGCAAATATCTCTTTCTCTGTGTGTGGTTAGAAGTGCTTATCTCAAGTTTTACGCGTATCGCTTGAATGAAAAGCTGTTCCAGGAAACAAATTTTTCGTAAACGACGATGATTTTTTTGCGTATATACCGTCGGGATGGGTCGTCGTCGTTCCCGGGATCAACATGGAGTGGTTTGCATCCTCCACGGTCCAGAATGGTTTCGCTCTCTTTCTTAAGGAAGCCTTGAGGGCAATCATTTCCCGGTCGTGTATGATGACATTAACCAGCCAAGAAGATTGACGGGTGGCCGAACGTGGGCTGGTTGGTGACGTTGCTTGTCGAATCCGACCGAAAGTTGTGTGCACTATTGCATGTAAGTCTCATCCTTCATTAAATTCCCCCGGATGTGATACTAACACCGATAAAGTATGTATGGACGGGTTGCGCTGTGGCCCAGACCGGGGTGGGGGGGTAAAAGAAACACGTAAAGCTGGAGTAGCAAATCTGAAATTCCAACAGTTTTACGAGCAAACGGATCGTTCGCTGATGCTGCTGCTGCTGGCAGTGTTTTGAAAAGCGGAAGACCAACCGAGGAGAAGACGATGGACGTGTAATGCAGAAAAATATATAAAAACGACCAGAGCTACCGCTCAATCTTTCCCATTACTTTGCCGGCAGGGGGTGGGAGGGGTTTGAGGAGTCTGGGAGTGAAGTGATTGGGAAGCTAGGCAACTAAGAAAAAGCAGAAATGTAAGGAAGAAAGAATAACAGCAAAACATCAGTTGATGCGCTTCGGGTGTACGGGTGATGGAGTTACGGAGAAGGAGAGGTGGTCCCGGGAGGGAAAGA
>KZ061557.1:545332-577689 GCA_002091835.1 Anopheles maculatus
GGGCCAACGGAGGGCGAAAAAAAGGGTTCCGTTTTTCGCATTTATTCAAATGAGAAGCAGTTAGACGATGGTATCGAGTGCTTCGAAAACTCCCCCCGTAACCGAACCCTGGATGGGTTTGTGCGGAGGGCGAATGAATCCATAAGCTGGTTTTATATGATGCGATGAATTTAATATTACTGGAAAAAGGTTGGAAATACATCTCCTCATCTTGCGTCTCAAACCGGCCAGCTAGAGTGTAGGTCCGCCGAGAGTGTAAGGGGCGTTCTCGTGTAGCGCAAGAAATGATCTAAAAGAAAGTGATGTGTGTGGGTGTGTGTGGATCGGAGAGGAAACGGAAGAGGGAAGGGAAGGGATAGAAAACGGAATAAAAAGCTGTCCCATGGGGACAATCGTAGGAAATGGGTTCGGAAATGTACGCTACCCACTTCTAGCTAATGCATGCATTTTAATCTTCATCTGGGGACGTTGACGTTGAAGGCCACTGTGCCCGTGCAGTTGGTATCCGGGCTGGAAGACGTACAAGTTACGGTTGAGAATCTTGTTGATTCCCTCCCGCCCTTGCTCTCGAAAACCCCACCCCAGCAATTTCTCCCACCCGCCAAAGCATCCACAGCACTGGACGCGATGGATTGGAAAAGGGTTTAATTTAGTAGCCACTTGAAGCATGCGACTGTTGAAAGCAGCTTAAGCAATCCACCCGATCGGTGGTTTGAGCATTCAATTGCTGCACGGCACATTGGCTGTACCCGGCGTACTCTAATGTACGAGCTCAAAAACATCAGGACAGAAGATTAAAACGGATTCTCGCCCGGCCCGGACACGAGCGCGCCGATCGTAAACAGGTCGAGCGGTCGCCTTTTTGCATTGACACCTCGGGTTGACATTTCGGTTCGATCGATCGCGCGAAACCCCATCATGCACATGATGACCGGTAAACGTAGGACAATAAATATCATCTTGTTGGGATTTAAACCATATAATGTTCCGTCCGCTCCGATGTGAGTGGTGTAGTGACATTCAACATTCATAAAGTGTAGAAACGTTGGCCGGAACGTGAGAACGGAAATAACTTAAAACAGTGGGCGAAATGGAGATACCGAATGTTGCCCAGATATACTGGACGAGAAACAGAGTGTTTGGATGCTACAAGAATTTAACGTGGACTTGTTTAAATCAAGAAATTTGTAACATACATCCCTTGAAGAAAACAATTTGATAGAATGAATTATTCTTTAAAGCTCAAACATAAGGAAATAATCTTGATAGCTCCTGTTGAGTCAATTACTTGCTGTCCGTTTTTTACGTACTTTGTTTAAATTAAGGTTAAGTTTTGAACGAATTCACGAAGACCAAGTTATGAAATATAATAAAAAAGGAAAAAGAATATATCTAACGTTTGTAAACAGTCGTCCGGTGTTGATAGAAGCGTTCAGTGGAGTCGGATAATTTGTAAGTCTTGATCATCCGGGTCGACCGGTTGATCGAGGACACACGGTGTAAAGTAACGAGGAGATTACTAGGAGATTATCGAATTACAGCAAATATTTTAACTTACTTTTTGAAGATTAAAGAACTGTTTCTCATTAAAGGAAACTTGTAGAATTCCTTTGATTCGGCAAGTCCTTGAATTTACCTTCGGTAGCTTATTGAATTTATTACACAACTGAAGCACAATTCACGGGAATGAAGGCTTAAAATGGTTGCACCATAAGCAGTCACTTTAAACTGTGCAAATATTTACCGTCGTTAAACAGTTTGTTCTACGGATCTGTTCTTTAGAAAATCTATGTTTAAACGAAGCCTTCCCGTTACTATGAAACTCATAACTACATCTTGTAACTGTGCTTGATGAGTATTTTAAGCAGAAATTACCACTTGACGGTAGCAACAATGTCTGGACGGCGGTTTTCTTCAGAACTGCTAAGAATATTAAGATGATTTAAATGAAATAATTGAACAAGGCTTCAGGCAGATTTAAAAGGAACCCGAACCAATACCATTAATGAATTCATAAGCAAAAAGAATGGAAAAATAAAAAGGATTAAAAGAAATTTCGATTAGTTGCATTAAAATTGACAAAATAATACATAAAAAAAGAATTCTTGGAAAAAGAGTAGTAAACGGAACAGTGGCTAAGCTTCTTTCAATCGGTTGCTCCTAGAATTAACCCAACTTTTTTGAGCAAATTTCACAACAGCTCCGCAGTACAGTAAAATGACCGAATAATACATATCGAAGCATAAATTCAGACGAATGCGAATTTTTAACGCTTTCGAAAAGTTGAAACTTTAACTTAAGCGGATATTTAACTATGCCCCAACATTGTTTGAAGTCCTTTTGCTTTAAAAAAAAAACAGATTTTCGATGCTTTTCGAACAGAAAACAGAGTAACTTTTGATGAATTTAGCACGTTTTGATAGTAGTAACGCAAACGTTAGTGCCGAACCTGTATTAGCAACAGATTTTCCGCACACAATTATGTGCACCGAGTGATTATACATATTTGAGGGGGTGGGGGCAAATTTCTTCGAACATTAAATTGTTGCCAATTAAAACAATACCAAAAACAACACTTTCCTCATCCACATCGTCAGTGTTTTTGCGGTGAACTGATTTGCTTTCGAAGCCCGAGCAACGATTAGCCTTCCAGGGAATTATTGCTAGGACGCTAGCGAAGCGAACCACATAATGGAGGCCGGTGTCTGGAGGTTGAGAGAAAGGGGTGGCCTTTCTCTAGGTAAATGAAATGTTGCTTGGAGTAAAGTTTGTTTCCGAAGCCCACCGTATCATCCTCCTGCTGAGCTGGTTACATTAATTGGAATTAAAGTAGTTTAAGGTAACGGCCCGGTACGAAACCTGGACATGGTTCGACGATCTGCAACTTCATAATACGCTTGTTGTATGCTGCAGCTGCTGCTGCTATTGCTAGGTGTATAGTATCTTCATTAAATCTCCTCCATAATGGCATTTGAGTGGAATGGTTGCAAATTCCATACTTTGAGCTTATAACCTAATGGTGAATTTAGATAATATTCCATCGAGCAGAAAAGTTGAACATTTTGCAAATGAACAGGTTGGAATTTTTAAATTAAAACAGTTTCTGATGAGCTTTCAACTACCTGCAAATACAATGGCTTGAGCAATATATTTGTACATGTACATAGCAGCATGCATTGTTCATCCGGTCAGTATGTGAAGAGTGTCTATAAAAATAAATTCATGGCAAAAGAATGTTCAATGAAAATTATTTTTAAATAATTAATTTTACATCGAAACTGTACAGAAGTTTCTTGAGAGGCGCCTAATGAGTGACGTTCTACTTTGTGCACCTGAAAAATGCATAGTTTTTCAAAATATATCTAGAATCAAAATTAGAGGAAAAAGTTTCTCTCATACCAACGTGCATGTTAGGAAATGCCTAAAGGAGTTCAATATAATTGAACCCAATGGTTTGTGGTTGGAAATTGAACTTCAAAGTTGACAAGCCGTCCAGGAATCTCAGTGCAATACAAAATAGTTTCTAACACACATTCTAAAAGCAAACAAATCTATTGACCAAATGACCCAATCAGGAGCATATTAGGAGAACAAAAGGGACATTCAAGTGCATCTGTGTATGGTTTGTTTTTCGAAGAATAAATCTATAGACAGAATTCCAAAGTATCTTTGTCCTTTGAACTATTCCCTTGGGATAAAATATTTAGACCGGAGTAATGCTGAGTCACATATTGCAATGATTAAATTAAGGGACATTGATGAAGTGGGTCAGAAATGGAGAATAGACTTCTTGTGACCATTCAATGTAATATTAGTAGTATGACTGTATGGACTCCAAAATACCACCTATTTAGTTATACGAAGCATATTCGATTAGACTTCTTCTGTTCGTACGTGGAGTGTTTCGAGTGAAGTACGAAATTAAGTAAATAAAACGTGGAAAATGATGTTGAATGGGAAAGTTTAAAACGGAAACGGTATACTAAATATCACAAAGTTCTTAAGAATAGGCACATTGAAGTTTAGGATCATTTCTATGGAAATCAATGTCGCGGGATGGCACTCAATTTAGACATCATCTCATCGCCCTTTGCAAATTGTAAACCACAAAAAAAAACTAATCATCAACATAACCACAACATGCGTACGGGAACATATTGAAATCAAAATGACCGAAAGAATCCTTACCGAACCGTACGTTTGCCAAAGCTTCTACCCCGCTTCCAAGCGACCACGTCCGTGGTACAAAATGGGGCAGCACATGCGAGCGTTAACTACGCGCCCGACCATACCAAACCATTCGGGATATTTCCAATTTCCAGCTCGAGCTGGGTAAGCGAGACAATCGTTGTTTCCGAATGACAGTTGGTGGCATTTTTCCGAGCTTTATGTGTGCGATCATAACCATATCGATGATTCGCGTACGCATTACGCAGCGAAACGTATTGCACTGTGACAACTCTGTTTTGTTGGCACTGTGTGTGTGTGTGTGTGTTGCCAATTCCTCGTTGGATTCCTGGGGGACCGTTAGTACACGTTCTCGGCATCATGATTATCCCGGTATGGTCCTGTTGGATGGTTAGATTTTGGGAAAGCAGCCCAAAAAATTCTTCACATCACAGCTGCAAGCTGGTCCGCCGGGGCAAATGGCATCATTTGGCACCTTATTTCACTTTATCTCCTGTCGGCTATATCGGCGCTGGTAGCTGTGGTGAAAAGGCAGTGGAGTGAGCCTAAAGGAAAACACCGATTTGCAACCGCTTTTCGTTCAACACATTTCCTTGCGGATGGTTTGGTAGAGTGACAAAAAAAATGGGAAACTCTATAGTGGATTGTCGTGCGTGAGGTGAAGGAAAAATGGAACACCGATCATTGTGGGGTGTGTATAACAGTTATTATACAACAGCAATGTTTGCTTCTCGGTACGTTTCCGGGAACGTTTGTAGTTATTGGCAATTTGTGTTCATTTTAGCGAAGAAGGATACTTAGTTTGAAAAATTATTTAAACATCGGCAACATTTTGAAAAAAATTGCATTTGATTTCCAAATTTAAAAACTAGAATATTTAACAAAAAAAACTAAAGTAAATACATTTTAAATAGAAAAAAGCTTGTAACACAGCACAAAAAAAAGTTAAATATGTATACTCTAAGGGGAAAAAAATCATAAACAGAAACATATAAATGAAAAGCAGATAACAGGTTCTAAAATGTAAAATAAAAATTACCTTACATTAAGAAACCATTATCACACTTTGAATAAAAATCTCTCACTTTTTAAGTAACTGGAATAACAATAGAAAAGAATAGAAGCGACTAATACTCCTTGTTGTATTTTAATATTAACTCTATAAAATTTAAATTGTACAAAAATACTTCTGTAATCTTAAAAATAGTATAAAAAACATATAGAAGAAGTGATGTAGAACAGAACACAAGTATCTATGAAAATGAGCCGTACTTGCCGTGTTTGCTCACTGGAAACTCAGGAAGCGGTTATTATTTGTGGTGGTGACCTGAACATTTCTTCATGCAAGGGCTATTTCCATCCAAAGTGCTTAAAACTTTCGAAGCCGTGCGTTAAAAGTGTATCACATAGTAAAAATATTGTGTGGTTTTGCAACAGCTGCGTCAATGACTCCTCCAATGATGGTTTAGTGCTTAGTGAGAAGCTGCCTCACGTTATTAGTGAGATGAAAAGTGATCTAAATCGTCTTCTCAGTGATTTAAAGAGAGAGATACTCGCTGAAATCGATCTTCGTTTCTCAGCGCTGCACACAAACTCTGACGTTCCAGGACACTCTCTCTCAAAAACCGCCACTTACACTAAGCAACCGGACGAGATAGCTATTTGCACTTATGCGCCTGAACGTTCGACTGATCAACACACTAACACCACGAATACCACGCCAAGCACTTCGGCAACGACACGTACGTGTTGTTGCCCGCACGCACTCACCCCCACAACTTCTACTCACCGCATGGACAACCGCACACACAACCACGACCGGGTTACAACGCATGCTTCATCGCCTATTGCACGAAATTCCCTTCTTACCGGTGCTGCAACGGACTCTTCAACACTTTTTGAAGGTTTTATTCCTTCCTATGAGCCAAGGACATGGATGTTTGTCACCCATGTTTCTCCACGCATATCTGAAGAGGAAATAAAGAGCTTCATTATGGACCGCCTTGAGACGTCTGATTGTGTGGTTAAAAAGATACTTCCGCGCGATCGTCATCCGTCAACACTACGCTTCGTATCCTTCAAGGTCAGCCTTCCTGGTTCTCTGCGAAACTCCGCACTATCTCCTTCAACCTGGCCACGCGGTTTCGATTTCGCAGAGTTTGAGTTTCGGAATAGACGATCCGATGCTTTTTTTACCCTCGACACTCCTTATCACACTCCGGTATGATGAAAATACCGAGCTCGCCGATCATCGAACACCACTCGGTCTCTCATCCCGGCTCTAATTCAACACTCACGCACTCAACGGTCCCTCAGAGTGAACTTGTGTTCTATTACCAAAATGTGCGTGGGCTACGCACTAAGACAACGGAATTTTTCGCTGCGAGCTACGATTCAGAATATGACGTCATAATATTGACTGAAACATGGCTAGACGATTCGATACCTTCGTCTATGCTCTTCGACAACGATCGTTTTGTAGTATATCGTACCGATCGCTCAGCAACCAACAGCACGAAGAAGAGAGGCGGAGGAGTGCTAATAGCCGTCTCTACGAAAATCACTTCTAATCCTTGCTCTCCTCTCACCAACAACATCGAGAGCGTGTGGATTAGACTGAGTACGAATACAAAAACATTTATAGTTGGTGCTGTTTATTTGCCTCCAGACCGTTCAAACGATGCTGATACTATTAACAGTTTCTGTTCAATTCTCCGGAGTGTGAGAGATAAGTACGCAAGTGAACCGATGATCCTAATGGGTGATTTCAACCAATCACAGCTTGCGTGGAAAACATCCGACGATGGCTTAGCAACGCTGGATACATCTGCCTCCCGGATTTCTGTTCCGAGTTCTGCTCTTCTTGATGAATTCAACCTTGCTGGATTGCGCCAGCTGAACACCATTAAAAATGAACACGATTCACTCCTTGATCTGATTCTGGTGGACGACGATTTCCCATTACGCGATTTGAAGCTTGACCACATACTAGATGCTCTAGTTGAACCTGATGTTTATCATCCCGTACTTTCACTCCGTATACTGTCCAGTTGCAGCAATGCTTCTTCTCGCTCCTCGCTCACCAATCTTCAGTGTTGGAATTTCCGCAAAACAAACTTCACGGGTCTCACAGATGCCCTTTTGAATGCTGACTGGAGCCAAGTGACCAGATATTCCGATCTCAGTCTTCAAATCATGGCATTCACTGACACAATAGTGAATCTTTTTCATCAGTTTGTACCGCGCCATAGAGTACCAATCAAGCCTCCTTGGTCAAATTCTCAACTACGACAAGCTAAAAGACTAAAAACCAAATTGCACAGAAGATTTCAACGATTTAAAAACGTATTTAACCTGAGGAGATATATGCAAGCTGCCCGTCACTACAAAGCATTAAACCGCAGTGCCTATGCTAACCATGTGAGAAAGATCGAAATTCGGTTCAAAACGGATCCAAGAAGTTTTTGGAGCTTTATCAGACGCAAACGTAGCGGCAGTTGTTTGCCTTCTACAATGATCCTGAACGGCTGCTCTTTCTCGGGAAATGAAGAGATATGCCAAGCTTTCGCCGAACACTTCGCATCAATTTACACACAAAACGCGCCCACACATAGATCACATGCTGCCGCGATCGAAACAATACCCGATGCCGTCGATGTTCCTCTACCTGTTTTCTCCGAAGCTGATGTAGCCGCTGCAATTAAAGAGTTGAAGCTTTCTTTTGCTGCTGGGCCGGACGAAATACCTAGCGCAGTCATCATACGCTGCAGAGATGCTTTAGTTCCAATCTTGACAACATTGTTCAACAACTCTCTGCAGCAGAAATGCTTCCCTCATCGATGGAAATCAGCCTACATGTTTCCGGTTCATAAGAAGGCTGATAAAAATAATATTGCAAACTATCGTGGCATCTCCATGCTGTGTGCTTGCAGTAAAATCCTTGAGATCCTCGTTTCTCGGCACCTGTTCAGTGGTTTCAAGCACATCATCTCTACAGAACAACATGGATTTTTACCGAATCGCAGCATTGAAACCAACCTCCTATCACTGCTAAGCTCCTGTTACCCGATGCTTGATAGAGGCAAACAAGTCGATGTTGTTTACACAGACTTTCATGCTGCCTTCGACACTGTGGATCATTCATTACTGTTGGCTAAGCTCATTAAATACGGAGTAAATCATGCTTTAGTCCAATGGATCTCCAGTTACTTAACCAATCGCAGCATATTAGTAAAAATCAACGGATCGTTATCCGCACCTTTTACCAACACTTCGGGAGTACCACAAGGCAGCATTCTCGGACCTCTGTTGTTTGTAATCTTTATTAACGACATAGTCAATGTGCTTCCCGATTGCTTCAAACTACTTTATGCTGACGACTTGAAAATATTTATGCCTGTTTCTGATCCTGACGACTGTGCTGTCCTTCAAAACTGTCTGTCTGTCTTTTTAACGTGGTGTTCTACGAACCTGATGAGTGTCAACGTCAATAAATGTTCTGTAATATCGTTCTACAGAATTAGATCACCTACCGTATATGACTATAAGCTAGACGGAATTTCAATTCCTCGAACCAACGTAGTTCGCGATTTAGGAGTTTTGCTTGATAGTAGGTTGACACTGCAAGATCACTACGAATTAATTATGTCGAAAGCTTTCCGTTTATTAGGTTTTGTTTTACGCGTTGGTAAAGATTTTAGGGACCCTAATAGTTTAAAATCTCTCTTTTGCACAATAGTTAGACCGACACTTGAATTCGCTAGTATTATCTGGACTCCATCTCAGCAATATCGAATAGACAGACTAGAATCCATACAGAAAAAAATTACTCGTAAACTATTTAACCTTCTACCGTGGTCCCGTGAAGCATCGTACCCTTCCTATCGTACTAGGTGCCTCTTATTCGGACTGGAATCTCTGCAACATAGACGAATGACGGCTCAGTGTATTTTTTTTCATAAGCTGACCACCGGAATAATCGACGCCCCGTACATTCTTAGCAAAATTAATTATCAGGCTCCTAGTAGGTATTTAAGGCCCCGACCACTGTTCTACACAGAATTTAGATTAACTGAGTTTGGTGCGAACGAACCTTTACTTAAATTGACCAATGAGTACAACAGCTTAAATTTCTCAGTAGATCCCAGTACAAGTGTTAGTAATCTTAAAATAATTCTGCGTGGTAAATTTTAAAAGAAAACTTTTTTGTGATAATGTTTGTTCATATTCTGATTGATTTCTGTTTCTTGTTCTACTATGTATTGTTATGTAGGCCGCATTAGGCCAGATAACTTTTTGTTAATAAATAAATAAATAAATAAGAAGTAAATAATGCAAAAACAGATTAGATAGATTTGAGTAAGTTAGAACAACATTTTCCTTGATTAATTAACATCTATTAAGATATGAAAATAATACAATGGATAAAATAATTTATCAAATAAAGAGAAACGGAATGAGATTGATTGCAACGATATGAGATTTAAAAAATGTTTGATGATTGCGAAAAATGAAAAATAAGGTTTAAAAAATTAAAAAGATTCATTAATGAAACTGAATTAAAGTATAAAACTAGAGGAGTATAAATAAGTAGCACATTCTAGAGAGTGGTTGTGGAAACATGATAAAGTTTTAATTTATCTTCATTTATGAAGAGCTTCTTATACCTCCTTTACTTTGCCTCTACAACCTCGCGAGGTCTTTGACTTGAGTGACTTGCGTACCTGGTCAGTCTGCTCTGCTGATGGGGTATGATACTACTTTTCAATTCTGTCTCATTTTAAAACATTGTATCTGTACTTTTTACTTACTGTTAGAATTCAAAACTTGAATTTCAATTTCTGCATTCGTTTTAAGAGCCCAATACCCGTCAAAGACTTTAATCCTGCTTGAAACAACACGTAGCAAATCCATAACGCCCGTAAAGCGCTGTGAAATATCCCTCAACATTTTGAGCAATACTATCGGATTAAGAAAATGATTTCCCAAATTCGAATCGGAATTAGTTAATAGTTCCCCCGTGATGTTTTGAGCCACAACTTTGTGCCACGCTCGACCTGCTCACTAGGTCAATAGGACCCATGGGAGGGTACACCCGGTGGTAGGCTTGTTCGAATAAAAAATAAAACCGAATAACTTCAAACCATCATCAACACCAACCAACCGAGCCATGCATGGAATGCAAAAGGCAGCATTCGAACCGGAGGAGAAAAAAAACCCCAGGATTTTCCCTTTGTGCGGAAAAGGGGTGAGGAGGGGGGGGGGGGGGTACATTGGTTCCGTTCCTGCGCCCACCGTACGACGTACGGGGTTGGCAGTAGTACGTGCGAACCCACATTTCGAGAACTCCATGTTCATGGGTTCCCGTGGCATGGAGTTGGGTTATCGTCTAAATCGCTTCTGCCTGCGTCGAAATCGCAGTGAAGCTTGACTGTAATTGATGTCAAAATCAGAAACCATCATACCCGTGTGTGTGAGTGTGTGTAGTTGGGGAGGCCTTGTACCACGGGAACCTGGCCCCGGTACATACAGGAGCGGCAACTTTTTGGCTACGGCGTTTTGTGAAATGAAATGAATGGGAAGCTTGATTGAAAGCTGGAATTGAATCAAGTTTTGCTAGTAGTGTGAAGTGAGGCGAACAGTGGCCTAGGGAGGACTCTCTCTCTCTCTCTCTTTCTCTCGCTGTTTCGTTCGCTCTCTAGCTCGCATCATTGCGCCCCAAGCGAAGGGTTGGACTTGAATGTTCCGGGTTAGCCGGGGCTCGGAATCGATCTGATCTGCATGCAAAAGGGCAAAAGGCCCCCATTTCAAAAAGGCAAAAGATAGAGAGAGAGAGAGCAAGAGAGAGAGAGAGAGAGATTGAGAAGGACGGCAAGCAAATGTTGCAGCAGTTACGACAACATTCCAGCGTTTCCGATTCCGGGACAGATTTTCGCGTTTCCTCCTGGCTATCCCTGCTTTGCTTCAGGGGTTTTATAGAGAAAAAGAGAAGAGAAGCATGAGTAAAAGAGAGGGGAAAAATAAATAAAAAAAAATAACGCACACACACACACACACGCACATCCTCCATCGGTGGAGGTGAATCGAAATGTTCACTTTTTTTCCTTGGGCGACGGAAATTGGATTGCTAAATAAAGTGTTGACGATGGTAAGGATCTAAACGTGGGCAGGGGTGGGAGGAATGGAGAAGGATACTGAGGGAAAAATGGTGGAAAAAGGATTGAAATAGAGTTGCGAAGCGTTTGCGCTAGCGAAGCGAAGGTGATGGAGCGGTTGAATAAACGACGATCCTGGCCCCAAAAGGGTTAACATTCTCAATGGCTTTCGTAGCAGCTTAGGACCTGCGGGTCGCGGACGGGTCGCGGCCAGTGGCAACCAAAGTAAGTCAAAGTATTTTGATGGTTCATGTAAATGGGGTTGTTTAGGTGGATGACAAAAAAAAACACACACACACGCACACACAACAACAAATCGAATAGAATAGAGCAAACGACGTGGAGGAGTAAAGCGTAGAAACACACCCAACCGATGTGTGAGATGTGTGCTGGCCGGTAACTAGGGGAGAGAGTAAAGTAAGATGGACACGTGGCGTACAGAGATCAACGGACGCACTCGCCCACCCACAGCACGCACACAGGTGGGTTCGCAGGTATGTAGTTGTGCACAGGCAAAAAGCTACTCTTGCATTAGCATGTAAAGGAACTTTAGTGTGCTTCGATCGAGTGCCGTCCGTACGGCGAGAGAGAGAGAGAGAAAGAGAAAAGGGAGGGAACACGATTGGGAAGAAGAAAATTCGACGAACATGAAACATGCATGCAATGCCCGGCATGAAATAGATTCTGTACGTAGAATCAACCGTTTTTCCCTACCAGGCACCAACCGTTTAGTGGGTGAGTTTTATTTTGCACAAAAAAGCTTCATTCACTGCTTGCTGGGAGTGGTTTTCTGTGTGGTTACACTGCGTACAAGTTCGGTAGAGTCACCCGAATGCTAAGACATTTTACAACAAAACATTCGTTTCGATTATGTCATTTAGACTTGTTTCATCATTAAAATTCATCGTATAACAAACGCCCAAGCAAAGTCCATGGATCAGTGAGATCGTTTTAAGTCTCACTCATAGGGAGCTTTCGCTTCTCTATAACAAAAACAATGCCGACATCTAAAGCCTTGTCCACACGAGAGCTTATTGTAGCGTTTACGGCGATTTTGATATCTCTTTGAAGTTTCAACCTTGCTCGATTTGTCAAAACTCTGTTTGTAAACTACGCTGTTCGTATGAACGCTTGCCTACATTTTTCATTCAAGTGTTGTCATTTTCACATCTTTACTTAAGTAGTGATTCTCAATTTTATTATAACAAATGTTGCAAATTTCGTTTCAATCAAGCACTGCGAATAATAAAGCAACTGTTGACTTTAGAGCAACTGTGCGGTACGAAATCTATACTCTTCTTCTTCTTTCGTGGCCTGCTCTAGGGAGCACGTCTACACACACGCACATCCTCCATCGGTGGAGGTGAATCGAAATGTTCACTTTTTTTCCTTGGGCGACGGAAATTGGATTGCTAAATAAAGTGTTGACGATGGTAAGGATCTAAACGTGGGCAGGGGTGGGAGGAATGGAGAAGGATACTGAGGGAAAAATGGTGGAAAAAGGATTGAAATAGAGTTGCGAAGCGTTTGCGCTAGCGAAGCGAAGGTGATGGAGCGGTTGAATAAACGACGATCCTGGCCCCAAAAGGGTTAACATTCTCAATGGCTTTCGTAGCAGCTTAGGACCTGCGGGTCGCGGACGGGTCGCGGCCAGTGGCAACCAAAGTAAGTCAAAGTATTTTGATGGTTCATGTAAATGGGGTTGTTTAGGTGGATGACAAAAAAAAACACACACACACGCACACACAACAACAAATCGAATAGAATAGAGCAAACGACGTGGAGGAGTAAAGCGTAGAAACACACCCAACCGATGTGTGAGATGTGTGCTGGCCGGTAACTAGGGGAGAGAGTAAAGTAAGATGGACACGTGGCGTACAGAGATCAACGGACGCACTCGCCCACCCACAGCACGCACACAGGTGGGTTCGCAGGTATGTAGTTGTGCACAGGCAAAAAGCTACTCTTGCATTAGCATGTAAAGGAACTTTAGTGTGCTTCGATCGAGTGCCGTCCGTACGGCGAGAGAGAGAGAGAGAAAGAGAAAAGGGAGGGAACACGATTGGGAAGAAGAAAATTCGACGAACATGAAACATGCATGCAATGCCCGGCATGAAATAGATTCTGTACGTAGAATCAACCGTTTTTCCCTACCAGGCACCAACCGTTTAGTGGGTGAGTTTTATTTTGCACAAAAAAGCTTCATTCACTGCTTGCTGGGAGTGGTTTTCTGTGTGGTTACACTGCGTACAAGTTCGGTAGAGTCACCCGAATGCTAAGACATTTTACAACAAAACATTCGTTTCGATTATGTCATTTAGACTTGTTTCATCATTAAAATTCATCGTATAACAAACGCCCAAGCAAAGTCCATGGATCAGTGAGATCGTTTTAAGTCTCACTCATAGGGAGCTTTCGCTTCTCTATAACAAAAACAATGCCGACATCTAAAGCCTTGTCCACACGAGAGCTTATTGTAGCGTTTACGGCGATTTTGATATCTCTTTGAAGTTTCAACCTTGCTCGATTTGTCAAAACTCTGTTTGTAAACTACGCTGTTCGTATGAACGCTTGCCTACATTTTTCATTCAAGTGTTGTCATTTTCACATCTTTACTTAAGTAGTGATTCTCAATTTTATTATAACAAATGTTGCAAATTTCGTTTCAATCAAGCACTGCGAATAATAAAGCAACTGTTGACTTTAGAGCAACTGTGCGGTACGAAATCTATACTCTTCTTCTTCTTTCGTGGCCTGCTCTAGGGAGCACGTCTAATAGACATGGCCTGGTGTCCAATCCGTTTCCAGGAGACTCGGTCCATGGCTGCACTCCTCCATCCCCGGCTACATCCGATATCCCTCAGGTTTGACTCCACTTGATCCAGCCAACGAGCTCGCTGTGCTCCTCTGCGCCTTGTGCCGAACGGGTCGCTGACGAGCACCTTCCTGGCAGGGCATGAGTCCGGCATCCTCATCATGTGCTCCAACCAGCGTATCCTTCCGGCTTTGGCAACCGTCAGGATGTCTGCATCGTCTGCTCAGCTAGCTCGTGGTTCATTCTCCTTCTTCACACGCCCTGCTCGCACACATCGCCAAACATAGTCCGTAGCACCCAACGTTCGAAAATGGCGAGTGCATTGGCGTCCTCTGCCAGCATACTCCAGGACTCGTGCCCGTAGAGGACTACCGGCCGTATCAGTGTGCGATATATGGCGCATTTCGTGCGTTGTTGGAGTCTTCTGGATCTCAGGAGTTTGTGGAGTCCGTAGTAGGCACGATTCCCCTGAACAATGCGTCTTCGGATTTTGCTGCTTACGTTGTGGTCGGAGCCTCCGGCAAGCAGGTACTTTGTCTTCGTCGCATTGATCCTCAATCCAATCCTATCGGCCTCGCGTTTCAGTCGGGTGTACGCTTCGCACACCGCCGCAGATGTTCGCCCGATGATGTCGATGTCATCCGCGAAGCCAAGGAATTGGAGAGACCGGGTGAAAATCGTGCCCCGGATGTCGAAGCCCGCGCTTCGCATGACACCTTCCAGAGCGATGTTGAACAGCAAACAGCAAACAGGAGAGTCCGTCCCCTTGCCTCAGTCCCCTGTGAGATTCGAACGATTCCGACAACATGTTCGACACTCTCACCTTGCACTGCACACCGTCCATTGTAGCCCTCAACAGCCGTACCAGAAGCTATTACAACATTCAATAAAGATTTTTAATTTTATAAATGAAGCAGATAATGTTGTCCTTGTTAAGTTGAGCTAGTATGCCTTATATATCATTAGTTTGAAGGTATTTCATTTTAAAATAATTTTTGAAAGCTTTCAATCAACGCAATTCAAAGTATAACTCTACCCTTATCCGTACCATATTCTACGATCCTTTATGCGTTTGACCCGCTTTCAACATGTTTTTATTTACGTTAACGAGTTTCGAAGAATTTTGTAAATCTTGAAAATAAATTCTGAAAACTCCCTTCACCATCACTTCCGTAAGCTTCATTCATGATGCTCTTCACATCAAGAGAGAAAATATGGTTCCCATCGTCCTGGAGAAGGAAAAATCAAACTGTCAAACATGTCAGATTGCACGATAAAACTGTAGTTAAAACTCTTTCATTAGGTCCTACGGTCCTACTGGATTCGAGGGGGATGAAAAAACAGGAACTTTGCGTTGAATGAAAGTTTTCAATAATGTTGCAACGTATATAACACAATTTTAGTGAAATTCTCAAACCGTTTCAATGTGAGTTCCGCGAAAAATGAGACGAGAAAACTCTTATTTCAAAGAAGCCACCGTTCTGCTTGTCCGCTCCCGTGCGCCATGTGTGCGCCACTCGTGTGCATTCGTTTGTACGGGTGGAAAAGCTAGCGGCTAGCAGCAGATCGCAGAATGGCTTGAAACCGTCACACCGTCTGTTGACTGTCACGCTTGCTAGATAGTTCCAGCGAAATGCATCCGGGCCAACCGAACCACCCCGTTCATTATGGCACGTTTTTGTTCATTCACACTGCACAGCATTCTGTACTGCTCAATGACGATGAATTTTTCCAACCCGCGCTACGTCAGTGCCAGCGTCCATTCCAGCTGACTGACAGTAAGACAATCTTACCGGTACATACGGTGCGCGGCATAGGTACTACGTACGATTCGTCTTGACTTCCGCGCTCGACGGGGTTCCGCTCATTTCCCTATCTAACTTTTTGCCCACGCGTTCCTTCATCGTAATCAGCGGGATGCACACGAGCCACAAAGTTGTAATCAACGCTGCAAGCAGCCCGGACCGAGTCGCACGAAATCCAAAACCACCGTTTGCCACGTCGTTACTCCGGGCTGTTTTTTTTGTGTGGAATTTTTAATTGGCGTCGTCGACTCAAGCAGCACCGAGCGCATTTGCAAGAAACATGTCGACGATTTGCATATAAAAATGTGACGCAAAAAGCTCCCGCATTCTCGACCGGCAGCCGGCAAGAGTTTCGTGCCTCGGTCGGCGTCGGTGGTTGATGGCGTTGCCCACCGGCAACCGATCACCGACCGTGTCCGTGTCGGAATGCATTTGTGTGGACGTGATGCGATCGAAATGCATCGTCGCCGGGCGGAAATAACGTTATTCAGGAAGTCAATTTTGCTCTCCCTCGCTTACGCAGCCGGCCCTCGGTTGTGCGATTCTCCGTAGGCAGACCTTCTGCAGCAGCATTTGGCAAACCGGTGGCTGGTTCGTTCGGCGTCTCCGGAAATGGTGCGCTTTCGTTTCGTTGTGGGAATGCACTTTTCTTTGGGTTGCGGTTTTTTTTCTCCCCACTTTCAAGAAGGGCGGATACTTGAAATGGTTGCGGTGTGTGTGTGTGTGTGTTTGGTGCATGAAATTTGATGTTTCATTTTATGTGTGTAATCGGATGGTGCTTACTGAGTAACATATGTATTCAAGAGCATGCTTAAAAATGCCAAAACCTCAAGGAATCGTGTTTTGATGGACGTAAATGGTGTATTTTAGCTGCATAAATAACGCTTTTTCCAAAGTCGCTTAGGGAGGATTCTGAGTGTTGAGTTGAAGCTGTGAAAATGTGGGTTTTAAAACTGTCCATTCAAGCTGATTTTGTTTCGCAGTACTTTTCTGCTAATCAGCACTTAAGTTTTGTTGAGAGTTTAAACAGCTCTTAAACAGTTCTTAAAGATCTTTGAACGTTAGCGTGGTCTGTGTCGTTTATGAGCGTATTTCTACTACAGGTGTATTACAATTGTAGAATAATAGTAGAAGAATGTAACAGGAATTCACACTTATTTGATTATCAGGCGTTATAATCCTTATACGGTCTTGGGCTGCTCCAAAAATTCTCGATTTCGCTCTATATCTATCTTGATCATTCTGACAGATGCATCAACGTCATTTATTGTATTGTAGTTTAATATGTCATTACTTGGAACCACAAGATAATGATCTTTGTGGCACGATTTGCTATTTATGATCATTTGCTTCAGGATGACAATCAGATGAGACCTTTAATTAGGGCCTTCGTCCTGTACTCGGATTTTTTTTACAATGAAAGTCCTGCCTAGCGAAAGATCCCGGAAAGACGAAGCTTTAATAGCTGCATTTCTTTTAATGAGCCATAATCGTTTAATCGAGTGTCATAAGGAAGGCCTAATAGCTCTCAAGATCCCTTAAAGGGTTTCATTGTTCCTTATCATTAACCAGCTCTTAAGCAGCGAAGGAGTTCAATTGTTTCTATCTGTAGCTATTTCTATACATGGGTTATCCTGGTATTATTAAGTGAAAGTTTTCTCTTTTTAAGTAAAGTTGCGCACCACCACAACCTCTTAATACCTATAGCTATTATGGAGATTGGATAGCTATTGCAGCTCGACAAACCATCTCAAACAACGTACGACATTCGCCGTTTTAGGAAAGATGTGCATAATTTAGAGCGTGCAACACATAAATATAAACATTTCAGCGCTCATGGTGGCGCGCGTTGCATAATCAGCTTATGTAAATTTATGCACCCTATCGATTAGCTTGTCATCGCATCTAATTGAGGCAGTAAATATTGATGTCCAATCGAGCCACATCAAACGCATGCAGCACACACCTGCATACAATGTGGTGCTGGGATGGAGCTTTATTAAGTTCAAAGTCAACAGCAGCAGTGCGCAGATCGGTGGTGGCCGATGTTGATTTTTCACAGATTGTTTCAAATTGTATGTACGGACATGTCGAGCACATTTAATGCTGATTGAGAAGTCGTGTATTCTTACACGTGGGATACATGTGGTATTAGCTTTACGGAGCGTGAAACCCCCAAAAACCGGTCCGTTTCTAATGAGCGAATCATGTATTAAGCAAATGCATTGGAACGATTTTGTTGTCAGCGCAGCCCGGTCGTGCTGTCTGTTCGTCCCGTCGGTCTGCATGCATGTTGAGCTCATGATTTATGTATTTTGTTGATGAGTAGCATCGTTTGCCTGTGTGTTGGGACGTTGTGGATAAGTTAAATGTATTTTATGTCGTACTGCAAATAGACGATTGAGCGTGTATTGATATCATGGTATGATTTTGATGAGATGTAATAATGTTTGAATGAATATTGATTTTCCTTACTAAATTAAGCTAAGAGTAGGATATCATATATTTTGTATGGAAATATTTATTCAAAAGAGCCTGATAAATATCTTTCTTTCGCGTCAGCTTCAGTTGTTTAATATAAAGCAGACAAGTGGGTATTGCAATGCATTACTTCCAAAAACAATGTTGAGCTCGAACCGTTTCCAAAGGATTTGTACCGTACCGTGCATGTAGGAGATGGTTCATGGAAATGTTTTAATTTTTTCCACGAAAAGCCAACACAACGCACGGTACGGAACGCGTTTAATTCAGCATAAATTATGTGGTTTGCATCGCCTCGGGTAAAAGCTGATGATTTACTAAACCAACATTCGACCGGGTTGTGATCGAATCCGTACTAATTTCAAGCCCCCGGTTTTTCCAACTTTTGGTAGCAGAAGCATTTCCATTCCTCGCTAACGTTAGTGCGTTTCTCTTTCGTACGTCATTAGTTTCTCAAGGGTAAAGTTGTTAAGCATAGCTGGCTTTCTTTTGTACACTTTTCCACTCTGGTGGAATAAATCAGCAGCTCGGGAGCGACAAATAGTGTGATGGATTGTGGCGGTTGGGAAAATGTGTACCGCGGGCGTTCGACAATGTACCGAACCGCGCTGTATGAGCACCGCGTGGCAATAAGGAAACCTATCGTAATCGGTGCGCGTGTAGCAACCAATACGCCAATCTAAATTGATTCATTCCGCACAACGAATGTACGGCGCAGGTACGAGTGTCGTAAAGGTGACGCAAGGTGAACGATATTGTGATTCCCGACGATGTTTGCAGGGTTTTGCACAGATGAGTTCAAGAGAGGATAACAACATTTTATACACAATTATGGTTGTTTTTAGAGATTAAATTACTTTTATAGAACTGCAACGATAGATGAGCTTGATTGAAGTATATAAATAGCCAGTATAAACAAGCATCAAATTAGTCCTTTCTTCCTAAACGGTTCTCATTTATTTTTCCTACATATACATAGATACAAGACCTGTCAAAAATTCCTTGTGAAAAATCTTGAGGACCACATAAAAGCCAATGTTTTAGATAGTATCAAAATATTTTGTAATTTCTATTTCTCCGCAGATCAATTTCTTATCTAAGATCTTAGGTAGTGCTCACGGTTTTTGGACGCGGACATTAGAGGATATTGAACAAGAATGAAATCCAAATTTATTCAATTTTTACTAAAAGAACCTAACCAACTTTCCGTACGCAGGACTGACTATCCAGCTACGGGTATAACTAAGTCACAGAAAGCTAGCAAAATTGCTAGCAGGCCAAGACCTACAGAGGTTGTAGTGCCAGCGAAGAAGAAGAAGAACCAACTCTGCACCTACTTTTAGGAAGTTACTGTATTGAGTCTTAAATATGTTATACTTCAATTGTGGTGTCATCTGAGACTTCTTTCTGTTGGTTCGAAACATAGTAATATTGCTATTCTACCGTGTACTTCTTTAGCCTGGAGGGTAGCCTATGATAACATTAGTTAAAAAATGAGATTTTCAGCTCATTTTTGTCGATCGATCGTGCTTTTATGTTGTACAAAATCTACAGAGATAGTTATTTTAACGGAGAGCAATAAATAAGGCCACAAACTTCATTATACAATTGATTATTTTCAATCTAGTTATTTTTTATTTTGGATAGAAAAAGCCAAATATTTCCTTCGGAAGATGTCTTTGTTTGACTTGTTCGTATGAAGATTTAGTCGATAGTTTTGTAAAATCATCTGGAAATCCCTGTACATTTTTCCACCAGTGTGGCGCTGGTACAATGTTGGCCGAGACGAGATTTTTCGGGTATCGCTTTTCGTCTAATCGCCTTGTTCCGTTAGCTCATTAGGTATGTAGAATTAGGTGCTCGATTTCTTAATTCATCACCGATGGATCGACCGGTCAGAAGGTCTTGGACTGAATGGGAGGGTGGCTTAAGAAGGCTGTACCGAGGAGAGTGGGTGTGATTTCCTCATTCTCCTGACCCACCAGAAAGAAAAGAAGCAGAATTAATCACGCAACGAGCTCGTGGAGCTACATTCCATCCGGGGAACCAATGGACAAGCAAGAATTGTGATAAGCAACCTCCCCCCGAGTGCGTGATAATTGTGCTGCGTTTCTGCCAGCTGTGCGGCCCGGGTTGATCCCTTTTTTTTCTGTACGCCGTTTTCTTTTATATCCGAAAATGCTTGTTCAAAAAAAAACAACCTTCCGGGACCCTTGATCCGGCGAGTACCCTCTTTACCGTGCTGAGTTATATGGGTGACGGGGTGGAAAGTATCGTTTATGGTAATAATTCTCTTCGTTTTTCGATGGATTAGACCTTTTTTTCAAGCTCCCACTGGAGAGCTTTGCTGTTCGGTTTTATTTCTGCTCGTTAGCAAACTACAGAATTATTTCGGTGTTTTCTTGTACGCTTTAAATGTTGCCTTATCTTTCTTGTTCTTTTGATAAGTATATACTTTAAGATAAGACTGTTAGCTCCTATTCGCTTTCTTGGATTTGTGTTTGAGGGATGTTTGGAGGTTAACTTAATCGTTGCCGTTGAAAACATAAACAAAAGCACGACACAAGAAGTACATAGACGTTTCTATTTTCGGCGTAATAAGATTTATTATCATCGACGATGAAAAAAATGTATTTTCTCTTACCATCTATTAAAAAAAAGCCAGAACCAGAATACCGAGCCGATCCACCAACTGAATGCCAGAAGCGAAAATAAAATGTCCATTTCACACCGTTACACGTGCACCGTGTCTCGCTATGGATTGCGGAAGTCGGGAATGTTGGGCGAAAATCGATACTTTTCCAATTTTCGACTCCCTTCGATGGTGAAGGGAAAACGGTAATTGGCAGTGAATGTCCTCGATCATTCCGCGCCAAATGAGGTTACTACGATTGCTGGCACAGTGTGGTGGGCCTGAGTACTTGGGTGCCCTATGCATACGCAGCGGCGTGTGGTAATTGGGGGTTTGGTGTTGGAGGAAAATCAACACTTCTGATTCCGAGCGGTGATTAGAGTAGCGCTTGTGTTGATTTCCCTCTCTCGCTGGGTGTAAAGGTTGACTGGGGGGCGGTGAGTGGGGAGTAGTATTTTTATCTAGTTAAGTGTCAAATCATTTACTTGCTTGACATAGTTCCGAAATTGGTATGCCGGAGCGGGTGAAAGGCATTTTTTTCGACACCAGTTTATGATTTTGTTGACTGTTACTGGTGTGATGGTGATGTAGACTGTACAAGGAAATGATTTAAAGGAACGCTTCTTTAATGTATCTTGAGAGTACGTGTTTATTATTTCAATTCTAGTTCAGCTCATTCTAAATAAGTGTTGTAATCATTTAAAAGTTCTGGTGATAAATCTTATTTGATTGAATTTATAAGTTAAACTGCTAGACAATCCCACGTAGTAAATGAGTCACAATATAACACGTCTTTATTCGGATTAACAAGGATCTTGTATTGTGTGTTGGCTATATGAGTTAGGATAAACATGAAATGCATCCTCTACCAAGTTAAAACTTGTTAAGAACGGCTAGATTTTTTGTTGAATTAATCTACATAATGATGTATTGTTTGATATCACAAGGATAGGAAAATTAATAGCAGACAAAAGGTATTGACGATAAGGATCGGAACTGGATTCACGAGGACGAGATGATAAACTCTTTAATACACAACAGCTAATAGTTTTAATGACATCAAAAAGGGTTTGAAGAGGATACTGATGATTTGTCTGGTTCGTTTTTAAAAATGATTTTTCTGTTTTTTAAAATTCTTCTGACAAATATTATACTTATATGCCTTATCCGGATGATAACCTATAAAATCACTATTTTCAAATGAGCTTTAGATTAAACTGTTTGTATTAAACTCCCAATAAAATCAAATAAACAGCAATCAACCCACCCAATATCTACAATTTCTTTCGCTTTTTTGCATTCAATCATTAACAATTCTCCAGAAGTGTACATCAAAATTAATATCGGTAAAGTTCGAACAACCATATCGAAACCGAGTGTAAATAAATTAAACCATTTAATTAAACAACTCATATTTTCTCTTCCCAATCGATTTACCGTTTGGCTGCAAATTAATTACTCAACCGAATAACAAGCCCCTACCAGATCTCGGTACCAGGATGAAGAAATGTTGCTCCCGCTGCTCAACATGTTTCTTGCACCGCTGTGCCATTTTAAATCCTTGTGCGTATTGGTACCTTCTTACGGTTGTTCCAGGGCGTTACTTGTCACTGATAAAAAGCAACGCATCTTTCTTGCTCGATACACTGGTGCTGGTGGTAAAATAAAATACTACACACAGTGAAACCAGAAAGCACCATCGTCACTTTTCGGTTCGGTTTGTAAGGAGCGAAGAAAATGGAAGGTAGAAACAACAGGGCCATCTCCATTTCGGGTGAAAGTGTACCATCCCCTTTTTTCTGAAGCCTACCGGTGGTTTTCCACCGTTTCTGATCCGAATAAGAACAAGCATGAAACCCAATCGTTTTGCCACAGCAATGATATACTTTCTGGGCTGTAACGGGTAGAAGAAGGATTTTCTTTTCGTCGCCGGAGAAAAGGTGGCGGAAGAATTAGACGGCAGGTAGTGGCGGTGAGGCACTGTGTGTGAAAAAGCCTCCGAGATGGCTGTGTTAAGGAGCAGATAAAAACGAATGACTGACTTCGGTACCCGGTTTCCCCGTTGGAGAATGGATCCGACAAACCTTTTTACGCACGCATCGGGAGAACGCTGCAACCCGGCATTATGTTCCGATTCGGAGTCGGAAGCTTTTGCGTTTGCGGTTCCGGAAACCGTTGCGTATCGGGCACGTTCACTCCACCTGGCCCGTGCGCTATTAGAAAGACATTATGCGTTTTATTTGTGCTGGTTGTGTGCGTGTTGTTAGGTACGGGGGTTTGGCTAGGTGCTTTGATTGTGCACACCGTTTGCCAAGTGTGGATGCTGTGCACAGTGGTATTTCTGCGTTCGATTGTGGGACAATTTATTTATTGTTTAACAATGTATCATTTTGATTCGATAACAAGCAGAATTTGACTTCTTGAATGCTTCATCCAACTACTGATAAGCATAAAAATAAGTAAACCGCATATGGACGGTCGAAACCTATCGAGATAGATTCATAAGCAATGTTTTCGAACAGTAAAAATAATGTCAATATTCAGAAAGAACTTCTTCTACTGCATAAAGAAGAAATGAAGAAGAAGAAGAAGAAAAAAAAGAAGAAGAAGAAGAAGAAGAAGAAGAAGAAGAAGAAGAAGAAGAAGAAGAAGAAGAAGCAACAGAACAGGAATAAAAAATCGAGTAAGGAGTAAAAAATAATTAGAAAGAAAACATAAGGAGAGAAAAAATGAGAAAAATGTAATAAATAATATAAAACCAAAATAGAATTGAGGAAAACAAAGTGTAAGATGATTAACCAACAGTTTTGAAACTAACGGAAAAAAGAAATGAAAAACAATACAAAAACATGGAAGAAAAATACAAACAAGAAGCTGGAGAAAACATGAGAAGACAAAAAAAAGAAAAAAATAGAATCAAAAATGTAAAAAGCATAAGAAAACGAGGAAAGAGGGTAACACAACATTTTGAATAAAAAGTAGAAATAAAATAAGTAAAACAAGTTGAATGATGAATTGAATTTCATTATAATTTTATATAAAAGTTAATTACGAAAGAGCGAAAAACTAAAAAGTATAAATAGAACAATAATAAGGAAATGATGCAGACAAAAAGCAGAATGGAAAAGGAAAGACGATAAACATTAATAAATGAAAAGAGAAATTAAAAAAAAAAGATAAATAAATCGAATCAATATTCAAATAAATCCTGTAAAGAATGAATTTTTTTTACCTAATTATTGTATTACAAATCAACTAATCAATCACACTGTTCGTCCGACACCGGTCTGACATTGAATGGTCTGGCCCTGTAACGCCACCGTACTGATTGAAGGTTATGGCAAAGCGGCTTAAGTAAAGTAAATCGGGTCAAATGCGAAGAGGGTTTTTTTCTTGGGGTTGCTTCTGTAGGGCAGCCCCTAGAGGGGTTGAGGTTATTGTTATCATAAAAACAGACCACCTACTCGCATCCCGCAATCCCAAGCCAATCATCCGTAAATACGACACCGCCTTTGGCTTTCACGCAGAATGCTTTGGTGCTTTCAAATCGTAAGCAACGGCAAAACAAAACAAACCTTGAAGGAAAAGCTGGCGGAGAGAAAAAAAGAAAACAAACACACACACACACACACCAGTGCCACCAAAGGATCAGCAGTTCGTGGAAACAGTCAGTGGAAAGGATAACTGTCCCGGTTTTTGCCATCTTCCTTCGGCAACCCTGATTAATACCCTTTTTCACTGAAGGGGGGAGCTTTCCGAGTTCAGCTGCTGAGACGAGGATAGCACCCGCAAAGGTTCTGTCTTGAGCAGCTGGGAAAGAGAGAGAGAGCAAGCGAGAGAGAGAAAGCACTCGTTATCGCTCTCTCTCTGCCATCGCCAGCCACGAACGCAGACACGAACACTTTCACGTTAAACTGCCAGTTTGCTAATGTTCGCGCCAATGACATTGACAACGGTGACGATGACGATCGTCATCGGATTCGAAACGCGCGTCAAGCAATAAAGCAATGAATCAATATTAGATTAGAATCGACCGCTTAGTAGCTTCATTGCTTATTGGTTTGGTTACTTTTTCCGTGCCGATTCCGTGGAGCCCGGGTAGACTGGTCTGCGAACGTGTCGAAACGCGGCGGTTCACTGGGTGCAGCTGTGAAAGAAATCAGTTCCCAGGCCCGTTACAATACGCGGGTCGAGTCAATATTGGAAAGCGTTATTGAACTTTTAGCGGACGAGTTGATTACACTGGATGGGAGGGCGGTGGATCGTGTGTTTTTCGGGGCTACGTGATCGCAAAGGAAACGTGAAATGGCAGCATTTGTGTGCGAAAAAGGACTTTCCGTGGGGGCGCCACTTTTATTTCGTTCGTCGCCTTTTTTTCCCCATTTCGGTGGGTGTGCTTGTTCGTAAATCGTATAAAAATACTCCCGCGAACTGCGAATGGCACATTTCAATTTACACGCGCTGCTCAAGCGGTTCAAATTTACATTTCCACGATTTTCGGAAAGATGCATACGAAATTTTAAGCGCTGGTGCTTTGGGAGTCGCTTGCCCGGCAGTTTGGGGATGGCACGAACGAAAAGGAAAGCAGCTCAAATGCTTCGATTTGCAGTAAAGTACGAAAATAAACCACCCGTGGCGTTGGTGTTGACTTTCAAGCACGGGAGCAGTAGAATAGGAATATTTTATTTGGGCGAAGAAATTCTCCATTCCATAGTGCGCTGAGATCGTAATGTTGGTTATGATCATTTATGAATTCATGAAACCATCACCATCATCATCATCAGCCGCGTCGTTGTCGTCGTCTTTGGTGTGATTGGGAAGTTTGGTGAAATGGTCCAAAAATTAAAGGTGACTTTTATGGTGACCGAGTGTGGCCTCTTGCGGGATATGTGTTTGGGAAGGTGAATATAAATAGAGCGAAGAAATTTGCTCACGAATCAATTGAACCTCGGCTTTTTCTTTTGTACTAGAACAAATTCTTTATCGACAATAAACGTAAGTAATAAGGGTTTTTGCTTTTATTTGCTCGCTATAAAACTGTTCTATTTTTATAGCGAAAATGCCCGTTCGAAAGAATTGTATCGTGACGAGAGTAAATTCCGTCCAGCAGTATAAAACGAATATATTTATTCCGGTGTGCAATCAAATAAGGATTTCACTTTGTTGCTTACAGTGAGCTTCACATCAAAGTGTACGTAGCGCATCATCCATTCAGCGAAATGGAGCTCGGTGCAATACTTCAATTTGCAGATTTAATGATGCATTCCGTGAAACATCCCGCCAATTTCTGTCATACAAATTAACATATCGACCAGGTTAGCAGTAACACGAGCTGTACCAATCAATGATTCTTTTTATGACAGAAATTTTAGCAGTCCGATGAAAAAAAAAAAAACGCATCAGTGGACAGTCGTTTTATTTACTTCGGCAAGAGGCCAATAAAATCTGTCACAGTTTTGGGAACCTGTCGCACTGTTGGGCGTATGTTGGTGTAAATAATATAAATTGCTCTGTGAAATTATTGATTCCAGGTGCAAAGATCAATAAATTTTACGAGGCGTAGTATTTATGAAGATAACAGTATACAAAAATATAAGATAATATTTTTCCCATATGAAAAGCAAAGGTGGAGACGCATGGTTCTTTACCCGAGTCAGCAAAACTAATTAATTATTTTGCTGTTTTTCAAATATATAAAGCAAATATTTCGTATACGTTGCTTGAAATTATTAATTATATAAAATTAAAATAGATGTGGATATACATAAGTCAACAAAAAGTTATTAAAATAGAATCATTAAATCTACTTTACTTCGAAATAAAATATAGAACGGGTGAAAATGGTTTCTTTCTAATACGAGAAAATTTCCTTCACTTATAAGCAACAAATGCTGATGGAAATCAACCCAGCTTTCGTAGCATTATGGACATACTGTTGAAATGATTTTGAATGATGGAGGCGCATGGTACTTTACTCGAATCAACAAAAAATATATATTTCAATTGAAGTTTTTACCTATTAGAGTAAAACATTCGTTTGTTATACATGAAGTTACTTGCTCTTCTTAATCAAATACAATTTAGTTGTGTTTAATTTTATTCAACACGAACTAAGACCGAAAGAAAATATTTTTCCATATAATTAATATATTTTCCAAGTCTTAAACCAGTGCTTAAGTGCTTTAAACCATGAATTCGAACAATTTCCTAGCGGGAAAAAACGTCTGATGTTTTTTTTCTGTAAACACAATTTTTACTCTTCATAATAAAGCTACCCCTCGGGTTTCGGAACAATTAAAGCAGGTCAAGTGCCAATCGTTGATGACATTGGTCTTTCCAGAAAAAAATTCGTTCCCTGCATTTCTTTGATCATTTTCAAAGAAATATGTGTGTGTGTGTGCGTGAGCTTTAAATCATTCTACCCGTGCCCATGCATTTTCCGCGTCGGTATAAATCGCAATTTAATCCATCCAATATTGCCACCGAAGCGTGAAATAAAATTCACCAATCTGTTCATTACAATCAAACGCCCCGCAAGTTGAACCAAAAAGCGGGTGCAAAAAAAACCCCCTGCAAATGTTTTTTCTCTCTTAATTTCTTGCCTATCGGTTTTCCTTATCACACGCGCTTTGAAGCCTTGGTAGCCGATAGGAATGGCAAAACCGATCGCCGCATTTCCATTTCGCGGAAGCTGCTAATCGATGACGAAAAGTCAAATGTTGATTTCTTCGCCCTGGCATCTCGACCGTGCGATATTTTATCAAACAAACAGATGGGGCAAAAGAAAAGAAAAAAAAACGGTGACGACTCTTCACCTCGAACGTAAAGTTTATTCAGCGCACGTGCAGACATTTTGCTTCGGGGTGGTGCTTGTTTGGCATTCAAGCTTTGTAGCGCTGTACTGGGTGGGATTTTTTTTTTCGCTTAGTGTTGTTAACAATTTCAGGGAAAAAGGAGTAGAAGTTTATAGTTAATAAGAGTAGACGAAAAGCCGAAAACAAAAACCACTTAAGTAATGTTTTATAAATTTTCAATGAAGTCGTTTATCCATTTAATTTGAATTCAATAATATACTTTTTCTTTACATTTTCCACGATTTTCTTAAATGGTTTTTTCATGTTTTTAAAGCTACCCAGTAGAAAAATGGCAGCTGATTTCGTTGCTCTTCTTACGCTGCTTTCTATTGCCAAATGCCATCTTTATGCAATTAAAATATGAAACACATGTTAACATGGCCATGATGTTTTCTTGTTCCTCACAAACACACACACACACACACGCGCACACATCTTTCCATTCTGATTACATTTCAAGCTTTCGGAGTACCATTAAATCCTTCGTTAAAAAGAGACCCGCACACAAACACATAAAACAACAGCGAGAGCCTGATTGGTGAGCGACATCAGCTAATGCTGCCGCATTCAAAATGGCACCCCGCACAAAATAAAGCGGAGCTGGTGCTTTACGTAGGCAGATTAGGCAAGCGAGCTTAAAGCTGGACGACAAAAACAAAACAAAAAATCCGCCAGCAATTCTACGTACACACACATACAGTTTGTTCATTTGCGTTCTTCGTTGCTTTTGAATAAAATTTTCCACCGGAAGCCACACTTTCCACCGAACCGTCCCTGTCCCTGTGTCACACCGAACCGTGACACCGGATGAGCGAAATCAAATAGGAAGTAATCTCTTTCAGATTACGCCAGTTTATCATTGCTGGCGGGCTGCCGCTTTTCCGGCCTGTGTCCAACAGGAAACAACGACGAGGGCAGCTTTGCGTTCTTCTTCTGTGAAGCATTTAGGTTTGGGTGTGTGTGTGTGTGTGTTTTTTTTTCTTTGTTTCATTTCCCCACAAATATGCTGATTACACAGTATCCGTCCGTGTCCGTCCAATGATCCAAAATTGGAAGCATTTCGACACCTCGCACAGCCGTACCGAGGAAAAGTGAGTTACAGCTTGGGAAAGTAACGAGCAAAAAGGAAAAGCCAGAAGAAATTGAGACAATTTAGTTTGAGCTTTGCGTTAGCTTGGTGCTGGTCTGGTGATAAATTTTCCAAAAAAGGAAACCAACGTAGAATGTAAAAATAGCGCACAGTAAATGAATTTCTCTGACCAAATGAACAGCTAACAAGCGCCATTTTATTCGGATTCGAGGTATGTTTTTTTGTTTTGTTCTCCTTTGCTTTCATGTCCAGCTTGGCGATGAAATTATTTTGAAAATTTTGACTGACTGACGCTTGAACTTGTGGCAATTAGAGCAGCTTGCAAGCGAGAAGGATAATAAAGCAAAACACACCGACGAAGGAAGAGAAGACACACTTAAAATGGCTTCCGTAAGCTTTCGCCCGAGCAATTGGCTTTGAAGCGTTTCCATGCAGCTGCCCACACACACACACACAAAGGCAAAACAGGAAGCAGCTGCTCGCTGCCATCGAGACGCTTCTTTTTAAGCTGTTCGTTTAGAGCCATCTTGTTTTTGAAGTAAGTGCTGTTTTTTTTTGTTGTGTTGTTTCAAATTCTTGCTTGTGGTTTTGTGCTTGTAAAGAATGTTTCACCAAGAATCCAGCGCACACAAGCAGCGTTACGGGTGGAGAAGGATACCATCATGCAAATGCTTACAAATTATGTCAACTCACACTCGCTTGATGTAGAAAAGGTGGGATTTGCAAACGAGTGAAGATAATAAAATGGAATGAAAAAACACGGAAGCAAACACAGAGAGCGAACGAATGGGTAATAATAAAAATGCACGTACAAGTTGGAAATAAAACAAGGAGGAAAAAAAACTTTTAAAACAAAATAAAATCAAAACGAACAATGCGACCCAAACGCAACCACCATAACTCCCCGAAGTGAGTCTTTTTTCCGTGTGACAAGCTCTCGATTTGATGAGTGAGAAGCAGAGAGATGATAATAACAACGGCAGAGCAAACAAAAAAAAAAAGATGGTAAAACACAAGAGCTGGCAAAATAAAACATGGCTTCTCGTCCATCATTGCTCCGGTTGTTTTGTTTGGCGGATGCACTGACGATGCACTGCAGTGAATAAATCACACCACAAACCGCACTTTTCACAGTCTCTTGCGCGTCATCATTCCCCCCCACTTTTCCCCACTCTTTAACCACTTCCTTAGTCTAGGCAATTAGTGCAAATGATGAGCCGTGAAGAACCGTGGGAAAAAGATGAAGGGGGAATGCTAGCCGTCAAATGACACTCGATCGCTTCGGAACCGGTGCCAGAATGGGCGGAAGCTCATTCGCTGCAAAGAAAATGGTACCGGGCGACGCGTGAAAATTTTCACCGAACGTGGTTACATGCAAAGAATAAAGAGGTTTATGGAGATTTTTTTCTTCTGTTTGTTCGTTACGGGTCTGATTATATATTCATTGCAGGCAGTAACTGAACACTTTCACACTATACTTACAGCACTCGGGAATGTGTTTTTGACTCCTTCTCTGACACTCGCCTTGCGCCTTCTTTCCAGTGGCTCAGTGGACCAAATGTTGTCGTTCGTTTCGGACCGGGACAAGCCCCTACGCGACGCCACATCGGCAAAATCAAACAACCGCGTGAAAGGGAATGGCCTTTTTTTTCATTAAAAAAAATATGTTTGGTTTTTTATTCAACTGAGGATTAAAATATAAAAATATGTACAATATAATTTTTCATGAATTACCTAACTAATATATAACTACAATATTTCTTCTGCGCTCGTTCCTCGCACCCTTTTTTCGCTTCCTCGGCTCCATGCGTGATCGGGAGTGAGTGTGTGTGTTTCTTGTGGTTGTAAGTGTTTCTGTGTGAATGTGTGTTTGTGTGTATCTGCTTCTTTGGATACTTACTTAATCCTTGCTTACATACGGCATGTTTTGCTTCTTTATTCTTTTCCTTTCCTCCATTTCTTTGAGCGCCATTTTGTGTGTTCGGTGGCTTTCTACTGCCCACAATTTATACACATTCGCATCGCGTTAAGTGACGTGCGCCGGACTTTAAAACCGATCGTAATTTGCATCGGTTTGTTGCTTCTCTCGCTGCTCTCATCGGCACTCATCGTGGGTGCCCGTGAGATGCATATGTGTGTGAGTGTAGTGTGTGGAATGGCTTCTTTTGTACGTCTGTTTGTGTGGCTTGTGTGGCACGCTGCAACACGCTGCAATGAACCGGGTTTTGCTCATCCAATCCCCCCCTCCCCCCACTCGCTTTCCACCTGGCAATTTGTAGTAGTATAAGTAAGTTTTATAACATTTTACATTTGTTTCAGTGAGCCCGAATCTATTTCGCTTCCGCTCAGTGGTATGGGATAATTTTTTGCTTTTTTCCTTTTTTTGTTTGTATGTGCTGCTTGTATGCGTTTTTGCTTCGCTCTCTCTCTCTCTCTCTCTCGTTTCCGGCTCGTGCTTACTTCGCACGCGCACTTTACTGTTTAATTTAAATAGTTATTACTGGGCGCCTCCATCGTACTATTCGCTCGCATAGACTTTATAACGTGTGACAGACTGAATGTGTTGAGTTGGTTTCGTTTTACCACTCGTTTGTCATTTAAATTTACGTCCTTCTGTTTTGTGTTATCGGGTATCGGGTGTTGCTTTTTGTTTTGCTTTGTGTCTTTGTTTCTTACATTTTGTTGTCTGTTTTGTTTTTTTTTGTTTTCTTCTGTTTGGTTCAATAAAATGATTATTTATATTAACGTATCTGTAGGACGATGCTAACGATGATTTTCGTTTCTGTTATGTTTTGTTTTGTTTGCCACCTTTCTTCTTGCTTTTGTTTTGTGGCACACAAAAAAACCCCCTTATTTTCACCACGCCTTAACGTGCCGCAGATTTGGATGAATATTTTTGAGTATGTTTGAGTGTTTGTTTTTCTTTTCTCTCTCACGCTCTCTCTCTCTCGCTCTCTTGCTCTCTCTTTCAGTGGTAAAACACGTTCCACTCGTTCGTTATTCACCCGCAAAAAGGACGCTATGTTTCGTTCTGCCCGAGTCAACAGTCATCAATATATGTACTGGGAAAGTTATCCGTATGCGCTGGCCCAGGCGATAACAACAAAATACGACTAGATCATATTTTCATACATACACACTGCGCCACGCTGCGCACCTTCGTTTTTATGGCGTGAGAAAAAAAAAACACAAAAGTATTAGAACGAAAATATGCCCTTCATCATCGTCACCTCGTCAATGCCCCGGTCTTTATCATCCTGCCGAACACCGGCACCGACACACTAACGACATGATCGAATAGCAAACACGCTCGCACACAAGTACTAAGCAGAGGGGGG
>KZ061557.1:577797-600572 GCA_002091835.1 Anopheles maculatus
CGGGGGGGGGGGGGGGAAGGGCAACAAAACAACAAAACTCCCCACAAAAGTTCAACCCCGAGTTATGGAGGATACACCAAGGACTTGCTCTTTCGCATGCCCCAACCAAAGAAAAAAAAGGCAGACCCCGGACGCTAACTATATGGTATGGAGTAGGAAATTTTCATCTTCCTTCATCGAAAGCACAGGAAAAACTGACATTGATGGAGTAAAGTTTTAGGGGACTTGCTTAACGAAATTGGAACTAGATGGAGCAGCCCGCTCATCGTCCAAGGTGTGGGAGCGCGAAGTGAAAGTGTTTTTGTGTGTGTGTGTGGTTCGTTTTTCTCCAACAACTACTTCATCGCCGGCTTAGCAATCGAGCGAATGTGTGCTTTTTTTGTTGTTTCGTGCGGGACGAGAAAATAATAACCCGAAAAACTCAACGACAGATACGCAACCATCATGCGGACGAACATTTGGTTGTTCTCCACTTCACAGGTGACCGCAACACCAACCTTGGATGGCAGGTAAGAAAAACCTCATCTGCAGGTGCTGCCTCACCGACTAAACGCCATCTTTATCAGTCCTTTTTGCTGGGTAGTCTGGTACCAGCAGCTTTAAGCTACAACGGTCGAGCCCTTTTGAACTGTGGCTAACTCCTCCTAGAATCGACTCTCTATCCTCATCTTTCTTTCTTTCTTTCTCAGTCACTTTGTTTTATGTTTTCCATTTTCCAATCCCTTAAACAAAACTTAACTGAAACTTTCTTCTGTTTTTTCTTCTTCTTCCTTTTATCCCTTTTGTTTTCTTGTTTATCAGTCACGAATGAGCTCCGTTAAATCTGGGCGGGTGAGGGTTTGTTGGCGAAGAATCCCCCCCTGCCCATCCCCTTTTGTTTCGTGTCGCGCGATTCGTTTTGAGTGGGTGTGTGTGTTTGTGTTTATATGAGCAAAATTTTTCACATCATCGTTTCACCGACCGGTACTATCAGCTTCCCGGTTATGCTGCCTCTTAAATGTGTATTTAGCGATAGAGAATGGACGTGGATGATTTTCGAATTACCTTTTTACTGGTTTTGGTTGCTTGTTTTTTTTTTGTTTGTTTACTTTGTTTCCATTTTTTTTGTATTTAACTTATCGTTAGCTTCGCGTCGCGTACCGTGTATTTGCTCTTTGATTTTTGTAGTTGAGTTGCTTTCTTTTTCCCATTCTTCGTGTTTTGTTTCGTTTGCTTTTACTTACTTGTGGATAAGTGGCGCCGCTTTATTTTCCGTTTTCCCTCTTGTTTCTTTTTAGAGGCGGTGCATTGCATTGCTAATTCTGCCTCTCTGCCACCCTGGTTTTTTTACGCTAGGTTGTTTTATACTTAAAGACTATAGTTCACATGACAGCTTAGCTGAGCATAGATAACCAATACAAGTAACATAACAAATGACCTATGCCGGAGTAGAATCTGCAGATTGCGCTGTTTGAACATCGATATGCTGTCTGTGGAAAGAAAAAGGGGAAATGCATCACAGAAAGGGAAAAAAGCACAACCCGGTGGAGAGGAATTTGAAACAAACAAAGAGCATCGGAATTGTTTGATTAGCTGAATGGGTGAGTGCATTAGTCAGTGAATTTAAATTGAATTTTGTTCCCCTTGCGAACGTTTTGTGGTTGATTGCATTAGGTATTCGGGAATGGCAGCAGCTTTAACTAGCTATGTTTTTATTCCTTCTAGAAGACATTATTGTGGACTTCAATGTGTTTCATACTTGGAAAAGCATGGCCTTAGTATAGAAACAATTCCAATAAACGAAATGAGATGGTTTGATTATGTTTAATCGTTAAAACGGTAACTTTAAACATTTTTAAATATGTTGCTATACATAAAACAATCTTCGCATACTCGTGTGAAAGACTCGGTAAAAATATTTACCCAATGCAGATGAACATTGAATAGCAAATGATAAAAAGCACTCACTCAATAAAACCAGTGCCACAAAGGATGGGAAATATCTTTCATCGCTGATATAACTATCATTCCCGGCGATCGGAGAACACCTTGAACCAATAGGCTATTACTCTGCGTAATCACTATTGCACGTGAAACATTTTCTCCCCATAGCACCCAACGAGACCGGCGTTAATAATCGGGCAAATATTAAACTTCACGGCAATAACGTTGGCTGACGCAACAAAACAAAGCGCAATATCTGCACATGAAGTCCCACAACAAACAGGCTAATGCCAGCTGTGGCACATTTTACAGATCCGTGTGTGTCACAGCTGCAAAGCGTGCATGCATCTTGCACCGAAGCCATTGAGCGAGCCACCGGCACCGGGCACGGTAACTTCACGAATGTGTACCACCATGTTGTCAATAGCATACGCGAGTTCATGATTTATGCAGGACCAAGGTGGTGGTAGTGGTGAAAGAGAGTAGCGGAAACGCACCACAAGTCATCACCGGGTGGGTCGGTTGGGGCTTGTACCGAATGCTCTATAAACAACAGTAATGAGAATTCAATTATGCTTACCATCAAACAGCGATCTTGCCGATGACGTGACAGCGGATGCAGACGATTCTCCTGTTCGTTGCGAATCCGGCACGGACGCGGGTTTCGCAGGGGGTGGCAGGCAACCGGTTGACATCAAGTTTTCATCGATGGCAGCAGTGGTATGGAAAACGGGTGCAAACGAAATCACACAAACAAGCAGATCAATATCAGGGTATGTAAAACTAGTTAACGGCGGGGATTGCATGAGACGGACGCGGCTTTTGTAAAGTCCTTTTGACAGAGCGCACTCGGTGTGTGTGTGTGTGCCATTGGCGATGCAATCGGCGCATACACACCGGCAACACACAAAAGCTCATATCCGCACACACCGTTTTGTCTAGCTGGCGGGGGATGGTATAGAGCTCTGGGTATGTCGATAACCTACCGTTGATAACGTGCAGTGAGACAGTGATCGGTGGACTGTTGGATGGGCTGCAGGAGTAATTTCCGGAGTCCTTCTTTCTCGTCGATTCTATTATCAGCGAGCCAATCTGTTTTAGGGATGGGGTGATTGGGGAAAAAGAGAGGGAGAGAGAGAGAGAGCAGACGAGAACGGTTGAATGGGTGCATGGGAAGTTAACTAGACAATTGATTTATGATCAGATTTTAACAACGTTTCGATAGTGTCTGCTGCAGCTGTATGCACTGTGTCGCTGTATGAAGTGGCGAAAGGCTTGGGACCAATTTAGATTAGCTCGATGAAAAGGTCACATAGATGATGATATTCAAAGTATTTTTATTGGAGCTTTGATAATTTTTCCATTAAAATTTTTAATAAACTGTAAGCTAGTCTGTAAATGCTGCTCCTAATTCACTTTCTTGCGAGGTTAACACAGCTCATAATACATAATATCCAAGTGGTCCCACCAAAAAAATGTTTTATTGTATACGGTTGATGAGGATTTCTGATCATCCTTCTCTATCGTATGCTGTACAATAAAAAAGTTTGGTGGGACCACTTAGATATTATGTATTATGAACATTGCCAATATCGAAAATCAGTGAGTGTGAACCGTTCGTCTAAGGTATTGTTATCATTTTCTTCGAAAATCATTGAACATGCTCATCAATGTTAGGAATTCTCAAGTCACAATAATTGGATCTATGACAATTTACTAGGTTTTTGAGATACACTAGTAATTATCGATCCATTTAAGTATTCTACTAAAGATAAAGTATAACATTCTTTGGTAAAACTAGAATCTAAAACTCTTCCTTGATTTCAAGCCGACATAACTGAGAATTTTAAATTGTGAGGCAGATTCCAATCGGTCTGTAGAATATTGGATAGAACTTTGGCTTTTTATAACTTCAAACCTGATAAACAATAATTTCTTTTATGCGTTTTGATGTAATTTTTGGGTCTAAAAAGTTGTTAATTCTCCAAGCAACCTGAGAATTCAGATTGATTTCCGATTATATCTTAATCGACATATCGACTGATTGATTTTCATGGAGACTTTACTTATACGTTCTACTTGAAGTTGATATTTGCAATAACTCTTCATCTAAAAACAATCACCTGTACAGTGAAAATAGGATTCCCAGAAAACTATCACTTACCGTACTGTGGATATCTCCATCGAGATCCGGTGCACCACGGTCCAGCTGTGTCTTCCAGCCGCGCCGACTCTCGGTGAAGATCTGCTGCGTACCGTGGTACCAGATGATGTAGGAAGGCGGCTCGAGGGCACCCCGAACCACACATCGCAAGATGACGGCACTGCCAGCCTTGACGTAGCGATCGGAGTCACCTATAAGCTCGGTTCTTGGCACTGTGGAGGTTCAGGCAAGCACACGACAACGAAAAGAGAACGAGTGACCAAAAATAAGCTTGTAACACTTTATACCTCTATCGATTGACGGGCACGGGACAAGAAGTAACAGGGAAGGTGAATCGAGGTGAACGAAATGGTTTGAACCGGATCAATTGGTTCCCTCACCACGGGAAACACGAAACAACCAGCTGAGCGCTATATATATAACTATCTACACCTCGACTTAAATAAAGTTGCGAACAATAAAGCCGAACGACTTGCCGCTGTCCAAACGATGGCTAGAAACAACGGCGTACGACCCCGTGCACGGTTAAGCTTTTGGGCTCAAGCAACCCGAGGCTTCGACCGGCCCAATCAACAACCCGTCCCCCCACCAGGCAGTCAGACAGGCAGGACAGTAAATTTTCATTCCACTCAATTTCGACGATCTAAAGTTGTGTCAATTTTCGGCAAATTTTCCAACGAAATTGCCATCGGCCACGACACTGGCTAGAGCGACGGCCGGAGCGACAGCAAACCCGGCAACCGTATATGTAGCAGTGAAACGAAAGCATAAATTCTACGAAAAAAGCAACGATGAGCTGGGCTGGTCCAGCGGCACGACAACAACAAAAAAGAACATAAACGACGCGAAATCCTTTTGCCCGCTGCGTCTTTTGTCGCTGCCAGCCGTAGACGGCTTCCTACGCTACCGTCGTCCGGCCACAATCGCAAAATAAAACCTGACTGTTGGCTTGGAAATTTATGGCGCTTTTAAGCCAGTCTCAAGCCGTCCACCGTTACGACCGGCCGATCGACAGCCCCGGGTAGGTTGACGGTTGGTCCACCGACAGCCGCGAGGCGCTCCTGGGAACATTCCTGAGCAGTGTATTTCCGGGGTTTTTTTTCCCCTGGCTGTCTTCCATCGCTTATCGGTTTGGCACACCGGGCTGCCCCGGGAATGCTCTCGCGCAAGGTCCCGGCAGGTTTTGCGGTTTAATGGTTCTAAATTTACTGTAAAAGCCCCTGCTAATCCCTGTGAGTGCTTTACCGATTGCTGGGGCCGGCTTTTATTTATCGTCAATCGGAATCCGCTAGCGCCGGTTCTAGCGGCCGATGTAAGCCGCGATAGATGTTTGCTACAACAGGTCGTTTGTTGGCTTTTTTGGTGGCTCCCGAGCCGACACAATCACCGAGCTTCTCGAGATCCGCAAACGGCAGCAGTATTCGAATTTGTTATGCGATGCATGTGTATTCGATACGATGGGTGGGTACACCGTCAGCTGGGTGTACGAGCGCTCGCCCCCGGGTCGTTTGGTGAAACGTCAAGCGAGGACCCATTAATGCAATATAATCTACTTGAATAAATCATCCAGCGATCGGGGCACAATCGGTGGGCCGGAGGACTCTCGGTTCGAATCACAAGGATAAAACCACCAAACAACACACCTATTATATGGCGCACTTGCTACGAACGTTGCACGAGAGTGCTTGAAGTGCTTGCAACAGCTCATAAAACCGGCTGCAATCTTCATCGCCCAACAGCGCTCGTCGCGCCGATAAGTGGATCACCATCCCCAACAGCACAGTAAGGTAAGGCGACCCCGTCGACCGAATGGCGCATTTTACATCCATTTGCCGAGGCATCATCCATGGGCTGCCTTACATTGAACGGCACTTCACTATTCTGTGCGTGTGTGAGAGAATGAAGGATGGGGGCGGCACAAAAAAAAAGGTCATTTAATGGAAATGGTTGTGCCAGCACAATGCTGCTGACTGCTTGCTTTATTCGCATGCTCCGAATGCTTCAGTGTGCCAGCCTCTCTCCCTAGTTGGGAGCACTTTTGCGAAAGCGGTTACACATTTTAAGCAAATTATCGACGATATTCGCCCCACTAGCAGGGACGAACGCACTACGCACACACACCTACTTTATCATTGTGTGTGTGTTGGGGACCCAAGCAATAGAACAGAATCCCACAGACTAAAAGCGCTCTTTATGCGTTTGCGATATCTCCGTGCGCCAGCTGATGTTGGCTGTGCGAGTGAGAAATAAAAAGTGAAAAATAAAATCCAAACCGGTCGGGGTTGCCGTGGGTGTCGGGTCGGGGTGTTGCGCATAACGACGGACAACTTAACATAATCGAGCGTTTGTTGTTGGTCGATCCGGCACGTTGCTCGATTGTTGTCGTTTTTTTTTTGTATGCTTGTCGGAACGGTCGAGTGCGAGCGCGTTGAACTATTTCCAGATTTTAGTGCCTGTTGTTTTCTAGTCGTGCACGATGGAGTGGGTGTTACACTCGAACACTGCTCTCCACGCTCTACCCAACAATGGTATATTGTGTTACGAGGCTGATGATTGTTTTATGTGTGCCATTTTGCTACGTTTGTCTCGATGTTGTACATGTTCATTGTTGAGCAATAATGATACTCGGTGCGCGATGTATGCGGAGATGGTAACACTGATTCGAACGCTGGCGGAATGATTTGTGGACGAAGTATTTGTTATATTTGAATTTAAAATAACATCATTAGTGCGAGATGTTGACATGGGACGTCGTGTAGTTATTAGAAGGGATCGGAATTGCTGGTACGAAGGATGAAGGATGTTACCATAAAAATAAAATAATATTAAACATGCTGCTGAGACTGTACTGTTGTTAAAAAGAACTACATTAGCATCTAGAAAAGTTTTGTCAAATGGATGTTTGCTATCAATGCTGCTAAATTTAGAATACGTACTGTGCATAAGACTCTTAAACTTACTATTATTGAGTCTAATTAATCGCAATATTTAATGCAAAACAGTTTAAATGGCAGTTTAAACTGTCAATGATTACTTCGGAACAAATTCCAAGTGTTTGCGCCTAATGTTAGGCAATCAAGACAACAGAATTAAGTGAAACAAAACTGCAGAATAATGCTATAAAAAAGGAATAACTTACTCTAGGTCAATAAGTATAGTTTTGAACAGCTTTAGACAATAAATAAGTCGTAATAAAGTCAGTGTCACTCAGTCATCCGTCAGCTCAAGAACAACAAGGCACCAGGTACCGACGGAATAGAATCCGAGCTGATCAAAAACGGAGGTGCAGCACTCGAGCAGGAAATTCATCAAATCATTACTGAGGTATGGGATAGCGAATCGATGCCTTGTGATTGGAATCTCGGCATCATTTACCCCATATACAAGAAGGGAGATAGGCTAGAGTGCAGCAACTACAGGGGTATTACGGTGTTGAATACCGCCTACAAGATTCTCTCCCTAGTTATACAAGACAGACTTGTCCCATTCGTTGAAGAGATAGTTGGAAACTATCAAAGAGCCAAAGGATCGAGCATGTGGCACTAAACCTCGGGTTGGAGATCAACGAGGCAAAAATCAAAATGATGGTGGCACCACCAGCGGCCCTGCTAACAAACACTGATTTACGCAGGGGTGATGTACAGATAGATGATCGCACCTTCGAAGTCGTCCAAAACTTCACCTATCTGGGGTCAAAAGTCAGCACCGATAACAACATAGAAGGTGAATTGCGCGCAAGGATGCTGGCTGCCAACCGGTCATACTACAGCCTGAGGAAACTTCTCCACTCAAAATACCTGTCGCGAAGGACGAAGCCGGGACTGTATAGAACCTTTTTTAGGCCCAGTACTCACATACGCCTCTGAGACATGGACTCTGTCCAAAACTGACGAAACCCTCTTAGCCGCGTTCGAGAGGAAGATGCTCAGAAGGATTTTTGGCCCCGTATGTGTGGAAGGACAATGGAGGAGCCGCTACAATGACGAGCTCTATGAGCTGTACGGTGATCTTACCATCGTGCATCGAATTAGGCTCGCCAGGCTCCGGTGGGCTATTCATGTCATGAGAATGGCACTGGACGACCCAGCCCGTAAAGTCCTTTTAGGCCGTCCACATGGACAGAGGAGGCGTGGTAGTCCCAAACTGAGATGGAGTGATGGCGTCGATGCGTCCGCCAGAACGGCCGGGATATTGGATTGGCAGACGACGGCGCTAAACCGTGAGCGGTATCGAGGATTGTTGCAGCAGGCCAAGACCGCGAAGCGCCAGAAATACTTCTATTTGAACTAACAAAACTCCACGTAAGATGAACTAAGAGGTAAAGCAATGTTACCAAACGATAATGAATAAATAAGCTGCTTAACAAAGACAAACATAATGGATCTAGTTAAGTTTCCTGATAATCTTTGAAATTTTCTAACTAAAATATTTATACTCATTCGTCGCGGAAAACCATTAAGCTTTCTTACAGATAAATTCGTTACTAAAACTTCTACCATCAACTCTCATGTCAATCGGCCCATTTCGACTATTTATTGCACGCTGTCAGTGCTGTTAAATTTGTCTCACTAAATTTTACTTTTTATGCTCAAAATTCTGTACAGGTGACGAAGTTCTTCCATTACTGCAGCTCTTACTAACTTTAACAACCTAAACCGGCAAAAACTCATAGTGAAAAGATTACACCAACGTTGCTAATCCAAAATTATGACGAATGTTTGGCAAGAAGTAACCAAACTCAGAGTAGCCGAGAAAAAGATTATCTGGAACGGTTTGTTAGCTATTTCTTGCCAACCATCCAACCATCCAACCAACCGCACACACACTCAAGCCACTCCCTGTTACCCGATTTTGCTCAAAGGGGTGAGCAATTGTGATGAAAAGAAAATTTTCCAAAACTTCTTGCAAAACTTGAAAATGTGGGTTGCGCTTGCTCGGGCGTATTTGGGCGGCCGATGGTGCCCGCGGACGAAACTTTCATCCGGTCATCGTTTGAAGTTCCGGCCCCGGAGGTTCCTGCGGCCAGTGTGTGCAGAAGCGGTTTATAATCTGTTAGCAGCAGGGTGGCAACAGCCATCTCACCCAGGGCGGCCACCAACGGTTCTGGCAGAAAGTTTGCAATGGAAATTGTAAATTTGAATAAGGTAGAAGTTTGTGTACACGGCAAAAGAAAAGGCTTTCCGATAAATTTCGGTAGTTTGCCCGTGAGGGCGCGCGCGCTTGTCCGCAAACGGGCGAGTAAAGTTGGGCGCGCGCGCGTTCGTTTTCGAGTAGTAAAGGTTCTCACAAGGGTTGCGCGCTTTGGATGTTTAGCCTTTTGCGAGTTTTTTTTTTCGGTATAGGTGAAGTTTCTTCGCTGGTGAGAAGTATTTCGTTTGAATTACTAAAACGGCTTTATTTTATTTGCGAGAAATATGGCTTACGGAATTATGATGGCAGAAGGAAGTTTTCGGTTCGAAAGTGAAGAGTGAAGTAGTCAAATTGTAATGTAATAAGGGGTTAGCCAATTTTGCGTTTTTCTTCGGGCAGACTCTTGTGCGGAAGCTGCAGAATTGTACAAACAAATTTTCTTTGCCTATAGGCTATAAACAGCAGACAGTTAAGAACGGGAAAATTATCTTCTCTCTTCTTTTTGGACATCAGTAGGTTGAACTACGGAACCAGAAAAGTTCCTGGCCGTTGAAACGAAGCGTTGATCTATGTAAGATTAGAACCTTGGCTTTCGGTACACTGCACCAAACGCTGGATGACGGTGCCATGATACCATCGATCTTTTGGCATGCTAAAGTCTGATAAAGCTTATTAAGCTCACTTGCCTGGTTGATATTAATGCGTCTTCCTTAAGATTAATATGAGAAACTCCTTTAGAAAATTATAAATTTCTATTTAAAATAAAAGTTTTCCGTGCTTTTAATTGATTAATATCATATTTTTCACTTACTCAAACCCAAACACCACACACTTTGCGTACATCCTCACGCACTAATACTTTTATCGCGCATTCGGCATAATAAATATCAATAACAAGGCATTATTTTTCTGTTTTCGAAAGCTTCAACTTTCATGTTTATAATTCCAACGAATTATACCATAAGACCCACAAAAAAAAAAACCGACACCCAACACCGTAAACCGCCTCTCGAAATCCATCCACAAAGCCGCCCCATGTTACTGCACGTCCTCAAGCTTCTTGCGAAACGGATAATAATGCACGAGAAAGGATTATCGCATCCGGTACGGTGCGGGTTGGGCGAAATTTTGTAAACCGTACTTTATTGCACGATCGGTAAACCTTCGGTAGCCCACCGACCGAGCTGTGCATCAAAGGCATCAGGCATCCGGGAATCCAGGGTGTATGATTATGACAGGAGGAGAAAACTCATGTTTATTGCTTCTCCCGGTCCAGAATGGGGACGGTCAAAACCAAAAAAAAAAGCACAGAAAGTCGAACACACCTCACCATACTGGCGAGTCTCTATACTGACGCAGTACTAGCGGCGTTCGGCTTCATTGGCATCGGGATTCAATAATTTGTGGCTTAATGTAGTGTACGAGGTTTGAAGCTTTTGCTGAGACTTTCGCATGCGAACCGGCACCAAAACCAAACAAAACTAGTGTGGGATCTAGGGACCGACCACGGCACAACGCATACATTTCTGCTCGATCGGTCTAATAACTGCCGGTGTTGTTCACTTGCGGAATCGATGCACGGAACGGTACGGTTCCCCCCCCCGAAGGTTTCGGTTTCGGGAACATCCGGAAGCAAGGGTAACATCTCCAGTTGGCGGCGGTGGTCGTTTCCGGCAGGCGAACCTGGATGTACACGGCTGGAAAATAAAACCACGTACGGGCGCAGATGAGAGCATGAATTCACCATGAGCCCACCACGAGGATGTCGACGTCGACGATGACGATGCCTCGGTTTGCTGTTATGTTGGCAGGCTGGCACGGAACGTTAGCTTTTTCCCGAAAACGCTACACTCCCTCCATAGCCGCTGGGTTGTTATTTACTTCGTGCACCGAATCACTAATGATGGTCACAGGAGAAATCAGATCGTAAGACTCGTCTGTGTGTGTATGCTCCATGTGTCCATAGCAGGTGTGTGTGGTAAGGCAGGACTTCTTTCCGGCAACCGTGACAGAAGGCTTGATAGTAATCCGGTAAGTATGTACTGCCTGCAACTGTTGGCATTTAATTAAGAACGCAGCAAAACTTTGAACGCCTGTTCAGGTTTACCTGCCGAACAGAAACACGGGGCGAACGTTATTTATCGCGCTCGGGAAGACTTTCGGGCATGTGCCGATGGTGGATCAAAAGGTAGAGCACACCAGAACCAGAAAAACAGAACAGAAAGAAACAGGCACCATTTTTCTCTCTCGCTTGAAGCAAGTACTTTGAATTGCAGGACGCTCCTTTTGTTGCAGCTCGAACGACCAGGCCACTACCTGTAATAAGTGTCTTGTAGCAATCGATTTATGGTCAGTTCGTACACAATGGTTCCGGTATGTGAAGATAGTGTGGTGGTTTAGAAGTGAATTGTTATGTATAATATACAGCGAGAGTCTAGGACGGCAGATTTTACAGTTCCCGAACTTACCAACTACATATGGCGCGCCATCGAAACAATGGGTTTGCCGGAGAACAACGGGCAGTGTGCGGGACGATCCCGGGGTAATCTCGTACACGTGCGCTTTTTCGGGCAGTACATCCGGATGGGATGAGAAAAGTTGTACTTCGAGCGGTGTTTTTGACAGCGTACCGTATTACTTTTTGACGAGTGCACCCAACCGTAACCAGCAAACCTGGCAGCCGACCCTGGGCATGGTTGGCGATGGCATCACAGCTCCCGATAGGTCTGGGTCCTTATCTGTGTGTGTGTGCGCGCACGCCCGCGTCTGCGTCCATCCGAAATGGAGCGCAACATGCCCTTTTGTTTCGAACTGGAGATATGATGAATATTGAATAGGGCAAAGCGACCTCGTGGCTCCCTGGTCGAGTCCTGGTCGGCCAGCTTCGTGCGTATCGAAAAATCAACGCAACGTCGCTCGTTCCGTCTCGATCCTCCCGATGAAGCGCAACCTTGACGGGAATGGTTTTCGGAACCGGCTTTTTGTTTTAATAATTCAACGGCCAGCACGGGGCCATTATCCGGTTTGTCTCGGAAATACATGCAGTGCACCGATCGACCACCGGGGACGAGAGTCATCGTGCGAGAGTCATCATGTCAGCATGTTCGCTAGTACGAATCAAATGACTTGCAGCAGGAGCTGCGATTGTGCCTGAGTACGGACAGAAATTGGAAGTAATAAACATATTTCATATTTAAACTACCGTTGCATTGACTAGTTGCGATTCGAGATATTCGAGCGGGACGTGACCCAGCAACTAAAAGAAGCCGTTTTGCTACCGAATCCAATAGAATAGTATCACAAACTCGTTTCTGTACACATTCCGGCACAGCTGCCAGTGCCACTGGTTCGACCACATCGGCACAAAACCACACAAACCACAAGCTTGCCTGCTCGTTTCCACTCGCCAGAAACCACAGTGGCACACTGGTTCGCTTCCATGTTGTCCAGGCTTCTCGGCATGCAAAGATTAATGCAAAAGTTGTTTGTGGATTGAAAGTAATCAACCCAGCAAGAAAATGAATTTGAAGAGACAACTCGACCAACGCTCGTCCGAAACTACCTGATACTAAATTTAATTAAAACGTAAGCCAGTTTTCCCAAACATTCTCACACACACACACACATACGTGGTACAAATCCTCGTGTGGCGGGTAGTTGCGGTGGACGACCATTTGCAGATGGGGTTTTCGGGATTCTATTGAATGAGGAGCGTGCCGAAAGAAACGCGGTTGGAAGGTGTGTACCAAAGCGGGAAGCGGGTGCGATCACAAGAAGAAACAAACATCTATCCAATAGCTTCGTTTTTCCTCACGACCAGTGCACCCGATTGCATGTGTACCCAGGCACTAGAAATCAATATTTGCAATTGGCGATGAAAATTGCTTGATTTGTGTCGGAGTTGTGCATTGATAAGTGACTGTAGAGTTTTATGGTGACGAGAAGCGATTAAAGAAATTGCTTCAGAAGATGTCTTGGATCTCTTAGAGACTGGATCTCTTATTGAAGAGAGCTTAGAGATTTTGGCAAAAATTGAGGTCCAATAGTACACAAATACTCTTAGTCAAATTTTGACAGCTTGCTGGTATGATTCTTGCCGCAGATTTCCATGGAACAGATTCTTCACCAGAATATCCTAATACATCCATTATGAATTCTTCGCTGTCCATTCGTACAACTTATCAACTTGCGAACACCAAAAAGAGACAACTGAAAACCCGGATGCAATTGAATGGAATTGGAGGGCAAACAAGGGAGATCGCAAGAGTAGGGTAAAAATCGATGTCCATACTCACCAACGACATGCAGATGTACTCGGGCGCTGATTTTCGGTTCCGTCGACACCTGACACTCGTAAATGCCAGCGTCACGGGCCTGCACGTATTTGATCTGCAGCGTCCATACGCCGCTGCTCTCCACGTAGAATGATTGAAAGCGCTCGTCGGCTATAAATGTCATTCTGTGTTCGATAGCCATATTCCCCCACCCCGCAAACGTGTGTCGGTTTGATTGCAGTGTCGGTCGAATGGCGATCGATCGACACATCCGGCCGTGTGAAGCAAGAAGATTTGCATTAGAAACATCCATCCATCCGTCCGTTCGAGTTGACATGCCGAGGGTGAGTCCATGTGAGTCAGCACATTCCCAGAGTAGGATAGGGAGAGAGAGAGAGACAGCAAACAGGTGTTCCAGATGTTCCAGGGTGTTGTGGCCGGTTTCGGGACGATGATGTTGGTGTAAAATATCAGCCAGGCAAACACATATATTGGTACCGGGCGTCGGTTGTGCAATGAAATGAAATGTAAAAATCATCGAGAGAATTAATATGCTGAAAGCAAACATCGGTTCACAAAGTCCGGCCACACCGGGTGGGATGGAATCGGCAGCTATCAGCAGCATCCATCTTCATGGGCCTCGCGTCCCAGTACGTTCAATTAAAATTGAATTTCATTGCGAAATTGATTGCTACTGATCTACTGCCACCTTTTGCATGCCCGCCTTACGTGCCATCGAAAAGGGACTCGCTTTGTCCACAAACGGCTTATGCTTTACAACGTTGACAGAAGAAATGTGATAAGAGTAAGCATTCCACCGATGGAGCGAGCGGTTTGGTTGCATAGCAAATACATAATACGGAGACAGGGGCAGCTTATAGGGAAAAGCACACATAGAAACGCAACCATGTGCAGAGACTGATCCTCTTCTAATTGGTTGGCAAATAAATAGCTGCTTTTCTTCAGAAAATGTGGAATAGAATTATTATTGAGGTAGTTCACGTGTGGACCATGCTTGTACTTGTATGATTAATTTGAGCATTATTCACTACCGCTCAAAGGTTTACATTGTGGTTTCAATCCATTATTCTCTCTAGTTTTTGAATGTGTAAAGCTCAATTTATTTAAATTACTCAACCATTTTGGAAGTCCAGTAGGGAAGAAATACTGCCAATAAAAGCTGAAAGATTCTAGAGACCTCGTGATCGTCTAGAGCTCTTCGTTAAATGTCTATCTACCAAGAAAGCATTTCGTTAAAGGCGTTATGCAATCCAATCCTGCAATCCAAACTCGTTTTGGGAGAGGCCTCTTTGTCCAAGAAACGTTTTATATCAAGAGACTTCAAGAGTCTGTCAAGAGACCTTGTTAAAAGACCTCATAGTAAACTAATTCATACTAATGCTTAGAACAGCCCTCATCTACTAAGAATCCTAACATTCGAAGAGTACTCGTCCTTTGTGCATAGTCCGCCTCGAGACTTCTATATCTTCTTCTTTCTTGGCCTAACGACCTCTTAAGGTCATGCCTGCCAATTCTGGCTTACTAGACTAATTGATACCGCATAGTTGGTTAGTCAATCCTCACTATGGGGGAACGGCCCAGATGAGACTTGAACCCCGGTCCTGCCGTGTGAAGACCGGCGCCGCTGTCGCATCACCACCGGGCCACCCTCGAGACTTCTATATATACCTCTCTATATCAAGAGGCATTGTTGTCCCACGAGCCTAATATTTCAGGATACCTCATAGGTCACTGGGTCCTAGTCTATTTCTCTTCTATTTGAGACTTATTAGCAGGAGAGGTTTTATTGTCCAAAGAACTGTTTTTTTTTTTCAAGCGATCGTTCTTCAGGAGTTTTGATTTCCAACAGTCTTTGTCCATCACAAGGCCTCAGCTCTAAAAATATGTCGTATCTACTAAGAGACCTTGTAAACGAAAAGTCTTTGTCAACGAATAGCCTCCTAGTAGTCCTAAGTCGTCATCTTCCAAGATCTGCCTTACCTCGAAGAGTACTCTTCATTCAAAAGTAAAGTCTCTACCAAGAGACTTTGTAGTCTAAGGGACCTAAAATGTGGTATTAAATTGGTTCAGAGTGATCTGGGAATTCTCTCTATATTAAAATAAAGCGATTCGATTTAAGGAACACTTCTACTGACGTTTTATCTCCAAAGGCAAAACAATTGACGCATTTTCATAATAAACAACAAAAATGAAGTAATTCTATGTTTACATAATCGATTGTTTTGCTCTTTTCTTTTCCGATTCGTTAATCGCGTGTGGCCCATCGTGTGGCTAAGGAACCACGTTGAATGTCGCCTACTGAATAGGCTATTGAACCAGTGTAGCTATAAAAATAAATTCCATTACTTCCCGGCACCGTTTAAAGCGGCACGATTCAGCCGGGCGTCGAGCACTAATCGAGAGGCATACTTTAATCGTACTTCCGGCAGCTTGCACATCCAGCCATGGCATGGATGCATGGGACACTTTCAAAAGGATAATTTACCCTTCCTTACCAGCTCGCGCCAAACTTCCGTCGAACACCCGCGACACAATAACACCGGCTGCGGCACATTGGTATGCTTTGCAGCAGTTGTCGTTAGAGCTGATGTAAGATAATTTTGTTAATGCGTTCATACAACAAGTCGCTAATAATGTGCACTTGAATGCGATCGTCACAATACGCTCGCTTTGTAGTGGAAGTAACGAGGAAAATCGTGTGACAGGAGGTACAGGTAATTGTCCTTCTTCAATGTGTGTGTGTACCGTGATGGTGGTCCTTAATGAGCACCCGGCACGATTTTATCCCTTTTCCCTGCGGGACAACCAACGGGACGGGATGGGTTAAAGGGAAAGGAATTTTCCACGCTTTGATGTGACAAAACCTGGTAGAAAACGCGTCGGCCGATTGCAGACCACATTATGCCTGGCCGGGGCACTGTTTGCTCGATGGCTTGCCCGCAGTGCAAACAGTTGTCAATAATCCCCTTTACTGTGTGGCGTTTATGGGCGACGGTTTTGTCAACCGAGAACGGCGCAAAACTCCCCCCCCCCATTTAAACCGTTTCGCCCGAAAATTTTGAGGGTGCCACCCAGACATCCAGTAGCCCGATATGAACATTCTTTTGTAAATGCTTCTCATTCTACGCCACCGGGCACAATTGCTGGTTGATGCTGCTGCTGCTGCTACGATCCAAATGCGCAAATCGAATTGCTGGCCGTATGGCAACGGAATTTGGTTTCGCAGTAGACAGGCACGGCATGTTTTGCAGGCACATCCGGCGGTATCCGCCGTGTGTTGCTAGGCTAATTATAAACGCATCAATCACGGTGCAAATATTGCTCACCTGTCCACTGTGAGAATGTGATCATCTCTCACTCGTACCCACGAAACAGATTTGTTCCCTAGCTGTTTCACCTGTAATGAGAGGAAAGTAGAAGAAGAAAACATCCGGAAAAAGGATAAATGATGATTGCATAGTTCGTGTGTATGGGATGAAAATGCGCACTTGTCACTTGAAATGGGGACAGTGAAAATGAATCTGAGTCTTCCCCAAGCTCACCCAATAGCAGGGAAAGGATAAGCGAGAGTGTAAACGACAAAAAGGAAAATGAGGTCAATCCGCCGACCCCGACACACTGTTCTCCGCTCACACTTACCTTGCACGGCAGATATGCATGTGTTCCGATTTGTGTAGTTACATTGCTAACGCCGCTCCCGTCTAGGTATGGTCCAGCGAAAAATGTTGCACCAGAGTTCAACTTACTTAAGGCTAAGGATGTACTGATATCGCCCGTTACATAATCTGAAACGGAAGCGTTAAACGAGCAGTGAAAACGAGGATGAACACACACACACATTACCATTTACATAAAACTACATTAGTGTTAGTGTCTAGCGTTGATTTTTTTTTATTTTCATTTTGCTCTATAGCCATAGCCATGTAGCACGCTTCACCGGAACCAGAACCGGACCATTCAACGGAGCATCATCGTGCACATCATAATAAATTTTCTACAATGTTGTTTGCTTTCTTTCCTGTAGTTTCCAAGGACTTGTTTTGCCCAAGCTCACCCAATAGCAGGGAAAGGATAAGCGAGAGTGTAAACGAAAAAGGAAAATGAGGTCAATCCGCCGACCCCGACACACTGTTCTCCGCTCACACTTACCTTGCACGGCAGATATGCATGTGTTCCGATTTGTGTAGTTACATTGCTAACGCCGCTCCCGTCTAGGTATGGTCCAGCGAAAAATGTTGCACCAGAGTTCAACTTACTTAAGGCTAAGGATGTACTGATATCGCCCGTTACATAATCTGAAACGGAAGCGTTAAACGAGCAGTGAAAACGAGGATGAACACACACACACACATTACCATTTACATAAAACTACATTAGTGTTAGTGTCTAGCGATGATTTTTTCATTTTGCTCTACAGCCATAGCCATGTAGCACGCTTCACCGGAACCAGAACCGGACCATTCAACGGAGCATCATCGTGCACATCATAATAAATTTTCTACAATGTTGTTTGCTTTCTTTCCTGTAGTTTCCAAGGACTTGTTTTGTTTTTTTTGCTTCTCTCTATCAAAAACCCCTCCCTTTTTCCACAAGGTCCACAAAACCTTACCCAATTTCGGTGTTCTGAGCTTTGAGCTAGTTTGAAATTAGTTCTCAGGCAGCTACAACTACCCTCTCCCAAAAAAAAACCCCCAAGACACCCAGTGACACGGACCATTTCGGCCGGTTTGGGTTCATAAAAAAGTCGTAAAAAAGTCGTCATATCCGTCCACGGTTGGGCCCGGTTGGGCCAAAACGGCAGCAGCGAAAGAAGTAAATGAGCCACATAATTAAATACAGTTTTGTTCGCACAATCCTCGGGTCTGGTGGCGCTACTACCCGGTAGCGATGGGTGGTTTCGATGAGAGAAGCGCCCAAAAAACGCCAACACCAAAGATGATAGTGGGGAGCTGTAGAATCTGGATTAGATTGTGAATGATCGGCACTCTCGTCGGGGCGGGGCCCGATTGGACGCGTGGAACGTTCCAGTGGCGCGCGCGCACGCTTTGTAGCTGGTTTGATTGAGCTGTTTTCCAAAGTCGTTTCAAGTCCGGTTTTATGCTTTCAGTATCAGGTCTGACGTAAACATTACGATAAAACAGATCGTGAAATGTGCCATTCGCAGCCAAGAGCGCACGTCTCCGTTTTTGTGATGCCACATGTGTGGATGTTGATGTTCAAGCCGATTAGTGACGCATTTGGAAGAATCGTTTTCTGGGTGGAAATTGGGCGCGGCAATGATGTGACTCTCTCTCTCTCTCGGGTCACAATCCAAAACTGTCCTTAATTAGAAGTATGCACAGTAAAAGTCGTAAGGTGTACATCAAAAATCAGGTTCTGTGTACTATCTGCTGATAGTTATCGGCACGGCACAGCTCATCGGTTATTTGTTTTGCGCACCCGGACACAGTGAGCTCATTAGCCGGGTGTAAGTATTTATGCGAGTGGAAGAAATAAAATTGATAGTGTGTTTTGGGGAGTAGTCGAATTAAATATTAATATAGCATGTTGTAATTGGTCATTTCTTCACAAAATGTTTATGCTACTAGTTGTTGCCTGAGGCCCAATTAAACATATCCTGAGCATTTATCGTATCTTCCAGTCTACTCCAACATTTCTGGGCCTATTAACACATAACACAATAGTAAGACCATTATATCACAGATGTCGCAGCTATATCTTCATAATATGCACTATCATGAAGACGTAATCAATGTTTTAGAGAGCGTTTACACTGTCCGAACTGCTGCCAACCCAAATTTGGAAATGTCAAATCAGATATTGAGGTGTAGCCAGTCAAAATGGTGTCCATTGGTTGCTAGAACAAAGCCGTATCACATGGTAGACATCTGGACGCTTGCTTTATGGGCTGGAAAACACTGTAATAAAGGCTCGAAGCTAAAATGGACAGTCGGTTACGTCTTTAGTGGGTTTGGAAAATTGGCCTACGGCCAAAATAACTCACTCTTACAAATAAATATAAACTTAAAATAACGTTCTTTTCCCTTCTTCTGCAAGCTGAATTGAATCCCATTTGTGTATTAAAATGGAAGTCCGGACCGAAATTCAATCAGCGTAACACTGAAAGCAATCACTAAACATAATGCAAGCTCACAATAAACATCAACAATGTCTTCCTTTACCATCACACCACTTGTATCCAGGTGTACTTATCGGGTTCATTACTTTAGCATAAAACTATCCAAACACCGGCAGGATCACAACTAATCTAAGAGTACGCTTTTTTATCGTTCTGACCTTTTGCGTGAGAAAAAAAGCCCCAACTATATTACATCTTGTGCTGGGCGTAGGCGACCCACGGCCAACCGGGTTTCATCATCATGAGCGTGGCACAGCTCGCATAATAGCAATGTCTTCCACCTACGTAATCCTACGGCACACTATCAATAGAGCGACATCGTCAAATGGACTATATCTCGGAGCCATGATCTTGATTTAATCGATAGTCAACAAGTAACCGGATGTATTCGCCCTATCTCACTCTCCCTCTCTGTACCCTGATGAACATACTGAAACCCGGGGTAGGCAAACACCGGATTTGGCGATTGTTTCGTGGCTCTTATCCATTCTAGCCCATTCTTTCCATACCATCGAGCGAACGCATTTAGCTAGCATCAGCTAATCCTTGAACCGTCGTCACAGTGCTCAGTTGCCCTCGTTTTCCAAGCCCAGTTATTATCCCACCCGTCAATCGGTTGCCCCAACGGAACGGGTGTGGACGTCACACATGACCGGTCACCGACGTTCTCGTCGTCATGTGTCCTTTTATTCATTATCCGCTTTTACTTCTGCATCCTGCATTTCGTTCCCACTCTTGTCCAACGTTTCTTCCCCGCCGCTAAGGTTGGGGACTCCGTCCAACAATAGCCTACAAACCGCAGCCGCAAGAGTTACCATCAAATTAATTAGATTATCTACCCTCTCGATACACCCTCGGTCCGCACAGTGTACGAAGGAGGGCGAAAATTTTCGTATCACACGCCTCGTACTTTGCAAGGGTGGTTTTGCTTGGTGGTTACCGGATTTCGGGATTCGGCCCCCGGCTCAGCCCTCCGGCGAGATGCCGCCGGGCACGTTTCCTGCCAGGGTAACGCCAGGTTTAGCTCGTCCACGATTTTACCATTTCAGTTCGATGGTTTCTGTGGTTGAACGTTGAAGCTAATCGAATTGAATTACACCGGGGCGCAAGCACACACACACAGCCAACCCAAGCAATGCAATCCCGCACAAGGTGCAACTGCTTTTGTTTCGTCACGCGCTTCCCACATTCTCGTACACAAAACAGCCTTTGCTGTTCGGTCGGGCGTTCAAAGTTTCGTTGCGGTCAGTAAGAATAGCGCTCCGGGTCCGTATGTCTGGTCTGCGGTGCATCGAGACTCCCGTACGCCCGGAACACACATATTTACATTCATTTGCATTATTTGCCAACAAAAGGGTCACTCTCATTTATACGTATGATTAGCATTTATGGGACGCCGTGCTGATGTTGCTATTTTGTGGCTCCACTATCGCCCACTACTATCGTCCACGGTGTCCACTATGTATCTCGCACATACACAGAGGGAGTGAGAGAGCCCAACGAAAGAAATATTGAACCCGGTAGATAGCCCTCCGGAAATGTTTGATTAGCTGCAGTTGCGAGATAATTGAAGTTGGACTTTAAACGGGACACGCTCGCAGCGTTTGTCTGGACGATTTCGGCAATGACGTCAGAGCGTGATTCAGTATTGGTTGGTTAGTTGGTAAGCCGGGAGCTGTTCTGTGTTTGCTCTCTTGTGTGGCGTACGTGTGGTGTGGCGCAAGTAATTTTCAATCTATGTTAATGCCTTCAAGAGATTAGTTTGGCCAGCGCGCTTGTCCGATTAGTTGCAGAAGATTGATTGAATTTTATTGACGATTATTCAATCATTTCAATAAAATGGATTTTTTGTGTGCGCTTATGGTTACCTCGTAGAAATTGTATGAGCAATCATGGAAGCAATGTAACGATTACCCTGTCAGGCCACTTCGGTTGAGTGATTATAAGCGAAAATAGCTTCCTGTTAGCTTTAATCACTATGTCACTCTCTCGCACTCTGTGACTGTAATTTGTTGGACCACCAACATTACTGTGCTATTAGTCGTGGAAATACTCCTCCTGAGGTGCTTCTTCCGAACTGAACTGAACTACCAATCGGTGGTACCAATAACAGCAATCACTTATTGATTTATTTATCCGACCGACGAGCGAAAACTCATTCTTCGCAGCAGGAACTTAAGCCGAACCATCACAATTTCCCCCGTTTGGCAGTGACTAACTACAGTTAACGAATAAACACAAATATTTCCTCAAGGTTGGAAGACTAGCACTGGCCCGAAACTTGTACCCAGAGCCCTTCGCCATATTGATTTAATTCCCCCCTTCAAAGCTACTTCCGAGCTTCAAGTGATGGGTTCGAAAATACTTCCGGTAGTTTTAGGTTCCGCCAGCTCTAAATGGTGTCCCGCCACGGTTCACCACGGGTCGGGTCGAGGTGGATTCGTTTCGATCGCGGCACGAATTGTTGCACGCAGTTCCCCGGGTGCGGGTGGCCGTTTTTCCTCGCGCATAATTTATGACTTTTTGCCAAGCCGTGTGCCGAAGATGTAAACTGATGAGCTGTTATTATCGTAGATAGCGCACGAGTCAAAGTAGGAACGCCTCCACACACACACACAAACCGACGCCAGCCCGTCTACAGAGGAATGGCATAATGGGAAAGCGAAACGAAACCAAATAGAAGCAAAAAAAATCGGAAACTCCTAAACGAGACATCCCCGCTGCATACGGGTGGGAGTGGAAAATGCCGTGGAAAGCATCACCACGGTGGCAGGCACGCATGCTCACATAAATCAAAAGTTTGATCATTCCCACCCCCCGGCAAGCCTTTCGGTCGCTCGGTGACTTTTGGGCTTCCGGTCCTAGGAAGGATGTGGCACGTGAAAAAGAAAAGGCACCAGCCGGCAACACACATACACGGTTATTGTGTGTGCACACACGAGTGGCAGTTATGAACTATATTTACAAATATTTGATTCCCACACCGACCGAAAGCACGATAATGGAAAATATTTCACCAGCGTGGAAAATTATTTCCAGTCGCACCGGCGGATTGAGGATTGCTTAGAAATGGGTTGGGCAGGGGTTCAAACACCCACATTGAAACGAAAAAAATACCTCGACA
>KZ061557.1:600978-629814 GCA_002091835.1 Anopheles maculatus
ACTGATCGTTAAATAATTGCTCATAGAAAGATGTTGATTATGTTTACTGCTATATTACTTAAGTAGTAATTAGTTTTCAATACTTTACAATATGTTAAGCACCAGGAAAAATATATTAAGAACAGATAGCAAAACATCTAAAAATCGGAACCTGCCCTTCTGTATTATGATCAATTATTTAACGATCAGTTTAACGAACGGCTGAATGCTGGTCTAGTTGGTTAGACATAATCATCTTATATACTTCTACTTCATATCGTTCAAGAGAAGCATTAGAATCCGAAAAAATAGGAGCCGCAATCATCGAAAATTGGGGCGGCCTGGCGGGGTATACGATAGCGGCGCCGGTCTTCACACGGCAGGACCGGGGTTCGAATCCCGTCGGACCGCCTCCCCGTACGCAGGACTGACTATCCAGCTACGGGTAAAACCAAGTCAAAGAAAGCTAGAAATAGCAGGCCAAGACCGACTGAGGTTGTTAGTGCCAGAGAAGATCAACATTTATTGGGTGGCCCTTTGGTGATACGACAGCGGCGCCGGTCTTCACACGGCAGGACCGGGGATCAAGTCTCATCAGCCGTTCCCCCATAGTGAGGATTGACTAACCAACTATGCGGTATCAATTAGTCTAGTAAGCCAGAATTGGCAGGCATGACCTTAAGAGGTCGTTAGGCCATGAAAGAAGAAGATCAACATTTATTAGAAAAAATGGTTGGAAAACAAGTTTGAATAGATTCCTAATCCAAAATTCAATCATTGATAGGTTCTGCACTTTGAGTAAATCTTGGAGAAGTTGATCAAACTTGACGATTTTAACGTAGTATACGTTCACAAAGACACCCAACGAAGAGGTCCTAACTTAAAGTGCTCGGCTAAAAGTTATCAGTAATAACTGTTTTGATTCAAGAAGACTCGATGGATTCTTGAGTTGAATGGACTTTACTTATTTTTTATAATACTTTATAATTTTTCGGAAAAAAGTCATCGGACATCCTACCTGATTCATTACAGCCTGCAGAAGCTTCTTCATTCAAAACATCTCTTCCTACGGACTTGCCTTAGGCTTTGTTAAAACTCCAGAGAAATGGGCTTTGCTCAAAATTGTCGAAGTTCGCTTAGCCATATTCGAAGTAGACGAAAGAAGTCTAATGACTCTAGGTCTCTTTAACCTAACCGACCAACCAAAGCCTCGTTTGAGAGGAACATGATTCGAAAGATGTTTGTCACTATAATGTATAGCTCTGTAAACTGTACAACGATCACCATATTAAACAGCGAATAAGACTCGGCTGGCTCTAGTGCTCTGGTTCTTCCAACTTCGACAGAGTAGGTCAACATTCATATAGAGTGATGGTGTAGCCAGGACCTTATAAACGATTGATTGTAGCGCCAAACAAATAAGCAAGTTACTGAAGTACGTCCTAAATCAAATAACCGTCAAATATTTACAACTTGCGCTATTTTAGCTGCAATTTAAACTCCACCAAAATAGCAATTACTTTAGGATTATGCTAACACTCCAGTACTAAACAACCGGGCTGGGGGGGAAAAAAACAATCTCCCATGCAGATAGAACTTCATCTAAAAGTTTTAATACTTACCAGTACAAATGAAGAGCACAATGAATATTAAATTAGAATGGCACATTTTGTTGCGTTCCTTCAGAGTGGACATGTTCCGTGCGGCCTTCGTGCTACGGTACGCTCTACCGACGTGTCACAATTCATAGAAGACTGAACCTGCGTGCGAAAGGAAGAGAGAGAAGGAGAAAAACATGAAATAAATATTACTCACTCGGCGCTAGCTTTACACGATTGCCGCAGGGAGCAGACAAATGGAAATGGAATAAAACTTTTCCTAAATGCACCCAGAAAATCGTTTTCCAGCAACGGGGCAAAAAAACAACAACAACAACACTCCAACAGTGAGGCTGTTTTTTTGGAGAGTAACAGGACAGTCGATTGTTCGGTACATTTGGAGCGTTCCGTGGGCTCGTGTGGATTCGGTTTTGACTACCGCCGGCAGGGAGTACGTTCATCATGGCAGCAAGCCCATTCCATAGGTGCCTCACAGGCACCAGACCAGACCACGGGACTGCAACCCGATTACACAGTTGGCCGATTTCCAAATCACCGACCAGGACCAGAATGCCCAGGCAAATCCAATCCAATTTTCCGTCTCCTGCAGCAGCAAACGCAGCAGTGCCAACTCCCGGAGCTGGACGGTGGAGCTTCACATGAAGTGGTAGTATAATTTCCTGCAGCAAGGAATAAAGAAGTGCTCATTCGCGCACACACACACACACACACAAAACTAACGCCCAGCGCCGAATGGTTTATGCAATCCCGGAGGCCATAGCATCTCTCGTTCAGAACAGATGCTCACGATTAAATCTTATGACGGATCCGTTTGCTGGCCGGTTTGCTGGTTTCGCGACACAAACCCAATGCCTATGTAATGGTGGGTGGTTCGGATGGCATTTTGTTTCGTTTTGAAATTTAGAACACTCCCCAGAGCCATCCCGGCTCGGCACGCTCTGTTTCAGGCGAGCTTTGTCTCCAGTTTTTCCCAAAAGCCAGCGTTGGAAGTTAGAGCTTGTAAGTGGTAATGGAGAATAGGTGTGTGTGTGTGTGTGTGTGTTATCTAACCGCAGCTATCCAATGCAATCTGTGGCGACGATAAAGTGCTGCCTTCCCCACACCAATTGGGAACCGTTCCAAAGGTTGTTTGATTATATTATGCTAAAGGAAAGAAAGGAACAATCTTCCTCGCCTAGCGAGCAGCTTGGTAGGTTGAGGTTTATTTTGCCTTTTTCTTCGGCCGGTTCCGGTTATTTAGACATTCGCTCGTCTCGACTCAACGTCACGCTTTCCATCCGACTGCATCCCAAACTAAGCTACAATGGAGAAGGGAGCGGAATATTCCGCTCCGTTGCTGCTCCCTCTCCCACAGGGGAGGGTGCTTTCCATCGAACGATCTTAATTTTCCGAAAATGCAACCGTGCGATGATCGACGTCGTCCATTTTGGGTAGCGATTTTCGTTCTCCCTTTCTCCACCGTACGTTGGCCGGAAATCTTTGCAAAACAAAACCGGTGTAGCACACAAAAAACTGGCCATTGGATGGGTGGAAAATTACAGCAAAACCCACTTCGCTTTTTCCAATCCCAGCCCACGCCTTTACGCTTCAATAAGCCTCCCGAATCGCGATCCGGGCGGGCTGAAATTTGTCCGACTAGCTGGCTCTATCGAAAGCTTAAAATCTTCCCGCGAAGAAAGGCAGAGCAAGATGGCGTCTGGTTTCTTTTATTTTTCTTTCTTTCCATTTGTTGACTTCTTTTGTTTGCTTAAATGTGAAATTTTTCTTAAAAACGTACACAATCCTCCGTGTTCGTTGCTGGCTTGGGAAAAGTGTGGGCTAAAGCTTTGGCTTCCATTTTCATCCCGGACGTGTACGATGTGGGTACTTCTTTTATAATGATTTCATTTTTTTTTTCGCTCTCTTTTTCATCTCTCAGGCAGCATTTACTTCCAACACGCTAACGCCACTGTTTGGGGCTTCCTAATGCGGTGCATGGAAAATGGGCTGGGCTCTAAATTACAGCGCTTTTTCGGCTGCTGCTTCTGCTCATTAACGGTGGCCGGTACGATTTCGGCACAATCAGTTTGATAGCTGCAAATGGGCTCCTGGTTCCAGGCTCACCGGCGGCACGGAAGGTGCAGGGACTGCCCAAATTAAAATTCAATTTCGGGCACACTTTATGTCACCTAATTGCTTCGACGACACTTTGTTCTTTGGTGCTTGCCAACTTGCCGGTCTGTCCCGGCGGTCCCGTTTTTAAGGGAAATGTTCGGTGTGGAAAACTTCCCATGGGGTTTCTCTGCCTTTTTTTCTCGCTGCCCATGGTCTGTCATTACTGCCGTCCGTGTGGGGTTACCACTGTGCGATATAATGACAGGCGTGCCGGCGAGAGAAAAAAAAACGAAAACAAAATCAATAACGCCGGCTGGGCCGGGAGCTTTTTTCGGGTGACTCTTTTTGGTCGAGGGTTTTTTTCCGGCGAATTGGCCACCGATAAAAGATCAAATTTCAGGCAACCTATTACACAATAGATTGATTCTCATCATCATCATATTTTGCCCTTTTTTTTCGCTGGCAGTGTCCCTTTACGAAATCGGGTAAGTTGTCCGATTCCCGCGCACCCCGATCTTTAGCACGACGATCGCTTACAAAACGTTGACCATTTCAGTGCCGCCGGCTAACGTTTCGTTCGAAGGCAGGAAAGAAGCTGGCACAAACATCCGACCAAAGCTTGCGAGCAGTAGTAACCTGGTAAGCGATGGAAATCCTCGAATGGATAAGCGTGTTCGATAATACCGACAGCAACGGAGGTTGATTATGCAAAAGTGAAAATTGTCTTTCATGCTTTTTCTCTCGTTTTAGTATATAGGAACACGGCTCGCCACTACAACGGCTCAAACCCCGACACACCAGCGGTCCAGTTTCCAAGCACGGGCACCTCTCAACATCCAAATACGACCGAGATCGAGACGAATCAGAATTGGTCAGCCAGAAAAACCAATTTTCCGCCCTCACAACTTTGTGTACCGTACTTTGGCTAGTCTTCTTCTGTTTCTTTTTATCCTTCCCATTTCGTCAGGCTCGGCCACTCAGTTCGTTTGCCTGAGCATGGATAAAAATTCATATAAGTTCATTAGTTGTCCTTTTTGTATCCGACAGACAGATAGCGGCATGTTCCGAGTGTGTGGTATCGGCGACCTGGGACGAAACCGACGGACTACGGCAACCGTACTAGAGCTTAAACTTTCCCCGGGCCGGACTGCCGCGCTCTCGCTTAAGCTGCCGCACCGGCGGCCTTTTGTCGGATGCCCCATTTTCCGAAAGGCTTCGGGAAAACTAAATTCTTTGTGTTTATTTTGGACTTTCGGGTAAACTCTATCGAATTAGGAAATTTTGTTTGACCCACTCGTTCGTACGCTTCCTTTTGCTGTTTGCACCTTTGCATCCTACCTTACCGGCACCGTACCGCCGGTGCGTTCTTTTCTCGAACCGATCGGTTGACCTTTCCCTGTGGCACGGTTCCGGTGAATGTGTACCCATTTACGGGTTGCACGGGTTGGAAGCAAATGGAAGCAACTCAAACTCAAACACCGAGTGCTCATTGCAAAAGTAAGCACAAGGCTGCACCAGGAGATAGGTGGTGGTGGTGTTTGGGAAGGGAAAAACTTTAACTTTTTCACCCTCATTTGTCATTTTCCTTCGGGGTGCGTGCGTTGCACGGATACGGTCGATTCGTCTTTAGATGGCGTCCCTCACAACCGCCACACTTTTCGTTGAAACGTAATCAATGTGTACCAACCAGTCGAACAGGAAAAAAGGTCCCCGGAACAAGGGTTTGGGAACGCACAAACACACAAAAAAAAAGAAAACATCGTTTCTGTGTGGTTGGAAAAACTTGATGACCGTATTTTCTTACGAAAAATATTCTTTTTTTATTGCCGTTCTGCCGTCTGTTGGTTGGTGTTACGCGAAGACAACCAACCAGCGCTCGTTTTTCACATCAAAACAAAAAAAACTGGAGAAAAATCCTACAAAACCACCGGGCGCCTCGATTTGTTAAATTTTTCCTTCTACCGTTAGCGGCTAGTGTTGTCCACGTTCAGTGTGCCCGGTTGGTACGGATTTTTGTTCTTTGGCGGTTGGTACTTCTATTCGAAACACACACACTCACCCAACCATTGGGTGGTGAACCATACTTTCATCATTCTTCTCTCCAGGTTTGTGTGCTATGTGTGTGTGTGTGTGTGTAGGTTTTTTTTCGGTTGCCTCTCTACTCCTAAAGTAATTTTGCACAATTTATGAGCGAAAGCAATTTTGAAAACTTTTGCCACCCATAAATTATAATCAAATGAAAAGCGCTTTTCGCCCGTGAGGCCGCGACCGAATAAAAACGCCAGTACGAACAAACCGTATTCCGGAGCCCGGATTATGATGGGCGAATGGGAATGGGAGATGGTTAGGTACGGTTGACGAGAAAACAGGGATGAGAGGGAAGAGAGCCATGATTTGCAAACCTTCCTTGGACCAGTGGTTTGGGTTTTTGTTTTTACCTTCTTGCCTGTCTTGTCGTCGTTTTTTGCTTTGCTTCTTACACACCTTCAAGTGTAACAAATTTTAGGACACAAGAAGAAGGTTAAGTAAAGAAAAATAACAATCTCTTTTAGCGAAAAAACTAGAAGTTATTTCTGAATCACAAACTACCGGAAAAAAAACAAAAAAACAGGGGAAGAAAATAACCACAGGAAACAAGGTGAGTTTGCACCACCAAAGTAGTGTAAATGTAAATCGTTTTGCCTTTTCTAGGGCCGAGCTTTTCTCGCTTCCCTCTCCTTAGTGGTAGTGTTGCGCTAGTTTCTTCTGTCCACAATAAGTCCTGTTTTAGTCTCTTAAGCGAAACATTTCGGTACATCCCGGTGCTTTCGCTGTTGGTGTTGCGCTAGCATCATTCACACCATTCGCTTGTCAGCTTGCCATCTCTTCATCTCATACAAGAAAGCGTTACAAAATGTGGTTAAGAAAACCACCACCAACTAAGGTGGCAAAAGTATACAAAAGACCCATCATCTCTTATCCCCCCGCAAAATAAAGGAGAAGCAAAATAAATGTCCACGAATAAGCAGCGCGCAATAAAGTGTACGGTGAATAGTGTTGCGTGGGAAGAAATGAAAAGAAAGCAAGAGTTGACAACTGTCAGCAGTTCAGGCAGCGCCCCGGAGAGCTTCACGTTTTTGTTTTATTCAAGAAAAACTTCTTCGCCCCCGAAACACCAAAAACCCACAACTCCACATTCCACGCGTAAACGGTATGAAAAATAGCAATATTTATTCAAAAGTTTCACCTCAACACACACATACACACCTGCTTGCGGGTGCGGTTCCTCGAGGCATTGCAGGATGTCCCGGTCCAAAGGCGCGCCCGCGCACACGTGTGTGTAGGAACATTTCCTATGTGTGTGTGTGTGTTTGTCTACCAGAGCAGGAGGGGCTTTTCCATCCCAGCAAAAGAAAAAGCTCCAAACTGACTCCATGGTGAGCATTGGTATCCCTCCAAACAGCAAAAACGAAAAAAAAACTTTGACTGTTTTATTGTTCTCCAACTGCTATTGCTTTCTTTTCTGTTTTCTTTTCTTTTTTAGCTATCTTTCTTCTGGTACATGGTTTTATCCATTCACTTGCGCGCTTGCCGGTGACTAAACGGTGCCCGAGAATATAAATATTCATTTTTTAAAGGCGCAAACTCACCCCCCCACCCAGGCGCGAGGTGTTGACCCAAAAGGTGCGAGCTGGTGCGCTCTTCGCACCAAAAAAAGGCGGTTCGGGGCGGAATGAATAGAGCGGTAGCAGTTAAATGTTGTAAAATTGTCAACTTTATTCCGCTGCGGCCAGTGGCGCGAGTGGAAGCGAACAAAAAAAAACCCGAACCCTTTTTCTCGCGCTCCACCATCCGAAACTCATCCCCCAAGAGACGCTCAGATTTTCCATGTTCGCCTAGCGATAACGAGTATAGCGGCCGACAAGCAGGCCGAACCCGATGGCATCATAATGAGCGCTCTGGGGTGTTGAAGCGCAGAGGGAGGAGCTGTGTGAGAAGAGAAGAGGGTGGCGTGTGTCTCTCTTGAGATTGTTAGCGAAGTTGGGTGAAAATTGTCGCTGAAAACTGTGTCTCCCTTTTCCAACCAGCACGCACTCACTGTCGCGGCCATTGTCTGTGGTTTGGAATAATATTCAGTTTTAAAAAATTGTGACTACAGTAGACACACACTCCGGGTGTGTGAGCACACTCGGACGATTGTGATTTTAATTCGCAATCTTTTTCCGGGCCGGGTAGGATTAATGCCCACGAAGAAGGTACTAGAACGCCCACCGCTGGCTGAACCCAAAGCGACTTGTAAAAAGATCATAATGAGCGCTCTGGGGTGTTGAAGCGCAGAGGGAGGAGCTGTGTGAGAAGAGAAGAGGGTGGCGTGTGTCTCTCTTGAGATTGTTAGCGAAGTTGGGTGAAAATTGTCGCTGAAAACTGTGTCTCCCTTTTCCAACCAGCACGCACTCACTGTCGCGGCCATTGTCTGTGGTTTGGAATAATATTCAGTTTTAAAAAATTGTGACTACAGTAGACACACACTCCGGGTGTGTGAGCACACTCGGACGATTGTGATTTTAATTCGCAATCTTTTTCCGGGCCGGGTAGGATTAATGCCCACGAAGAAGGTACTAGAACGCCCACCGCTGGCTGAACCCAAAGCGACTTGTAAAAAGAATTTTATTTCTCTGCACCTTCCAGCCCGTTCGGTCCCTTTCCCCCGGCCACGAAATCCATTTAATGTGGAGTTAAGCAATGGGGTTACTTAAAACCTACGCACCCGCGGAGCGCTTAGCTGCAGCGCCACCGTAATTTGAAATAAATTGAAAACAAGCCACGTAATCGTCGCAATCATCTCGATGCTCTAGACGCGCAAAGCGATGGGCACACGCGGGCACAAAGAAAATGCACGCTAACGCTTACTTTCCCTGGGCGAGAAATTAAACTCTAAAATAATTATCTGCTCTGCGAGTGGCGAGCGGAAGCGACAGTGGGCCGTGCTGTGGGCGGTGGAAAAACAAAAGCGAAACAAACAAAACAAAAACCCCCCGCTGGTGGAAAAACATCAACATAAAGGAAAAGTTTGTCGGACGAGACAGTTGACTTGATTTCCTTTCATGTTAAATTCATTAGAAACTTTTGTAAGCTTCACTGAGTGCGGGCACACACACACCAGCGCAAGAAACGCCCCGTAAGCACACATTATCCCCAAAGGTGGTGGGGTGGAAGAAACATTGCGAGTGGGAAAAAAAACGATGGAAAAACGGGCAAAAGCCGCCAGCGCTCATCTTAAACTCATTTCCAAATTGAACTCTTAATATTTTACTCACCTTGTTGTTGGTTGTGTTGGTTTTTGTTTGGTTTTGTTTTTCGCGCTACTTCGTCCTTTTTGCTTGCTACCTTGAAGTATAATTTTTCCTTTTTCCCTCCCCTTGCCTGTTAAGCTGAGTTACCGTTCCGTCCACTTGTGTACCGCTACCCGGCACAACAGACGTTCACATCGTTTGAACCTGTCTGGCACGGTGCGATGATGCTGTTGGGCTGCTATATTTCCTTCCTTTTATTTATGCGCGAGTGTGCGCTTTTCCGTTTTTTGCTTCAATTTTCTATCTCTTCAAGGCAATGTTTGCCTTATTGTTTTTTGTTGGCGGCTGTGTGACTTTCGTTACACCAAAATTCAATGTTCTCGATCACAAACTTTTCGGTCAGATCCGTTGATCTTTAGAGCCGGGTACACCACTGACTGTGTGTGAGTGTGTTTTTTGTTTTGTTTTTATGTTTTGGTGCTTTCTAAACAATCTTTACCTCGGTACGTTGGCTATTGTTTTGATACATAAGCACACCGAACGCTCTTTGCTTTGCTTTCATCGCTGGAAAAAGGATTTTATTTCAACTCGTCCTGTTAGCCGCCTTAGCTCACACGTGCCTCGAAGGCATTAACACTTATTACTTGTCAGGTAATGTCTGATGGATGGAAGTGGCGCCCACACTGACTCGCTTCTATTTAACGGGCAAATGGTGAGCTTCGGCACACCTGTTTGGCTTCGTTAAGGGCAACAATTGCACGTTTCTGCTATCGCTCGCTCTCTCTCTCTCTCTCTCTCGCTCGCTGTGTTGCTTTCGGTGAGCTAATGAATTATTGAAATATACACAAGCCTATCGGTTACGGGTAGATATATCGGGCGAACAGGTTTTGCTGTTTCTGTTTGCTACGAACTCTTTACAATAATAATAATTTTAATATTGATTAGTAGAAGCTATATACGCTGCTTATTGGGGCGGGACGAGTTTGGGCTGTGATTCTTATACAGAATGTGTGTGTTGCTTTATGTACTATATCAACTGGAAAACCTGAAACAGAGTAAAAATAGATAAACAAGCTTTAGTATTATTGAAATACTATATACTTCGCACTGTACGAAAAGGATATCAGAGAAAGTTGAAAGAAACAGAGAACAACGCTTAAGACAACAGTATCAGAAGGTATCACAATTGTAGAATATCATTTTGGAAATTTCAGCATCTTTCAACAAGCGCGTATAAACGACACTGAACTAATCCTCTCTCTTCGATGCTCCTAAGTATTCGGATCTGATCCGATTCGATCCGTTCCACCGGACCTTCGCTAGTATGGAGCGTAGGGATGGACGGGCGCAATACACTGTTCCTTACGAACCGTCAAGAGCAAACGAAGGTGCGTGCGTGTTTAATAAAGATAATATTTTAACTACAAATTGTAGCAATACAGAACTTAGTATTGTGGTGGAATCGTAAGCAAAATTTAAACCTGTACAATTTTTCATAAACACTTTATACTTCGCAAGAAGTTTTATAATGATTTTTCCAGTCAAATTACTGCAATTGTAAATTCTTCTATAAATTTTGATTTATCTGTTCCTTAAAACAGAACATTCGAATATTTAAGTTGCCCTTGTGGAAATCGCGTACAAAGCTCCTGCTGGCAAATTTTAAACCTAATTTCTATTCAATATTTTGTGTTTACATCTAAAATGGGAAACTAATACATTCCCTGCGCGTTTTTGCAGTGGAAAAACATCTGTCCAAATTGTGTAAAAATTTACTATAAACTTACGCAAACTGAGGCTGGAAAATTACGATGATTTGTCGTAGGAAGTTCGCGAAACCAACGAGATTTTAACAACTGCTATTTTGACAGCTATTTTACAGCTTTCCTGCGCAATGTGACGTTTAAAGGTTAGCATGCTTTGGCTTAAGTTAGTCGGTTAAGTATACACACTTTCCGAATTCAAATTTTCTTGTTATCTTATCAGGTACGGTCTTTACCCAAAAATGTGGAGTTTCTCGGTAAAAAACATCATTCCAAAAACCCCTTCAAATTGAAGTAAATCATAGATACTATCACGGTTAATACAATTTTTTTCGTTTCACCGATAACTTATGATAAAAAATGACCATACCCATCGGAAGCTCGATTTTTCTCGAGCGCACCTAAAAAACCCTCCAAGGCATTTGGTACGATAAAGGGCACCAGAAAGTATGGTGCGGCAGAAAAGCCCCAACCGTACAGCGTATATTAACTAACTGATAAAGGAACAAGGATCGCACACCCATCACCACTAATGTGCATCGGGGGCAACCCATAAATAGCTTTGTCACTCGACTGTCACGTTCGGTCGGCCGGCCGGCCAGTGGTTCAACTTGTGTGGACTCTTTAACCTTTTAGCCCGGGTGCCATTTTGCACCGGGAAATGAAGCCATCATCAAGCCTGCTTGCAGCACTGCAAAAGGTTATTGAAAAATGAATTTCACACGACACAGTGACACCGACCGAGCGAGCTGAAGCGTTCACACCTTAACTATATCCTGCGAGGATGCGAGGAAGTCAAGCGCTGGGAGGACAAATGAACCACCTACAGCCACTACTACTATCACAACTTGTCACCGGATCGATTTGAAGAGTCTGGTGCGAAATGGAAATTGCTACACTGAGTGTAAACGAGCGCCCTCTGGCGAGATTTTCTCTTGTGTTTGTGTGAAAGGTGGCGAGCTTGAGTCGGCAAACCTTGCCCCACGGGCATCCAAAAACTTTCGGTCCGCAACATGTAAAACGGTTAAATGGATGAGGTGAGGAAAAGAATTGCGCAAAAAAGTGGTAAGATTCGCCGAGGCTTTCGCCCTTAGGCCTGCCGGGACACAGGGTAATAGTCAGAATTGAGGACCCCATTTGCATCTCACCCCAATGGGCCGAATGGCTATCGCAAGAAAAACCCTTCAATGGACCGGAACGTACGGGAATCGGTTTCGCTTCCCAGAAGAAACAATCTCCATAACGGAACGCTGATGGAGAGCGAGAGTTGTTATTTTCCGATTTTTGCCCCGGTTTTGGGGCGTCCTCGAGGCCTTACGCAATTTATTAACCCACCCTTAAGCTTTGCCAGTGTTTGCTTTTTTTGTTGGAGGTGCTATTGTTTTATTTCTGCCCCCCCTCTACCTCGAAGATATTCTCCGTATTTGATGCTTTTTGCTGGTGACGATTGCCCAGGTCCAGAGTTCCTGAGGTGTTTCCTGACCACCGGGCAAAAGGCGGAAGAAAACAAATGACGGTACGTAATCCGAGTTTAATCGGAATGTTGTTAACTAACTGCTTTGCGCTTGTTGGGTGGTGTGGTGTGGGAATTATCCGGCCTTTGCGTCCGTCCCGGCATTTGGGTGGGATTGAGTTCGCTCAATTTATATTTATGGCAGGATCTGTATCCGTAACTAACACACTTAGACGACAGCTGCATTGGTAGCAGGGCGGGCAGTAAAAAAAACCTGAGTTTGTGTAAGGGTTTTAAGGACTGTGGAAGTTATGGGTGATGTTTGATGTCATAAAAACCATCCCCATAACTAGCCTAAGCCATCCCGGTGGACGATGGACATCAAATCATGAGCGATCTCCAGCTCTTGGGAGAGAGCACGGGAGGCACAGCAATTGAGGGAGCAACGACAACTCTTCCAAAGTTTCTCGATTTGTAGTTTTATGTTCTGGAACGAAGCAGTATTTCGCTACAAAAACGATCACCCAAATACACGAGACGACTACATATTCTTGTTAACAACTTCAGCAGCAGCTTGGTAACTTTCTGGAGGAAAGTCCTCCAACAAACAAGTATGTATAATCAAAAAACGGCACAAACAGAATAGTTTGAGTCGCTGGCGCTCCTGACGGGGACGCTTGTCTCGCTTTCCTTGTAACCGTAAGCTTGATCCAACATTATCATCTCGATGCTGCCGCCATCCAAAACCCATATGAAGTGGTACTCGAACTAAAGCACGAAAGTACATCTGTTAACGGATAAATACTTCCCATCCCCGAACAATGGCCCTGTTCCACGAAACAACTAGTCCAAACTACTCTGGTTGGCATTGTTTGTGGTGGCACGGCTACTCCAATCCACGCTGACGTTTGCTGTAATGATGAGAGAGGGAGAGGCGGTTTTCGGTTGCAGTCCGAACCACTAACTTGTGCCACTCAGTTGTCAGAACTCGTGTGCATTCTCGCGTCGGGTCCCGGCACAACAGACGTTCACATCGTTTGAACCTGTCTGGCACGGTGCGATGATGCTGTTGGGCTGCTATATTTCCTTCCTTTTATTTATGCGCGAGTGTGCGCTTTTCCGTTTTTTGCTTCAATTTTCTATCTCTTCAAGGCAATGTTTGCCTTATTGTTTTTTGTTGGCGGCTGTGTGACTTTCGTTACACCAAAATTCAATGTTCTCGATCACAAACTTTTCGGTCAGATCCGTTGATCTTTAGAGCCGGGTACACCACTGACTGTGTGTGAGTGTGTTTTTTGTTTTGTTTTTATGTTTTGGTGCTTTCTAAACAATCTTTACCTCGGTACGTTGGCTATTGTTTTGATACATAAGCACACCGAACGCTCTTTGCTTTGCTTTCATCGCTGGAAAAAGGATTTTATTTCAACTCGTCCTGTTAGCCGCCTTAGCTCACACGTGCCTCGAAGGCATTAACACTTATTACTTGTCAGGTAATGTCTGATGGATGGAAGTGGCGCCCACACTGACTCGCTTCTATTTAACGGGCAAATGGTGAGCTTCGGCACACCTGTTTGGCTTCGTTAAGGGCAACAATTGCACGTTTCTGCTATCGCTCGCTCTCTCTCTCTCTCTCTCTCGCTCGCTGTGTTGCTTTCGGTGAGCTAATGAATTATTGAAATATACACAAGCCTATCGGTTACGGGTAGATATATCGGGCGAACAGGTTTTGCTGTTTCTGCTTGCTACGAACTCTTTACAATAATAATAATTTTAATATTGATTAGTAGAAGCTATATACGCTGCTTATTGGGGCGAGACGAGTGTGGGCTGTGATTCTTATACAGAATGTGTGTGTTGCTTTATGTACTATATCAACTGGAAAACCTGAAACAGAGTAAAAAGAGATAAACAAGCTTTAGTATTATTGAAATACTTTATGTTGTTGTTGTTGCAATGGCTTAGAGAGACTTTGGTCCCTAAGGGATTCTTTCGTCTCTTGAAATACTTTATATTTCTCACTGTACGATCAAAGAAAGAATGAAACAACGATTAAGACAACAGTATCAGAAGGTATCACAATTGTAGAATATCATTTTGGAAATTTCAGCATCTTTCAACAAGCGCGTATAAACGACACTGAACTAATCCTCTCTCTTCGATGCTCCTAAGTATTCGGATCTGATCCGATTCGATCCGTTCCATCGGACCTTCGCTAGTATGGAGCGTAGGGATGGACGGATGCTATACACTCTTCCTTACGAACCGTCAAGACCAAACGGATGTGCGTGCGTGTTTAATAAAGATAATATTGTAACTACAAATTGTAGCAATACAAAACTTAGTAATGTGCTGGACATTCAGATTGAAGATTTAATTATATTTATTTGTTTTTATACTAATCGTAAGCAAAATTTAAACCTGTACAAATTTTCCTAAACACTTTATACTTCGCAAGAAGTATTATAATGATTTTACCAATCAAATTGCTGTAATTATGAATTCTTCTATAAATTTTGATTGTCGTAGGAAGTTCTCGAAACCAACAAGATTTTAACAACTGCTGTATTGACAGCTATTTGACAGCTTTCCGACGCAATGTGACGTTTAAAGGTTAGCATGTTTTGGCTTAAGTTAGTCGGTTAAGTATACACACTTTCCGAAATCAAATTTTCTTTTTATCTTATCAGGTACTGTCTTTACCCAAAAATATGGTAAAAAACCTCATTCCAAAAACCCCTTCAAATTGAACTAAATCATAGATACTATCACGGTTAATACAAGTTTTTCGTTTCACCGATAACTTATGATAAAAAATGACCATACCCATCGGAAGCTCGATTTTTCTCGAGCGCACCTAAAAAAAACCCTCCAAGGCATTTGGTACGATAAAGGGCACCAGAAAGTATGGTGCGGCAGAAATGCCCCAGCCGTACAGCGTATATTAACTAACTGATAAAGGAACAAGGATCGCACACCCATCACCACTAATGTGCATCGGGGGCAACCCATAAATAGCTTTGTCACTCGACTGTCACGTTCGGTCGGCCGGCCGGCCAGTGGTTCAACTTGTGTGGACTCTTTAACCTTTTAGCCCGGGTGCCATTTTGCACCGGGAAATGAAGCCATCATCAAGCCTGCTTGCAGCACTGCAAAAGGTTATTGAAAAATGAATTTCACACGACACAGTGACACCGACCGAGCGAGCTGAAGCGTTCACACCTTAACTATATCCTGCGAGGATGCGAGGAAGTCAAGCGCTGGGAGGACAAATGAACCACCTACAGCCACTACTACTATCACAACTTGTCACCGGATCGATTTGAAGAGTCTGGTGCGAAATGGAAATTGCTACACTGGGTGTAAACGAGCGCCCTCTGGCGAGATTTTCTCTTGTGTTTGTGTAAAAGGTGGCGAGCTTGAGTCGGCAAACCTTGCCCCACGGGCATCCAAAAACTTTCGCTCCGCAACATGTAAAACGGGTAAATGGATGAGGTGAAAAAAAAGAATTGCGCAAAAAAGTGGTAAGATTCGCCGAGGCTTTCGCCCTTAGGCCTGCCGGGACACAGGGTAATGGTCAGAATTGAGGACCCCATTTGCATCCCACCCCAATGGGCCGAATGGCTATCGCAAGAAAAACCCTTCAATGGACCGGAACGTACGGGAATCGGTTTCGCTTCCCAGAAGAAACAATCTCCATAACGGAACGCTGATGGAGAGCGAGAGTTGTTATTTTCCGATTTTTGCCCCGGTTTTGGGGCGTCCTCGAGGCCTTACGCAATTTATTAACCCACCCTTAAGCTTTGAGTTTTTTTTGTTGGAGGTGCTATTGTTTTATTTCTGCCTCTACCTCGAAGTATTCTCCGTATTTGATGCTTTTTGCTGGTGACGATTGCCCAGATCCAGAGTTCCTGAGGTGTTTCCTGACCACCGGGCAAAAGGCGGAAGAAAACAAATGACGGTACGTAATCCGAGTTTAATCGGAATGTTGTTAACTAACTGCTTTGCGCTTGTTGGGTGGTGTGGTGTGGGAATTATCCGGCCTTTGCGTTCGTCCCGACATTTGGGTGGGATTGAGTTCGCTCAATTTATATTTATGGCAGGATCTGTATCCGTAACTAACACACTTAGACGACAGCTGCATTGGTATCAGGGCGGGCAGTAAAAAAAACCTGAGTTTGTGTAAGGGTTTTAAGGACTGTAGGAGTTATGGGTGATGTTTGATGTCATAAAAAGCATCCCCATAACTAGCCTAAGCCATCCCGGTGGACGATGGACATCAAATCATAAGCGGTCTCCAGCTCTTGGGAGAGAGCACGGGAGGCACAGCAACTGAGGGAGCAACGACAACTCTTCCAAAGTTTCTCGATTTGTAGTTTTATGTTCTGGAACGAAGCAGTATTTCGCTACAAAAACGATCACCCAAATACACGAGACGACTACATATTCTTGTTAACAACTTCAGCAGCAGCTTGGTAACTTTCTGGAGGAAAGTCCTCCAACAAACAAGTATGTATAATCAAAAAACGGCACAAACAGAATAGTTTGAGTCGCTGGCGCTCCTGACGGGGACGCTTGTCTCGCTTTCCTTGTAACCGTAAGCTTGATCCAACATTATCATCTCGATGCTGCCGCCATCCAAAACCCATATGAAGTGGTACTCGAACTAAAGCACGAAAGTACATCAGTTAACGGATAAATACTTCCCATCCCCGAACAATGGCCCTGTTCCACGAAACAACTAGTCCAAACTACTCTGGTTGGCATTGTTTGTGGTGGCACAGCTACTCCAATCCACGCTGACGTTTGCTGTAATGATGAGAGAGGGAGAGGCGGTTTTCGGTTGCAGTCCGAACCACTAACTTGTGCCACTCAGTTGTCAGAACTCGTGTGCATTCTCGCGTCGGGTTTGTGGTACGGTACCCGATCCCGGCGTAAACAGTGAACTCGGGGTGCAACTTTCTGCGGTGCGGAGGCAAACTTATTAAAAGTTATGCCCAAGAGGCGTTTGTCGACGAGTACACGCTTTGAAGATGATGATGATGATTGTGTGTTTGCAGATGCTGGGGCAGAAGAATTCCGGCTGTCCGGATACTGCCGAGGCTTATCGGATAGAGTGCTAGAGTTGAGCGCTCGGTTGCTTCTTTTTTTGCCGTTGTTGCTTCCTTGGTGCCGGAACAGATTAGGAAAGTTTTCGTCTAAAAAGCATCTGAAGCGTTACGGGCAAACAGTGCATGCTGACTGATGTGGCTGTGGACGGAATAGTGAAAGATAAATAATAATTCGTTACCTGTGTTTGGTTGGTTTACTCTCCGGAAGCTCATTATTAATTCAATTAATGGGCAAGATTATACGTACCAACTCTTGGGATACAAGATATGTAGGGTTCGCCCCTGACGTGCGCGATTTTCCATTACACTAAGCTTTTACCGTAACAGGTTAATAACAGTTCCAGCAAGCTCATGCTGGGGGGAAGACATTTCGCAATGCTTGCTCAATCAGCGTCCTCTTGTTTTATGGACATACAAGTATAGCGCACCATTACCTACTAGCTTACTCCAAAAAAAGGCTATTGTTGTTTGTGTCGGGATGTGTTTATGGGTAAGCTGATCATCAACGAAACAGCATTAAAAAGATACTCAAGACGGTACCACCAACAGCAGCAGAAATGCGCCAAAGTAACATTACAATTGAATCAAAACTTTCCCGCACGCAACCGAAAGCGCTCCGAAAAGCCGAGTGGTGTGTTGTGTTTCAATAAAAAGGACACATCAATGTTTGGCAAACAGCAATAAACGTCGAATGTTACGCCATCGTCCGAGAAGCGTCACACCATACGACAGGCTACGCCTAGCGATGTGCAAATGGCGTCGAACGCGATGAAAGTGTCATCAGCGCTCAGTTGCCTCCATCCTGACGACATCTTCGGACACAACAACATTTCCGGGACGGCCCCAGTCACAATTCCCGTTAATGTAATGGTCATGTCATGAACTCCCGAAATGACTTCCAGCCAGAAGTGGATCTCGACAAGCCCGTGTGCTTGTGTGCCGCTGTCCGGATGGGATCATAAATATCCAGCTATAATTATGTGCGCCCTTGCTGGAACGAACGTCATCGGATCGGATGGGATGGAGGACATGCACAGTCGCACATGTGGTGTGAGTGTCTTTCCGAAACGATGACGCTATGTTTGAGGTGTGTTGTCCAGTGCAGGGAGAAAGTTTACGTGCTGTAGATGTAGCTCGTCCCGGGAAAGCTTGGACGGGGAACCCGGGAACACATCCGTGAGGAGGTTCGGCAGTTTAGTACTGCACGAGTAATTAAGCCCGCTTAGTAAGAAACCGTCAACCTTCGGTCGAACGCCTTCGGGTCGACAGATGTGTCAAGCGGCAGTCAACTCGCAACAACTCGGGGTTTCGGGCTTGAGACAGCAAACAGCGGTTATACCGATGGCCACAATGACAAGACAAGACTTTCGCTGCTGCTCGGTGCGGTGCGGTGCCTGGGACGGCTGCCGATGTCGAGCAAGGACTTGTTCTTGTCGCTATTTCTGATCCGCTTAACTCAAACCGTTCTTGGCCACGCGAACGCTGCCGGCGAACGAACGCTGCTAAAAAGCCAATCCCGAGACGTGCCTGGAATGGATCGATTTTTAATAAGCTGTCAACAGATTTTTCCAACCTCGCATGCTGCTTGCTGCTGCCCGTGTGTGTGTGTGCACACACGTGTACAACTTTAGATTATTAGATTTTGTCACCTCATCCCAGCAGAGCAACCTAGAGCCCGGTATGTGTGCTCAACGGAGCTATGGCACGCTCGCAAGATTTACCACCTGAAGGCTAAATTTGTACGGCAGAATTTTCAAAGCCGAAACGAGCTGTGCCGAAGAGAACGCGCGAAAACAATTTCATCCTCATCCTTTTCCCAACGCAACAAAGCATCGCGCCAAAAGCTCGTAACTAAGCTTGTGCGGTATTCGGCGAAAAAAGGAGCAAAATCCGCAGCAAAATCGGGGAAACACAATCTTGCCAGCACGAACAGTAAGAGCTAAGAACTGGGGGGGGTGGGAAGAGTGGCTCGAAAAAAGAAAACAATCACACATGAACAAAACGAAAGCACTTTTGATGGGACACCAAAATAGACCCGTCACCAGCAGCAAACTACCGGAGTTCGGGGGGTTCGCTTTTTTCGCGGTAATAGGTACGACGGACGGAGTTTTCGATGGTTTGGGTCCGGTTGCTCTCTCCCTCTCTCGCTCACGGTGACTTCTTTTCCGGCGAAGAAAGGATTTTCAATTAGGAAACAGTTTGTCCGCCCGAGGATCGCTACCGGGTGCTTGCAGCGTTGGCTGCATTTGAATGATGATGTTCGGCTCGTGTCAGTCGTGTTGTGCTGCCAATTTGCTACCCCGGGACTGAAGCGTAATCTCATTTGAATGGTTTGGACGTGTGTCGTATCGCTTTAGTGGAATTGGATCAAAAGGAGGCAATAAGCCTTTTCGGGGTAGCCATCGTTAATGAGAAAAATCAATCGAGGGCAAAACGCCGTGCTCGAGCCAGTCTGACTCGCTCGCACTCTGTGGCCACTGTTGATCGATTTTGCGCTCGTGTAGTTACAAATAGCATATGTCAAATGGAAAGGAGATGAGGAAGAAGCAAAACACACACACACACATGACGCACACAAGCTGGACTTGAGTGTTGTGAGAGGCTTAAGAAGTGATTGAATTTGATTGGTGCTGATGATACGGAGAAACTAGGACGTTCGCTAGGACACATGTATTGCGTTTTGATTGGTTATTTTGGTCTGTTGCTCTATTGGGCTGGATTCTGAAGTTGCTTTTGGTTAGTTGATGGAAACCCCAAATAGTCGTTAACACAATTCTGGCAAGTAAACTTCATCAAGCGTTCTATTCATATATGGAAAAACACAAATGTTTTGATTCTTGTGCGAAATAATGTTACTTTTATCGTTACATCGCCGCAATGGTGAAGATATATATTTAATTATTATAAATTTGAACCTATTTTTCTGATTATTCTGAATAAAATATGTATCTTTAATGCAATATTGTCAACACAAACATAAGCCAGCTCAGATAATAAAAAGGGATTGTTTTTTAAGTCGAAAACTTCCTTCAGGTTATTAATTTTTACGCAATCTTTGAACAAAAACCAAAGTGCTATACGAAGTTAAGATGGTTATGTTACTTAAACGCACGATTCGGAAGTAGAGTAGTTAGTTGACGGCGATGATCTCGAGGTAGTAGAGGAGTTTTGTTACCTCGGCACGATCGTAACTTCGGATAACAACGTAAGCAGCGAAATCTGAAGACGCATCGTATAGGGGAATTGTGCCTACTACGGGCTCCACAAACTCCAGACATCCAGAAGACTCCAACAACGCACGAAATGTGCCATATATCGCACACTGATACGGCCGGTAGTCCTCTACGGGCACGAGTTCTGGACTACGTTGACGGAAGACGCCATTTTCGAGCGTCGGGTGGAGATGAAGTTGATTCGGACCTGAGGGATATTGGATACAACCGTGGTTGGAGCAGTGCAGCCATGGACCTGGAATTGGATCAAAAGGAGGCAATAAGCCTTTTCGGGGTAGCCATCGTTAATGAGAAAAATCAATCGAGGGCAAAACGCCGTGCTCGAGCCAGTCTGACTCGCTCGCACTCTGTGGCCACTGTTGATCGATTTTGCGCTCGTGTAGTTACAAATAGCATATGTCAAATGGAAAGGAGATGAGGAAGAAGCAAAACACACACACACACATGACGCACACAAGCTGGACTTGAGTGTTGTGAGAGGCTTAAGAAGTGATTGAATTTGATTGGTGCTGATGATACGGAGAAACTAGGACGTTCGCTAGGACACATGTATTGCGTTTTGATTGGTTATTTTGGTCTGTTGCTCTATTGGGCTGGATTCTGAAGTTGCTTTTGGTTAGTTGATGGAAACCCCAAATAGTCGTTAACACAATTCTGGCAAGTAAACTTCATCAAGCGTTCTATTCATATATGGAAAAACACAAATGTTTTGATTCTTGTGCGAAATAATGTTACTTTTATCGTTACATCGCCGCAATGGTGAAGATATATATTTAATTATTATAAATTTGAACCTATTTTTCTGATTATTCTGAATAAAATATGTATCTTTAATGCAATATTGTCAACACAAACATAAGCCAGCTCAGATAATAAAAAGGGATTGTTTTTTAAGTCGAAAACTTCCTTCAGGTTATTAATTTTTACGCAATCTTTGAACAAAAACCAAAGTGCTATACGAAGTTAAGATGGTTATGTTACTTAAACGCACGATTCGGAAGTAGAGTAGTTAGTTGACGGCGATGATCTCGAGGTAGTAGAGGAGTTTTGTTACCTCGGCACGATCGTAACTTCGGATAACAACGTAAGCAGCGAAATCTGAAGACGCATAGTATAGGGGAATCGTGCCTACTACGGGCTTCACAAACTCCTGAGATCCAGAATAAATGCGCCATATATCGCACACTGATATGGCCGGTAGTCGTCTATGAGCACGAGTCCTGGACTATGCTGGCGGAGGACGCCATCTTCGAGCGTCGGGTGCTACGGACTAACTTTGGACGGTGTTTGCGAGCAGGGTGTGTGGAGAAGAAGTTGATTCGGACCTGAGGAAGAACGGATGCACCAGTGGGTGGAGGAGTGCAGCCATGGACCGTGTTTCCTGGAGAACGATTTGAACACCAGGTCATTTCTATCAGACGTTGTTGACGACAGCGCCGCGTAATTAGGTCATCACGGCCCGGTAACCGACCAACCAAATAAACAATATCGGTCAGAGTAAAACTGCTGATCGCATTTGATCAGCCAATAAACAATATTGGTCATAGTAAAACTGCTGATCGCATTCGATCAGCAGAAAATTAGTATATAAGTTAGGAATAATCATAAATAAAGGGTACATTCAAGCACAAGAACTCAAGACTAAGGTGTTTGTTTGTCCCAGGCCAAGTCGGACGGTTAATCCTCCTGTCTTGGCACTTCCCAACGAGTTTAGACTCGATGCGGAAAATATAGACGTGCTTCATAGGAGCAGTCCAATAAAGAGAGAGATGAATCTTTTAACAAATTTTGGTGAGATATAACCCAATATAAGCATCAAAAGCAGTAGTTTGAAAGACGGATATTAAAGGTAATCTCAATATATATAGTTCGTCGCAGTATTTTCCAGGCATTGCGCGGCAAGTTAATACCATAATTTGAATATATGAGATTTCTGCAGTTATCTGTTTAGTTAAGGAAATACACTCGATATCAATTTGTAGTTTGCTTATATTTTAAGGTCTCCGAACAACATAAAAACATTACATGAAAATAAACGATAATTTTTATCATATAATTTGGTTTATATCTAGAATTTTTTATCTATTACATCGACTACAGTTTTGAGAGCAACAGATGTATAAGAATAAGTGTTTAAGAACTGCAAAATAACACAAGGGAAACATATAACTACAGCAATTAACCTCACCTCGTCACATTGTAATTACACTTAAATAATAAACTGTACAAATTGCATCGCCACAGCATAAACCCTTACAAAAAAAAGCACTTTATCATCGCTTCGTAAATGTTTGTATTCGTGCTTCACTTCACAAATGAATTTGCCAGGATACAAACACCCCTTATCGCAACCCACTTGACATATGTGACATATTAGACACGCTACAGTGCTGCTACCTTCAACGAATCGATCGTCCCTTCTAGTCCGATGCACACCAACAAAAAAAACGGCAAATTTCATCGTTCCCGGTAAAACATCAACCGAAACTAAACAGAAAGTTCACCGCTCAGCACGTATGCAAAACTTATTAACGAGAAAACGTAATTTTAATCACACGAAACCTAACGCTTTGATCACACTTTACATTCCAGGTATTCCAGGGTATTCGTCGTCCCTTGGTCCCGACAATAATATGTGATGCTTCCCACTCAAAAATATCAAATTTTAACCCCTCTAATGACGTCAGGTTGCTTTTAAAAGTGGCAGCAACATCAGCGGGTCATGCAACTGGAATGTGTAATACATAACGAAGCTGAACTTTTGTATGCTTCAGTGTTTGTTGTGTATCGTGTTGTGTGGTTCAGCGAATCGCTGGTGACATTAATGATGAAATGCCAAAATTTCGTTCTGACGTTTGGAAGTTTTTCGAGAAACAGTGACTAGTGATGCAAATTCAAGCTAAAAAATATTAAACACAGCAAAGAGTAATATGGCAACGACGGTAGGTGTTGTTGGTAACGCATAATCTTAAGGAAAACGAGAACGAAAGAATCCTTACGCGTTTTCGTCCTAGCACTAGAACGAAAAGTACGAAAAATCTTTGTTCACCTTCATCTTAAAACATTCCGCAACGAGTCGCGCTGGATTCCAGCGCCACCGGCCAGCCCACTCGAGGTAAAATAAAGGATAGCAAAAGGTGAGCCAAGACTATAAAGTACGTGAAGCAAAATCTCGCTTCACAAGCACCCTTCGGTGTACTGCACTCCACAACGGATGGAGCTGGAATGGAAGGAAAAACAGCCGGAGAAGCTGCCCGTAAAGCGAATGGATTGTGCAAAAAGTTTTCTGTGTCGTGTCGCCGTCGAGTGGATCACTGTAGCACACGAGTGGCCACTTGTGTCGGATGAGCCGAGGGAACGGAGTCGTGAAAAATGCTGCAACCGATGCACACTACACACACACACACTCGGCAAATCAAATGCATCGCATCCGTGCTGCTGCTGCTGCCTGTGTATTCAATTCCCGTCGACATGGTGCGCGGTCGTTGTCGCCTTTGTTGAAATTGTCCGCGCAACATAAATCTCGAGCTAAACCTGTAGCAAAAGATAGCACCAGGGACGACAATCTCTTATAATGCTCGGTTAGATTGTAGGCGAAACGGACGTGTAAAGAACAAGAGCAGCCAAGTAGGAGCAACAAAAAACAAAATCAAAGGTGACAGTCGGGAAGGAAAAGTCAAGACACCGAGCCAGAGTGAGCAACAAACAAATGCGTATTTGCTTCGAACACAAGCGTCAGTTTATTATTTTTCCATTTACACAAGCAGTACACCGGGCTCCCGGATTCCGTTTCCCTGGGACTTTCCCTCGCTACAGTGGAAAGTTCCGCACACCACACACACACGCACACACTTGTCATGACGCAGCACGCCGGAAAAGTTGTGTTCGAGTTGCGCCCCGAAGTGTGAGCCCGCTTACTGGAGCAGTCCAAACGGCAGGGCGACGAGAATCATTACCCCCGAGGGGAATTTACGGTTCTGACGTGCCCCAGCTACAGGCTGGTGCTGGTGGTTGCCACTGTCACTGGGAAAAAAACCCCGGAAAAACAGGCCGCCCCATCCGTGCGGTCTCGGAGGATTACACGGAGAACTTGTTGAGAAGTTCTGTTTCATGACAGGGTGTGACATAAAATAAATAAACGTAACAGCAAGCAGTGCGTTTGATGGCGACCAGCGTTGACTTCTAATGACGTTTCACCGGTCCCAACACCACCAACGGTCTGTTTTTAGTGCCCGTGCACGTCATCGTAGTAAATTGAATAATTCGATTGCTTTGGAAACGAGCGACACAATCACGAGTCGCGCAACCACGCTGGGGAAGATGATGTGTTACGCGAAGTAACACGTCGACACACACGCCACTTAACAGCGTGGTGAGATGGAGATTTGAGTGGTGGGAAAATAATTAGAAAAAGAAAACCTTCTCACCCACCGTCTAAAGCAAAAGGGTCCGTTACAAGTAGTCCTAGTGGCGTCACGTGACATTATAGTGGTCGTATGACACTCGCAGAAAGCAAAACATGCGTAATGTCGGTGTCAACTATCAGTGCGTGTTCCTTCCTGTTGAAGGTGCGAGCTGAGTACTGAGGTCCGGATTTCTGTTGCGTGGCCCCCTCTCTCAACTCTCCGTCCCGTACCCGGTAGCCATAAACTTCCGCCTGCCAAGAGATTGGTATCGTAAAAAGGTAACGGTGAAGCTTGATTCTTACGCTAGCCGGAGAAAAGTGTCCCCCGAAAACACAGTGTATTGTGGTGGCCATAAAAGAAGGTGTAAACATGACACCCTCGTCGCCATATTATGGGTTCGCGCAACAGATGTGTCCTGCCCGTAACCGTTACCGGGTCGGGTAACGCCGCGCCCCAAGAACGCTTTGCCAGGTGCCGTGTGCGCCTTGAATTATGTGTTTTATTTTTGTGCCCTTCGAGGCTGGACAGACCTTACGGTTCGGTGCAATAAATCGTCCACACTTTGCTTTCTGCAGGCGAAACCGACAGGCCAACTCCATTCGCGCACACCGTCGAGGTGTTTGTTCTGGCCGCGTGAAACATTTGCGTATGTTTAGGCTAAACAGAACGGAGAACAAAAAAAAACACCTGCTTAAAAAGGCATAATTTTTTTAGTTGAAAGTTATCTTTAATGGTTTATAGTGCGGTGGAGAATCAAAATGGATGCGTTTTTAAGAGAGCTTTTAGATGTTTACATTTTTTCGTGGAAAAAACCGATTCATTGCGCTTTGTGTGGTTAACTGTTTGTGGCATTTGATGCGTGATTGTGATTCTAATTAATGGAGGTTTGGCATGGAAAATGTTTTGTACAAAAATTAAAAGACAAACATAATTTACAGAGCAGCATTGGTAATTAACTGTTTTAGAGTGAAAATATTTACACGGTTTTCGGAGAAGTTGCTTCAATTAGTTTCGAATTCCTGGTGGTGAGAACCTAAAGCATTTTTTATGATAAGCGATTTTGAACTCTCCGATACGCATTATTGACCAACAATTAGTAGCTAATTCAAAATAGTTTCATTAAGCTTCATCTATAATTGGTGTTGATTCTTATTCCCAGAACTCTACAATGGTTTTAAAGACAATTGTAGCGCGCGATAATAATGTGTAATAGCTCTGGGTGTTATTTAATGCATTAAGAATTGTGGATGGATACGGAACAAGTTTTGAGGTTATGAGAAGGACAGTAAATCGATGCTTTAACCGTTGTTGATCAAAGTAAGGTGTCACCATTAGATGTTCTCTTCTACCCAGAGAAGATTGATTAACCAGGAATCTGTGTGACCCATAACATTTGTCAAGAAGTGCCTTATCAATTTTTACTGTTCTAGCCAGGTATAAAGTGTATAATACGAACACTGTTTGTCGGCTGGTTTGACCATCGCTTCTCCGACTTGACATTAATTCGAGATACAATGCTTGCCCGACTGAAACGCGAGGCCGACAGGATTGGATTGAGGATCAATGCGACGAAGACAAAGTACCTGCTTGCCGGAGGATCTGACCGTGATAGAGCACGACTCGGAAGCAGAGTATTGGTTGACGGCGACGATCTCGAGGTAGTGGGGGAGTTCTGCTCCCTTGGCACGATCGTAACTTCGGATAACAACGTAAGCAGCGAAATCCGAAGGCGCATTGTTCAGGGGAATCGTGCCTACTATGGGCTCCACAAACTCCTCCAGATCCAGAAGACTCCAACAACGCACGAAATGCGCCATATATCGCACACTGATAAGGCCGGTAGTCCTCTACGGGCACAAGTCCTGGACTATGCTGGCGGAGGACGCCAATGCACTCGGGTGCTGCGGACTATCTTTGGCGGTGTGTGCGAGCAGGGCGTGTAGAGAAGGAGAATAAACCACAAGCTAGCTGAGCTGTTTGACGATGCAGGCATCCTGACGGTTGTCAAAACCGGAAGGATACGCTGGTTGGGGCACGTGATGAGGATGCCGGACTCATGCCCTGCCAGGAAGGTGCTCGTCAGCGACCCATTCGGCACGAGGCGCAGAGGAGCACTGCGAGCTCGCTGACTGGATCAAGTGGAGTCTAACCTGAGGGATATCGGATGCAGCCAGGGGTGGAGGAATGCCATGGACCGAGTTTCCTGGACACGAATTGGACGCCAAGCCTAGTCTACCAGACGTGCTACCGTAGGAGCAGGCCAGCAAAGAATAAGAAGAATGCTGCCTTTATATAAATGTTTTAAAGAGCAAAATGAAGAAGAGTAGAGTGGTTTGGTAGAAATAAAACCCAAAGTATTAAAATCGTTTGGACTCGTCTGGGCGATGCTTCAAAACGTACGAGAAACAGATCGTTTGTGCTTATAAAATTAGTTATTTTCCTAGTTTTTGTGATGGCAAATTTCTAGAAACTCAACTCGTTTACTAAGTAAGTAAAGGAAACCCTGTAAAATACGTTATACGTTCTTTTCTTATCAATGTATGGCCTCCTTATAGCATCGTTTTGGTTTGGATTGAATGCTAAACAACATTGGAACATGTATGTATGTCAACAGTATGAAACTAAAGCATCCGTTCCGAATAGTTACTAGGATGAACAGCGTTACTTCTAGCTGTTCTCTGTAAGATACCTTTACAACAAGTTTGATAGGCTATCAGATTAATTTAACAAAATTTTAAACCGAGTTTGATCTATTGAATCGTACCGAACACTGTGTAAAGTTTCAAATTTTACATTCAAAATACATTTCAACACATTATTAGCCAATTTAGGATGATAGGGAAGCTCGGCCTATACATACCTCAACAGTACATTCAATGTTCTTAGCGGAGGACGCTCAATTCGTCTGCCACTTGTTCCGATCGAAGAAATTAGGGCTATTTTGCAAAATCTGCCCATGGTCCAAACTTGTCAAAAATGAATCGATACTCTTTAATTTGCCTGAAACAATTTCAACATTTTCATCATGACATACACATTCTGCACCGGAGATATGCTTAAGGATTAGACGTAAATCAATTTCAAACATTGAATGGCACTAAGATGCAAAAAAGCTCTGGAAAATACCATAAATGTTCATGTTTTAAGTTCTGCCATGTGCGTCTGCGTTTTGTAAAGATTTTTAACTCTTAATTGCCATCACCACTTTCAGACCACTGTCAATAAGCTGTACAGAGTTACCGCTTTCAGCGCAAGCTTCAGCCCATACTGTTAAGCCGCTCATTAGCATAAGACAAGCAGCCATGAATATCAGATTATAACCCATTCAGTTATGAAAAGAACGATTCATTCCTTTCAACCTTACCGCAACTTTAACCACTTTCATACTGAAGGGTAGGGGAGAAAGAAAAAACGCTTCCCCGAATCCTTTTCGTTGCCAAACAATAAACATTCATGTGGTGCTCGGTTGCGTTCGGGAAAAATTCACAAATGTCAGCGTACACGTGGAAGAATAAAGCGCGAGTCCGTCGCCAGCGTGCGTGAGGTTCTACCTGTTCCGCGAAAACCCGAACCGCACCCAAAACATCAATTAAAACGAAGTGAAATCCTACCCTGGCGCTACCTAGAAGGGCCACGGACCACCACGGAACAATTCTTCGAATGCATCGTACGCAAAAAGTGCGCCTTTGCGCGTCAGCATCCGTTGGACAGTTCGGTTGAAAGCAATGGAAAGCGAATGGGCCGAGTGTGGGAAAGTGGGGGTGGGGGCTGAAGGAGGAAGCGATTTAATTATTTCCGGGGCAGAGAGCAAAAAGATGTCCTCCGTTCGACCGTTTCATTTCCCCGCCTTCCAACCGACGCATTTTAATAATTCCTTTTTATCCACGGCCCGTTTGTCCCATTCCTGC